>CAUJRU010000483.1:0-598741 GCA_963277665.1 Viscum album | reverse complement strand
ATCATGATGTGTCTTAAGGTGACACATGAGATATTTAGACCTCCGATGTTTACACTACCAGTTCACCAAACGTCTATGCCATCATCTTTTTCTTCTGGTTCATTATCTCCGAGCTATTATATTCCACCTTATTCGACTCCTTCTCCGACACAGTATGTGGCTGAGGAGCGTACACTGAGGGACACTCCACCTGTACAGGATATTCCGTTAGCTTCTGCAAATCCAGTGACGCCCATTGATTCGAATACCACAGGTATATTTATATAACTCTATCAAATTTTTATACTAAAATTTATTTTTATTATTACTTATACTAATATTATTTTTCTTTATTAACAGATTCATCTATAGATAGGAGGCGGGGTAGGGGGCGTACTCGCTTGCGTGCAGTATGGAACCGCCAGACACAGTTTAGGGTTGAATACAATGTTTATGGACAAATGATTGAGAAATCTGGGTAGGAATGTCGGGGGTTTTTTGGCGACGCTATCCAAATACTCTGATATCGTTCTCGTCGGCCCTCTCTCATAGAGACATCTGCCACACAAAGTCAAGGATAATGCGTGGGTTCAAATATGGGTAAAAATCTATTGGATTTAATGTAGTATTATTTGGTATTTATATGAACTAATCTATTGGGTTTCATCTTCGGTTTAACTTCCATGATGGCGAAGGTGCACGACCAGTGTGTTTAAAAGAGCTAGGAGAGATTTGGAGAGCTTATAAGCATGAGCTGAATGTTGGCTGGTGTGATAGAGTGGGCACGGAGTTGGAGACATTACCTATCGTGGATGAATTCCCGATAGAGCAATATCGCCAAATGATTACCCATTGGGCGACTGCCAAATTTAAGGTATTAATATCATTTGGGGTACTTAAATGCCAGTTTCATATTTTTCATTAATATAATATTATTTATTATTAAACATTATTTAGGAATCTTCTGAAAAAAACAAAAAAATATATTGATTCAAAGCAATACCTCCACACTTTGGGGCGCACAACTATGTCAGATCATGAGAGTCAGCTGGTACGATATAGTTGTTTATAATTTTTCTTTAATACTTTCCCTTTTTATTGTTTCCTACTTAAATTATGTGATTTATTGAATATTGAATATATGATTATAATTTCACTTTATATTGTTTCAATGTCATTACAGAATCATATATTGAATATTTAAGGACGTATCCCTCGAGAAATTTTTTTTTTGCTCGAGTAGAAGAAAAAAAGATGGAACTGCGGTAAATGAACCAACCCAAAAAAAGATTGTCAGTTTTAATTTGTTTATTTCAAAGTTTAATATCTATTTTTAAATTTAAAAATCTATTAATATTTTTAATAGGATACTTTGGAGGGTCTTGATGCCCAGGAGCCTAACAATTTTGGGCCACATGATCATTTATATCAGGTTATGGTAGAGGAGAACTCTGGTCGAGTACGCTGCCGACCTAGTACGAATATAGTCCCGACAAGGAATTGGTCCTCTCCAAGTATCCATTATAGTACCACCGAGTTTGAACAGGTCATGGAGCATGCAAGATAGTCTGATAAAAGGGTCATAGAGTTAGTAGTACAAGTTCAAATGAGGGACAAAGAATTTATGAAACTGATGAAAGCTTTATCTTCATCACTTCCACCAGAGGCCAGCGCGGCTTGTCAGACATTTATGTCATCGATGGGTGCATTATCCAATACACCAGGCAGTATCTCTAGTGGGGGTCGAGATTATGACGTTCCTCGTAATGACGAGGATGCTGAAGAGGATGAGGGCAAGGATGATGATGAGGATGAGGGCGAGGATGGGCACAAGGGGGGAGGATGGGGGCGAGGATGAGGATGAGGCCGACGATGAGCATGGGGACAATGATGAGGATGATGGAGAGGACAGAGACTGCGGCGAGGATGAGGCCGATGATGAAAGTGGTGATGGTGATGGTGATCAGGGGCAGATTGATCCATTACATTTTTCAATTCTGTATAACTCTTTATTTTTGAACCTGGTCTTCCACTCCGGTATAGATTTTTTTGAATTCAGTATAACTCTTTATTTTCAACCAAATATAGAATCCTAATGATATTACAATGGTTTGGAGGTGAGTGATGTTGTATGAGATTTTATGGGCTATTGTGAGGAGTTTCTTCCCCTTTAAATGATTGGATCATAAAGCATAAGTTGGTTTTGTATTCTGTTGTGGGTGTGTGTAACCCAAAATTCAAGGTAGGTGGTTCCATTTCTAGCCTGTGATAATGAAACTACTTGTTTTGATTTGAAAATTGATTTATAAATTGATTAATGAAATTGGCATGATTTTTGTATGTGTTGAAAAGGTGTTTGGAAATAAAAATTGGTTTTCCTTGGCTTTTGATAAATGTATTATAAATGGTTTTGAATGGTTTTCAAGGCATTGAAATGGGTTTGTTAAAAATAGAACATGGTTTACCTTGGGTACTTAGGTGAAAGGTTTATCTTAAGGAAATCATCCATTTCATTGTGGTTATCAAGGAGGTTTGACTTCGATCTTACCCCTATTTTCTAGGCCTATTATTCTTGGGGATTTATATTGAAATTTTTGGGAGATTACTCTTGAGGTTTTCCTCTTCTTCATAGGGACGTTGTTATTAGATCTGTTTTTTGCACATGATTCTTATTGTATGATTAGTCTACTACCTAGACCTTTAGTATTCCATGGTACTGTGATGCCCATTTTTCTATTTTTTACTACTTAGCTTTCTTAGTTATCCATATTTCATGTTTATGCATGTGTAAAATGATATGGAAAATGTTCTTTGAAGTAGAAGGATTTTTGTGTGAAATTGATATGATATTATCTCTAATGAAATTAAAATTACATGGTTATTTTATTCACACCCATGGCCAATTTTAATGAGGTAATGAGATATATACTGGGAGTGGTACCCAAAATCCAACAATAGAGGATAAGAACATATACCACTCAATAATGAAGGCATGTTTTGTGGATATTTTTTTAAAAATAATAATTATTTTAAGGAATCCTATAATTATAGGAATGTATGGTTTCCAAACTATGTTTGAAGGATGATTGAAAGGTGATAAATGAACTGAAACCATATGAGAATTTTTTTTAATCTATTTAAAGGGGTCCATGACTATATTCAATGCATGATCAATCATTTGTGATGTGTACGAGTCAACCCCGCCTCAATCTGAGGCGTGGTGTGGCCAGCACCACTCAAAGTGTCTCACTTTTCGTTGAAATGCACAACAGTTTAAGTAAAAAGAACAACTGACATACGGAAAATGGACCAAACACATTTGTATTCTGTTGATACATTAGGACAAGTATCCATGGTTAATTTGTGATGTGTATGAGTCAACCCCGCCTCAATCTGAGGCACAGTGTGGCTGGTACCACTCAAAGAGTCTCACTTTTATTTTAAATGGACAATATTTTATGTGAAAACAACAACTGGCATACAAAAAACCAACCAAATGCATTATGATTTTGTTGAAACTTTTTTAAAATGATCCATGGGTCATATGTGACATGTAAGATTCAACCTCGCCTCAATCTGAGGGTCAGTGTGGCCAGTACCACTCAAGGTGTCTTTCTTTTTTTTAAAATGGATGCGCTTTTAAGTAAACAAAACGACATATGGAAAACCAACCAAATGCATTCGGATTGTGTTGATAAATTAGTAAAACGATCCATGGGTCATTTTTGATGTGTACGATTCAACCCCGCCTCAATATGAGGCACGGTGTGGCCGACACCACTCAAAGTTTCTCACTTTTCATTGAAATGGACAACAGTTTAAGTAAAAACAAAAACTAACATACGGAAAAAGGACCAAACGCATTCATATTCTATTGATACTTTAGGAAAATTATTCATGTGTCATTTGTGACATGCACGAGTAAACCCTGCCTCAATCTGAGGCACGATGTGGCCGGTACCACTCAAAGTGTCTCACTTTTATTTGTAATGGACTGGAATTTAAGTGAAAACAACAACTGGCATATGAAAAACCAACCAAATGCATTCAGATTCTTTTGAAACTTTTGGAAAAAGATACATGGATCATATGTGACGTATACGAGTCAACCCTGACTCAATCTGAGGGACGGTGTGGCCCGGTACCTCTCAAAGTGTCTTTATTTTTTTAAAATGGATGTGCTTTTAAGTAAAAAAACAACATACGGAAAACTAAACAAATGCATTCAGATTGAGTTGATTCCTTATGAAAACGATCCATGGGTCATTTTTGAAGTGTATGAGTCAATCACGCCTCAATCTGATGCGCGGTATGGCTAGAACCACTCAAAGTGTCTCACTTTTTTTTTGAAATGGACAACAGTTTAAGTAAAAACAACAACTGTCATATGGAAAACAGACCAAATGCATTCAGATTCTGTTGATATTTTAGTAAAAGTATCCATGGGTCATTTTTTATGTGTACGAGTCAACCCTGCCTCAATCTGTGGCACGGTGTGGCTGATACCACTCAAAGTGTCTCACATTTATTTGAAATGGATGGGATTTTATGTGAAAAAACAACTAGCATATGGAAAACCGACCAAACGCATTTGGATTTTGTTGAAACTTTAGGAAAATTATCCATGGGTCATATGTGACGCGTACAAGTCAACCCCGCCTCAATCCGAGGGCCAGTGTGGCCGATACCACTCAAAGTTTCTTTCTTTTGTTTAAAACCGATGCGCTTTTAAGTAAAAAAACAACATACGAAAAACTGACCAAACACATTCAGAATTTTTTGATACATTAGGAAAATGTTACATGGGTCATTTGTGACGTGTACGAGTCAACCCCGCCTCAATCCGAGGTGCGGTGTGGCCGGCACCACTCAAAGTGTCTCACCTTTCTTTGAAATGGACAACAGTTTAAGTAAAAACAACAACTGACATACGGAAAATGGACCAAATGCATTCAGATTCTATTGATACTTTAGGAAAATTATCCATGGGTGATTTTTGACGTGTACGAGTCAACCCTGCCTCAATCTGAGGCACGGTGTGGCTGGTACCACTCAAAGTGTCTCACTTTTATTTGAAATGAACAGGATTTTAAGTGAAAACAACAACTGGCATACGGAAAACCAACCAAACGCATTCGTATTCTATTCAAACTTTAGGAAAATGATCCATGGGTCATGTGTGATGTGTACGAGTCAACCCTGCCTCAATCCGAGGGTCTGTGTGGCTAGTACCACTCCAAGTTTCTTTATTTTGTTTAAAATGGATATGCTTTTAAGTAAAAAAACGACAAATGGAAAACTGACCAAATGCATTCAGATTGTGTTGATAAATTAGGAAAACGATCCATGGGTCATTTGTGATGTGTACGAGTCAACCACGCCTCAATCCGAGGCACGGTGTGGTCGGCACCACTCAAAGTGTCTCACTTTTCTTTGTAATGGACAATGGTTTAAGTAAAAACAACAATTGACATACGGAAAATGGACCAAACGCATTCGGATTATGTTTATAAATTAGGATAAGTATACATGGGTCATTTTTTACATGTACGTGTCAACCCCGCCTCAATCCGAGTCACGGTGTGGCCTGTACCACTCAAAGTGTCTCACTTTTATTTGAAATGGACATGATTTTAAGAGAAAACAACAACTGGCATACGTAAAATCGACCAAACACATTCGGATTCTTTTGAAACTTTAGGAAAATGATCCATGGGTCATATGTGACGTGTACGAGTCAACCCCGCCTCAATCAAGGGCCAGTGTGGCCGGTACCACTCAAAGTGTCTTTCTTTTGTTTAAAATGGATTCGCTTTTAAGTAAAAAAATGACATACGGAAAACTGACCAAATGCATTTGGATTGTGTTGATATTGTCAACCCTACCTCAATCTGAGGTGCGGTGTGGCCGGAACCACTCAAAGTGTCTCACATTTCTTTGAAATGGACAACAGTTTAAGTAAAAACAACAACTGACATACGGAAAATGGACCAAATGAATTCGGATTCTGTTGATACTTTTGGACAAGTATCCATGGGTCATTTGTAACGTTTACGAGTCAACCCCTCCTCAATCTGAGGCACAGTGTGGCTGATACCACTCAAAGAGTCTCACTTTTATTTGAAATGGACATTATTTTAAGTGAAAACAACAACTGGCATACATAAAACCAACCAAACGCATTCGGATTCTGTTACAACTTTAGGACAACGATCCATGGGTCATATGTGACGTGTACGAGTCAACCCTGCCTCAATACAAGGGCCGGTGTGGCCGGTACCACTCAAAGTGTCTTTCTTTTGTTTAAAATGTATGTTCTTTTAAGTAAAAAATGACATACGGAAAACCAACCAAAGGTATTCGGATTGTGTTGATACTTTAGGAAAACAATCCATGGGTAATTTGTGATGTGTACGAGTCAACCCCACCTCAATCCAAGGCGTGGTGTATCCGGTACCACTCAAAGTGTATTTATTTTGTTTAAAATGGATAAACTTTTAATTAAAAACAACCGAAATACGGAAAACCAACCAAACGCATTTGGATTGTGTTGATACTTTAGAAAAACGATTCATAGGTCATTTGTGACATGTATGAGTCAACCCCACCTCAATCCGAGGCACGGTGTGGCTGACACCACTCAAAGTTTCTCTCTTTTGTTTATAATGGACATCATTTTAAGTGAACACAACAACATACATACGGAGAATCGACCAAAAGCATTAAGATTCTATTAAAACTTTAAGAAAATGATCCATGAGTAATTTTTGATGTGTACGAGTCAACCCCGCCTCATTCCGAGGTACGGTGTCGCTGACACCACTCAAAGTGTCTAACTTTTCTTTGAAATGGAGAACAATTTAAGTAAAAACAACAACTGAAATATTGAAAACGGACCAAACGCATTCAGATTCAATTGATACTTTAGGACAAGGATTTATGGGTCATTTGTGACGTGTACAAGTGAACCCCACCTCAATCCGAGGCATGGTGTGTCGGGTACCACTAAAAGTGTCTTTTTTGTTTAAAATGGATACTCTTTTAAGTAAAAACAATCGGCATATGGGAAACCAACCAAATGCATTCGGATTGTGTTGATACTTTAGGAAAATGATCCATGGGTCATTTGTGATGTGTACGAGTCAAGTCTGCCTCAATCCGAGGTGTGGTATGGACGGCACCACTCAAAGACTCTCTTTTGTTTCAAAAGGACATCATTTCAAGTGAATACAACTGAAATTTAAACTCATCAACGATAATTGAAAACTCTTTTTCATGAGTTGGGTAGTTTCACTCATGGGGTCATAAGTGACGAGACTCCTAAGAAAATACCTTTTCACCATATATTATATACAATACATGTTCAATGAAAAATTCATCACAAATCATTACATACCAAAATATAGGATCAGAAAAAAATGGGATTTGAGCCAATTTCAAACTCTTATTCCACTCTAATAGGTATTTCTTAGACTATTCTGCCTATTATAATTTGATGGGGACGTGGGGGCTATGCTGGTAGGGGGTTGTGCAGGGGTGAGGTGAATTAATATTGGATGATTATTGTCATATGAAGATTGAAATAGGTAATTGTAGTACATGGCTTGGTTGGAAGAGTTTTATGGTTTTATGTGTTTTTTTGTGTGATATTTTAGGTGTTTTTTATACTGTTTTAAGTCTGTATGTGGTTTTTGTGATATTTTTTATGCAGGTGTATAGTGGAGGGGATACTGGAGGGCTTTTGTGCAGCAGTTCTGGAAAAACTCAATACCAATAGTTTTAAATCGTTGGTATAAGAGTTTTTTGGAATTCTGGAAAACACAATACCTATAGTTTTCAACCATTGGTATAATAATTCTCAAAAAATACAATACCAACAGTTTAGAACTGTTGGTATACATTGAGAGAAATTTAAAAAAACAATATATACCAATAGTTTCTGAGAACCACTGGTAAAAATGTTATACAAACATATACCAATGGTTCTCTTGAAACTGTTGGTATATCAATAAATACAGTTGGATATAAAAATGGTTTAGATCAAACCATTGGTATAAGGATTTCCTCACGGATTACTAGCCTACGGTTTGGAAAATCGTTGGTATAGGCTATACCAACGGTTTTCTAGCCTATACCAATGGTTAAAACCCATTGGTATAACCTTATTTTCTAGTAGTGCACCCCCCTTAAAAACATATATCATGATCTTGTCACTTCATCCATGACATTGGACCTGGGACGTCACAACCCGTCCTCGGGGCTCATGCCGTGACTACCCCAAGCCCGCCTTCCATAGGCCAGGGGTTGGCGACTAGCACTAAAGGCGTAAATCCCAATAACTGGGAAGGCATTGCCTTTATAAAAGTAACAAAACACCACAGAGTGCAAGCGGAAGTAAACACTAAGTAAACTGAGTACAACAGAAGTGCTGAAAGTAAAGGGGGCCGCAAATACAAGCCCAAATGTAAAGTACAAGAAAAAGACAAAATGGCAGGAAGGTGTCAAGCTGCTCCTGGATCGTCCTCTGGAGTCTCCACCTGAAGGGTAGGTACAGATGGCCACCTCAGCTCCGGGTACCGTCTCGTCGTAACATCCACCTCCGGGTACCGTCTCGTCGTCACGTCCACCTCCGGGTATCATCTCGTCGTGAGGTCCACCTCCGGGTACCGTCTCACTCATCAAGCCTCAGCCTCGACCAGCGCTGTCCGTCGCCTGCAACCAACACAACGAAGTGCGGGCATAGCCCGTGCAGGGGTGAGTATAAGCTACTCAGTAGGGACCCTGAGACCCCCAAAGGTCTCCTGAAATCCACAAAAGATCAACCACAGATAAATGATGCAATCACTTAGTAACATCTGACATAGCTTAGGTATATGCCCATACATATACCTAAGTCATCCATTCCCGTTCGGTTCCAACGTCCGAGCCCAAGCACAACCCAGTCCACACAGGAAAGCAAACGTATACCCACACAGGATATCACAACACAATCCACAAAGGAGAGTAAACAGTAAATCCACACAGGATAGTTCAACAGATAACTCTCATAGGTATATGACCATATATATACCGAAATTATCATTCAACCCACCTCAATCAAGAGGAAACAAAAGGATCAATGACTCAGCTCAAACCAGGATTTTCATTATCGAAACCGTAACTGCTGAAGAGCCCCGTCTCTGGAGTGTACAGTGGTCCTGTCACAACTCCGAGGTACTGCTCACTAACCTAAGACTGCTGTAGTACTCCACCTATCTAGTATTGCGGGCCAGCCGCTACAACCAAGCGCTCCCATGTGCCGCTACAACCAAGCACACCACTGTCGTGGGTCTGCCGCTACAACCAAGCGCTCCCCTGTGCCGCTACAACCAAGCGCACCTCTGTCGTGGGTCTGCCGCTACAACCAAGCGCTCCCCTGTGCCGCTACAACCAAGCGCACCTCTGTGGTGGGTCTGCCGCTACAACCAAGTTCTCCCATGTGCCGCTACAACCAAGCACACCTCTGTCGTGGGTCTGCCGCTACAACCAAGCGCTCCCCTGTGCCACTACAACCAAGCGCACCTCTGTCGTGGGTCTGCCGCTACAACCAAGCGCTAACCTGTGCCGCTACAACCAAGCGCACCTCTGTCGTGGGTCTGCCGCTACAACAAAGTGCTCACATGTGCCGCTACAACCAAGCGCACCTCTGTCGTGGGTCTGCCGCTACAACCAACCGCTCCCCTATGCCGCTACAACCAAGCGTACCTCTGTCGGGGGTCTGCCGCTACAACCAAGTGCTCCCCTGTGCCGCTACAACCAAGCGCACCTCTGTCGTGGTTCTGCCGCTACAACCAAGCACTCCTCTGTGCCGCTACAACCAAGCGCACCTCTGTAACGCACCAGGTCATCCGATCAGCAGTCGTCGGGACTCAGTCAGCTACACGGTCTTCGTACTCTGCACGCTCGTCTCCAGGAGGGTCCGCTACACGAGCTACTGGTGGATACTCCAAGTATCACAAAGTCCCGCAAGGAAGTATCACCAAGGACCGCCTCGTCATAGGGGTCTTAACACAACAGACGGCGCGTCAATTGGACGCCCGGTCTGTGAGTTATTAGCCTTTTCATCCCAGGGGCCCGGTTGGTTTCATGAGCGAACCAATCCCGGCCATATCTCAACTGTACCCCGAACTCTCCTAGGGTACACACATAGGGACTGTTTCTCAACGAGATCACCAACGCCGCCGACGGTTCGTCAAATGGACGTCCTGTCTGAAAGGTATCATCTTTTCTGTTCCAGGGGCCCGGTTGGATTTCGGTACGATCTAACCCGGCCAAAATCCAACTGCGTCCAAAACTCGGGCGGAGTATGCCAAAGGTTCCGTATCGTCAAGAGGAACTCAACGCAACAGACGGCGCGTCAATCGGACGCCCGGTCTGGAAGTTATTGACTCTTTCGTTCCAAGGGCCCGGTTGGTTTTCGTGAGCGAACCAACCCGACCGCACTCCGACGGCATCCAAACCTCGAGCGGAGTAAGCCAAAAGATTCGTCTCACTTAGAGGAATTCAACGAAACAGACGGCGCGTCAATCGGACGCCCGGTCTGTTAGTTATTGGCCTTTCCGTCTCACACCCACCCTGGGTAACTTCCCAGGAGGTCACCCATCCTGATCACTGCTCTAGGCCAAGCACGCTTAAGTACGGAGTTTTAACTACGTAGCCTCCCGAAAAGGAAGGTGCACCTTGAGTATAGTATAGCGAAACGACCGTCTCGATCCAAGGATCGCGTTGCCGCTGACGGCGCGTCGTTTGGAGGCCCGTAGCTCAAGTTACAGGCGTTTGAACGAAAACCGTCCGAAGACGGGGGTCCGGGCCCGGGTCGACCTGGCCCGACCCCCCCCCCCCCCCGGGGAGTCGGCCGAACCGGGTCGACCCGAACCGGGTCAACCAGACCCGGTCCGACCCCGGTCCGGTCTGGCCAGGGCGCGGCCCGGCCGGTCGGACCGGCCTGGCCCGGTTCGGCCGAACGGCCAAGGCGCCGCGGGGCACCGCCCCCGCGGCCTGGTGGTGCCACGACCCCCCGCGTGGGGCCGCGCTGAGTCGGGACACGGCTTCAGCCACGTCCGAGGGCACCGGACCCGCGCGGCCGCGGGTCCGCGGGTGCCGCCGCCGCCGTGCTGAGTTGCGGCGGCCTGTCCGGCGGCGCGCCGCCTCTCCCGGGTGCTGGCGCCGCCGCGCTGGCGACCCGCGCCGCCGGCGAGTTCCGCGGGCCACCGGGATCGCTCCGGTGGTCCGATTTTGTTCCCGCCTACGCCGCTGCTCCTCCCGGGACACGTCCTTCACTGCGGAATCATCAAACATCCGTTGCGGCACGTTCCGTCGTCGCCCGTCAATTCCGCACAAAATGAAGAACGACGGAGGGTCGTCGGGCCGTGTTCGTTTGTCCCGCACCCTCCGCGTTAGAGATAAACAAACGGGAGAAATTTAAGTTCAACACATGAACGCATATCCGAAACAATTTTTAATGAAATAAAATTGTTTCATTAACGGGTTCCTCATTTGAACGGAAAAAAACAATTTTAATAAATTTTAAAATTGTTCACAAAGCCAGTTCTTTACTTTTTAAAGAAACAAATACGGGAATATAAAAGAAAAGGGGTAATTCCCAAAATAAATCCCTACTTCGATGATCGTCGCGCATTGGCGTTCTTCGCGGAAAAGCTCGTCGCGGAAGAGAGGGATCGTCGCGTCGTCGCGGGGAGGTGTCGCGTCGTCGCGGAATCCGGCGTTGAGTCGGCGAACTCAACGCACCATGAAACAGCATATTTAATTTAAATTAATTAAATCCGTGTTTTGGTTAAGAATCACGAAGGAGATAAGAAGGAAGGTTCGAGACTCTTACCTCAAGCAGCCGATCGAAGATCCGTCGCGGAGGAAGAGACGTCGCAGAAGAACGTTGTCGGCGTTGCGGATCACGGCATCGCGTCGTCGATTTCCGGGTTCGGCGTTCTTCGCGTTCTTCACGTTCTTCGCGTTCTTCGCGAAGGAGGAAGAAGAAACAAGAATTCTGTCTCAACGAGTAATCCCCCAAAAGATTTTGGTTTGTCTTATTTTATTAATATGCCAACACACGAAAACAGGATAAGAAACGATCCATCAATTCGTTGAATTAATTCAACGAAAGAAACAGCCCATTTAATTCACGAAATAAACCGCCCAATTAAATGGTCTGTTAAGATTTTTAAGAAACGCGTCAGTTGACTTTCATAAAGACGGGTTTTCGCGGGTGCGTTTCTTAGCGGAAAGAAACGGCGGGGCTCGTGCGGGCCCCACCTCACAAATATCCTACCAAGGGGGCAGGATATTTCTGGATAGAATCCTATCCGCTTCAACTCAGTTCAAGCCGTCATTAAGTGGATTCAAGTGGCTTCCAAGTGGCTTAAGTGAAATAAAATAAAGTTGTCGCAAAATTATTTTATTTCTTAACATTAAGCCCGAAAATTAAAAACCACACCCGAGCAAACGCAACTCTAGAAGAGGCGTTTCTAAGAGAATACCGGTGCTGTGATTTCATCGGTGCCCTCAGAATTCGATTCCGGGCACCGGTTTAAAAGTTAGAAAAACCAGCTCGTCCGTTCACTGAACGTACCCGAGCCAAACTTCGAAAAAACGATTTCGGCCACACCGTGCCTCGGAATCAGGCGCCGTCAGAAACTGCGTTCTTGTAAAATTCCAATGAAAATTAAGAAAAAAAATTTCCTTGAAATTTACGGGTCTTTACATTACTCCCACCACAGGGCTTTATGTCCCCGTAAAGCTTCAACACAAACTAGGGATACCAAGGCGGTACTGAGCACGCATCTGAGCCTCCCGCTCCCAAGTGCTCTCATGGAGGTTCCCGTGCTGCCATCTGATGCGCACAAGAGGAATCGATCTCCCACATAGGACCTGCTCATGTCGATCCTCTTTCTCCCCTGGGACCTCCTCAATAGTCGCCCCATCATCCACGTCTAGCTCCCCATAGTCAATGATGTGCGTCGGGTCGTGCACGTATCTCCTCACCTGGGATACGTGGAAGATGTCGTGCACCCGGTGCAACTGAGGTGGTAGAGCCAGGTGATAAGCCACCTCGCCAATCCTACTGAGGACCTGGAAAGGCCCGATGAAGCGTGGAGACAACTTTCCGCCTCGGCCAAATCTCCGCAAACCACATCGAGGTGAGACACGCAAGAAGACGTGGTGGCCATCCTTGAACTCTAGTGCCCTCCGCCTCCTGTCAGCATATGACTTATGCCGGCTCTGAGCTGTCCTCATCTGCTCCTGGATGACCTGGACCATCTCAGGTCCCACAAGAGCTGCAAGATTTCTTCTTTGCGATAAGAGAAATCTGGTCTCATCCCCTGGATGAACCACATTATTTTTCCTAATACAGTCAATCCTGACATGGATGATTCTAATCCATACCAAGGATGACGTCGTAAGGCCTCGACGCTACTACCAAGAGATCCAACCATTACTCTCACCTCCAAGGGTTGAGTCACACTGTCGGCATCAGTGTGTGGTAACTGGGTCTCCTCCAGTAGATGTCTCACATGTGAGGGTCAAGTCAACAGTTGAAACTGGAACCTCTTAGTAACAACACAAAAGAGGACAGGAATGAAAACATCACAAAGGTATGCATCTTTTATTATTGCAGCTCATAAAACAAAGATGCTACACAACAGCAACAAGGAACTAGAAGTGAAAAAGACGTATCCACTAGTTTCGCTCCTGTCCAACTGCTCCCAGAGCTCCACGATTGAAGGCCTCAGCTGCCTGAAGTTGAGCTCTCCCATGTCCACCAACTCCCTGCGGTCGGGGTGGACCTCCTTGTGGTGGCGGTGGAAACACCTCGAAGTGTCTCTCACCATCAGCTACTCGGCCAGATCTACTGCCTCGTCCGCCTATACCCTGCGGACCACCATGGCCGAATCTCTATCTGGGAGGTCCCTCTACCGCCTGGTGCTCATCTGTAAAACGAGTCGGGTAGTCTCGAGCCATGTGACCAATCCCGCCACAGGAGTAACACTGCCCACTCTCGACACGCCTGGCTCTGACTCCACCCCGGCTCCCCCGCACAACTGAGCCTGAGTCGTGCAGTCGGCCACCAGTAGGTCTGGCCCTCTTGGACCTCTGCGCATAGAAGTGATGCCTCATCGTGCACCTGGAGCATCAAGCTCCACCATCGGCCTGATGTTGCGTACAGTAGGCTCGCTGCGAGGATTACCATGAGGTCTGCTGGTATCCTCACAAGCCTGAAAACTCCCACCACAGCCTCCAGCCAATCCTCAGACTCCTGCGGGTCTGTCTCTCCCTGAAACCTGGGTGGCCTCTGGCGCTGGAACTCGTGCAGTGCGCTCAAGCGACGTGCATCGTCAGTGGCTGGAAGCATCGGTGGATCAGCGGGTAGAGGTACTGCCGGTGCCTCAGCTGTCAAGGGGCCCTGCACTGAGGCCTCGTCGCTGGGCGGGCTATCACCACGCTCAACCCTCAGAACCCTAGCTAGTCGTCCGCGGGGAGGCATCCTGAAAGAAACAACATGATACGGTCAAACGATAAGAACCTGGTGAGCTCACCTGGTTTGAGCTGACTTTTAAAAACTGCTGGAAACACACGCGAAATCAGTGTCTTCGGGCATTAAGTCGGAAATCGGAAGTCAGGGTCCTGGTGTACGGATACGTCGGCCACCGCACCAACACTGGACTCCCTGGACCGATAACCACACTCAATACGCTAAACACTATTGCTTCACATAGAAGAAAGATCAGAGTTTGCGGTAGAACCGACTACCTCTGATACCAATCTGTCACAACCCGTCCTCGGGGCCCATGCCGTGACTACCCCAAGCCCGCCTTCCATAGGCCAGGGTCTGGCGACTAGCACTAAAGGCGTAAATCCCAATAACTGGGAAGGCATTGCCTTTATAAAAGTAACAAAACACCACAGAGTGCAAGCGGAAGTAAACACTAAGTAAACTGAGTACAACAGAAGTGCTGAAAGTAAAGGGGGCCGGAAATACAAGCCCAACTGTAAAGTACAAGAAAAAGACAAAATGGCAGGAAGGTGTCAAGCTGCTCCTGGATCGTCCTCTGGAGTCTCCACCTGAAGGGTAGGTACAGATGGCCACCTCAGCTCCGGGTACCGTCTCGTCGTAACGTCCACCTCCGGGTACCGTCTCATCGTCACGTCCACCTCCGGGTATCATCTCGTCGTGAGGTCCACCTCCGGGTACCGTCTCACTCAGCAAGCCTCAGCCTCGACCAGCGTTGTCCGTCGTCTGCAACCAACACAACGAAGTGCGGGCATAGCCCGTGCAGGGGTGAGTATAAGCTACTCAGTAGGGACCCCGAGACCCCCAAAGGTCTCCTGAAATCCACCAAAGATCAACCACAGATAAATGATGCAATCACGTAGTAACATCTGACACGGCTTAGGTATATGCCCATACATATACCTAAGTCATCCATTCCCGTTCGGCTCCAACGTCCGAGCCCAAGCACAACCCAGTCCACACAGGAAAGCAAACGTATACCCACACAGGATAGCACAACACAATCCACAAAGGAGAGTAAACAGTAAATCCACACAGGATAGTTCAATAGATAACTCTCATAGGTATATGCCCATATATATACCGAAATTATCATTCAACCCACCTCAATCAAGAGGAAACAAAAGGATCAATGACTCAGCTCAAACCAGGATTTTCATTATCGAAACCGTAACTGCTGAAGAGCTCCGTCTCTGGAGTGTACAGTGGTCCTGTCACAACTCCGAGGTACTGCTCACTAACCTAAGACTGCTGTAGTACTCCACCTATCGAGTATTGCGGGCCAGCCGCTACAACCAAGCGCTCCCATGTGCCGCTACAACCAAGCACACCACTGTCGTGGGTCTGTCGCTACAACCAAGCGCTCCCCTGTGCCGCTACAACCAAGCGCACCTCTGTCGTGGGTCTGCCGCTACAACCAAGCGCTCCCCTGTGCTGCTACAACCAAGCGAACCTCTGTCGTGGGTCTGCCGCTACAACCAAGCGCTCCCCTGTGCTGCTACAACCAAGCGCACCTCTGTCGTGGGTCTGCCGCTACAACCAAGCGCTCCCCTGTGCCGCTACAACCAATCGCACCTCTGTCGTGGGTCTGCCGCTACAACCAAGCGCTCTCCTGTGCCGCTACAACCAAGCGCACCTCTGTCGTGGGTCTGCCGCTACAACCAAGCGCACCTCTGTCATGGGTCTGCCGCTACAACCAAGTGCTCCCTTGTGCCGCTACAACCAAGCGCACCTCTGTCGTGGGTCTGCCGCTACAACCAACCGCTCCCCTGTGCCGCTACAACCAAGCGGACCTCTGTCAGGGGTATGCCGCTACGACCAAGCGCTCCCCTGTGCCGCTACAACCAAGCGCACCTCTGTCGTGGGTCTGCCGCTACAACCAAGCCATCCCATGTGCCGCTACAACCAAGTGCACCTCTGTAACGCACCAGGTCGTCCGATCAGCAGTCGTCGGGACTCAGTCAGCTACACGGTCTTCGTACTCTGCACGCTCGTCTCTAGGAGGGTCCGCTACACGAGCTACTGGTGGATACTCCAAGTATCACAAAGTCCCGCAAGGAAGTATCACCAAGGACCGCCTCGTCATAGGGGTCTTAACGCAATAGACGGCGCGTCAATTGGACGCCCGGTCTGTGAGTTATTAGCCTTTTCATCCCAGGGGCCCGGTTGGTTTCGTGAGCGAACCAATCCCGGCCATATCTCAACTGTACCCCGAACTCTCCTAGGGTACACACATAGGGACTGTTTCTCAACGAGATCACCAACGCCGCCGACGGTTTGTCAAATGGACGTCCTGTCTGAAAGGTATCATCTTTTCCGTTACAGGGGCCCGGTTGGATTTCGGTACGATCTAACCCGGCCAAAATCCAACTGCGTCCAAAACTCGGGCGGAGTATGCCAAAAGTTCCGTATCGTCAAGAGGAACTCAACGCAACAAACGGCGCGTCAATCGGACGCCCTGTCTGGAAGTTATTGACTATTTCGTTCCAAGGGCCCGGTTGGTTTTCGTGAGCGAACCAACCCGACCGCACTCCTACGGCATCCAAACCTCGAGCGGAGTAAGCCAAAAGATTCGTCTCACTTAGAGGAATTCAACGAAACAGACGGCGCGTCAATCGGACGCCCGGTCTGTTAGTTATTGGTCTTTCCGTCTCACACCCACCCTGGGAAACTTCCCAGGAGGTCACCCATCCTGATCACTGCTCTAGGCCAAGCACGCTTAACTACGGCGTTTTAACTACGTAGGCTCCCGAAAAGGAAGGTGCACCTTGAGTATAGTATACCGAAACGACCGTCTCGATCCAAGGATCGCGTTGCCGCTGACGGCGCGTCGTTCGGAGGCCCGTAGCTCATGGTACGGGCGTTTGAACGAAAACCGTCCGAAGACGGGGGTCCGGGCCCGGGTCGACCCGGCCCGACCCCCCCCCCCCCCCGGGAGTCGGCCGAACCGGGTCGACCCGAACCGGGTCAACCAGACCCGGTCCGGCCGAACGGCCAAGGCGCCGCGGGGCTCCGCCCCCGCGGCCTGGTGGTGCCGCGGCCCCCCGCGTGGGGTCGCGCTGAGTCGGGACGCGGCTTCAGCCGCGTCCGAGGGCACCGGACCCGCGCGGCCGCGGGTCCGCGGGTGCCGCCGCCGCCGCGCTGAGTCGCGGCGGCCTGTCCGGCGGCGCGCAGGGGCGCCGCCTCTCCCGGCTGTCGGCGCCGCCGCGCCGCCGGCGAGTTCCGCGGGCCACCGGGATCGCTCTGGTGGTCCGATTTTGTTCCCGCCTGCGCCGCTGCTCCTCCCGGGACTCGTCCTTCACTGCGGAATCATCAAACATCCGTTGCGCCACGTTCCGTCGTCGCCCATCAATTCCGCACAAAATGAAGAAGGACGGAGGGTCGTCGGGCCGTGTTCGTTTGTCCCGCACCCTCCGCGTTAGAGATAAACAAACGGGAGAAATTTAAGTTCAACACATGAACGCATATCCGAAACAATTTTTAATGAAATAAAATTGTTTCATTAACGGGTTCCTCATTTGAACGGAAAAAAACAATTTTAATAAATTTTAAAATTGTTCACAAAGCCAGTTCTTTACTTTTTAAAGAAACAAATACGGGAATATAAAAGAAAAGGGGTAATTCCCAAAATAAATCCCTACCTCAATGATCGTCGCGCGCAGGCGTTCTTCACGGAAAAGCTCGTCGCGGAAGAGAGGGATCGTCGCGTCGTCGCGGGGAGGTGTCGCGTCGTCGTGGAATACGGCGTTGAGTCGGCGAACTCAACGCACCATGAAACAGCAGATTTAATTTAAATTAATTAAATCCGTGTTTTGGTTAAGAATCACGAAGGAGATAAGAAGGAAGGTCCGAGACTCTTACCTCAAGCAGCCGATCGAAGATCCGTCGCGGAGGAAGAGACGTCGCAGAAGAACGTTGTCGGCGTTGCGGATCGCGGCGTCGCGTCGTCGATTTCCGGGTTTGGCGTTCTTCACGTTCTTCGCGTTCTTCGCAAAGGAGGAAGAAGAAACAAGAATTCTGTCTCAACGAGTAATCCCCCAAAAGATTTTGGTTGGTCTTATTTTATTAATATGCCAACACACGAAAACAGGATAAGAAACGATCCATCAATTCGTTGAATTAATTCAACGAAAGAAACAGCCCATTTAATTCACGAAATAAACCGCCCAATTAAATGGTCTGTTAAGATTTTTAAGAAACGCGTCAGTTGACTTTCATAAAGACGGGTTTTCGCGGGTGCGTTTCTTAGCGGAAAGAAACGGCGGGGCTCGTGCGGGCCCCACCTCACAAATATCCTACCAAGGGGGGCAGGATATTTCTGGATAGCATCTTATCCGCTTCAACTCAGTTCAAGCCGTCATTAAGTGGATTCAAGTGGCTTCCAAGTGGCTTAAGTGAAATAAAATAAATTTGTCGCAAAATTATTTTATTTCTTAACATTAAGCCCGAAAATTAAAAACCACACCCGAGCAAACGCAACTCCGGAAGAGGCGTTTCTAAGGGAATACCGGCGCTGCGATTTCATCGGTGCCCTCAGAATTTGATTCCGGGCACCGGTTTAAAAGTTAGAAAAACCCTCTCGTCCGTTCACTGAACGTACCCGAGCAAAACTTAGAAAAAACGATTTCGGGCACACCGTGCCTCGGAATCAGGCGCCGTCAGAAACTGCGTTCTTGTAAAATTCTAAAGAAAATTAAGAAAAAAAATTTCCTTGAAATTTACGTGTCTTTACATGGGAAATCAGCCTCTGAGCGGCTTCTCCTATCCCCTTGGCGACAACTAGGGTTTTCCCATCGGCCTCGCTTCCCCTTCCCTCTCCGGCATGATTTGGTCTCGAGTCGGCTTCCTCAGCATCGTCTCAGCATGACGGGGCTTTGCCGGCTTCCTATGGATCGTCTTGTTGTCCGGCTTTTTCCAGATCTTCTCGGACCACGGCTTGGTGATGGTACGACACGGTGGGGTTTTGTTTTTGTTCGGCGGTGTCTTCAGTCCTGGTGAAGACATGTCTTGCGGAACACCGACTTCATCTCGATTTGGGTTGGCGCCATCTTGTCTATGTGCGGCTTGATTCGGAAGGGCTCGGTCTATGCGGATAGTGTGTAGTGGATCTAGCTTTGGTTCGGTCTAGAACGGCCTGGCGGAACCTTGGCGTGGCTCCAGTGATGGCCGATGATGGATCTGAGTGACCCGGAGGGGGGAGGTAATGGTCTTCGGAGTGTTTGTGGAGTTTTTACTGCGTTGAAGGTTTTGTGATATTTTTTTTGGTTCAGATGGCTGTGATTTTTGTGATTTGCTGGTTGTTCTTATTTGTCTGAGTTGGATTTTGGGGTTTCATTGTTCTTCTGGCGTTGGTTCTATGATGCGGGAAATGACGGTGATGGTTTGGTGATGGTTTGGTGATGGTTTGGTGATGGTTTGAAAGGTCTGATTTCATGGTTGAGTTTTGTAGTGATTTGTTGTGGTTCAATTCTGTTGGAATGGAGATGCACTTGGATTTGACCACTTGGATCAGGCCTCAGAGTGGTTCCACCGCCATCTATTCATCATTGCAGTGCTTTACAGATTTGGATGATTTAGAGGGTATGGCGTCAGCCATCGGATCGGGCATGTGCTTTGACACAATACACTTTCTTGTCGTTCATCCACGCAATGATGGAGAGATTTATCACGAAAAAGTCACACCTTAGTGGAGAATGATTCAACCCCTATAAAATTATGTAGATTTCTTGACTAGATCCTCTTGGAAATCAAGTGTGACTCGCCCATATGGCGGATATTTCAAATTTAAAACCATAGACTAATAAATTTATACCATAATGAACAAAACATAAAAAACTACAAATTTTATGTATATTTCCTATTGAATTTTGAACAAGATATGTTTCTACATGTGTTGAGGACCGATGTGATTTTTTGGAGTTCTCTATAGGTCTAGTAGATTGAGAATTTCTGAGTGGCGATAGAATGAAAAAAACATATTTAGGAAATAAACTGCTAAGGTTTCACTTGAGGGGAAGAGTATGGAAGACCATATGAGAGGGCATGATATCAATCACATGTGTAAAAAAACTCAAGATTTAATGGATATGGGGGTCTGATACCATTCATAGAATGATAGTTAAGGAATTTTATTTTCATTGGATAAATGAATCACATTTTATCATTATTCCTGGTTCAATTCCATATATAAATTTAGGAATATTATGGGATGGAGTATGAGTGTCATACTAGGGATCAGGATAAGTTAATATTATCTATGTGTGATTGGATTGAATGTATATTGGTCCATGTGGTGTGTTTGATAATGGAAATGAGTTATGGTTGGAGGAGGTTTTTACCATTGAGTTTCGATGGGGTTGAGTACAATGTTTATTGGGCATGCCTGAATTATTATGCATTGTATTTGAGGGTATGGGCATCAGGATTAAATGTTTTGGGTGATGCCTCAGGGGGGGTTGTTATTAATGTTTTGGGTAGGTCGGCTATATGTGGTCTGAATTTTGGTTTTAAATGAAATTGGATGCGGTGGAATGGAAATTGCATCACACACATTATTTAGGATATAAAAGATATCATTATGGAGTTGTCCATGTTTATTATATGAAATGGTAGAGTATTCGTTTTGGGCTTGGATGGATGGAGAATGTGTATTTTGGGTGGGAAATGGAAAGTGAATGTTGGTACTAGTGTTTTGATGGTGGTTTCATGGGATTTCTTGTAATGATTTTGCGGATCACATCATATGTATCATAAGAATATTGAGATCATGTAATGTATATCAATTATGACAATGCTACCAAATTTTGATTCAGAATTATCCTGTGATATGGGTCTGATGGTGGAGAGAACTATAGGCCAGGTCTTCATTTGGATGATAAAATTTTGCTATCTCTAGATTAAATTATGATGGGGAGCATTATCTCGGTCCATAGTAATGAATTCAATTGAGGTATTTTTTTTCTTGAGGGGTTGAGTGCCTGATGTAGGAATAGTTCTAGTTAATTTCAATATGCATTGAGAAGGGAGAATTAAATTTTTAATGAAATTTATAGAATTTGAATAATAGGATAGATAATAATATATCCTTCTAGAATTTTTATGTATGAAAATTGTTCTGTTGGGATTTTTTAATACCCTACATTTATATAAATTTTTGAATTCCAAAAGAATTTTGAACTTTATGTTTAGTGGATGGGATGGATTTTGAATAGGGGATCATAATAAAATTTTGAGATTTATGTCATCTTAAGGAATTTTTTAAAATTTTTTTTTTGAGGCCTAATAATTTCATCATGTGGTTGAGTGTTACTTGAGTGTTTTGGGTTAGGATTTAGGAGTTTTGGAGTCTTTTAATTGATTTCATGATTTGATATGTGTGGCATAGGAGTATCATGGATACTTGAGAATGATGAGCTTTTCAATTCAATTTATATTTAGAATTGAAGTCTATAATGTTTAGAATATGGATTTGTGGAAACACTATCGAATCTATAGTTGACTAAGTGAATTCGTTTGGGCTAGATTATTAGAGCGTGATTTTGTGGTGATTATTGTTAAAATGTATGAAATTTTATTAAAAACGATAATACTGGTTCACATGATTGGTTCATGTTATAGTAAACCATGTGGACTAGCACTACGAGAGTTGTGTACTTGGATAGTATATATAGCATGATTGGTTAACTGTTTAAAAAACAATATGGATCATTAAAACACAAATATTACCATTTTTACATTTAAAAGTTTAAGAGGGGAGACCACTTTTAATTCTACCCCTCCTCATGTGTGACCCAACTATGCTTCTCATACTTCCTTGATTATTCTTTATAATTAAACCAATTTTTGTGACACTTATTGGTAGTTAAGGTGTGTTTTCACCTATGACTCTATGAACGTATCCTTAAATTGAGGTCACCTAATTTTAGATCTCTAGGATTAGGTTCATAGTTCCTATTCCACTAGAAAATTTTGGAATTAGGTGAGAATTATAGGGAATCTTATATAATTTGGAAGATGATTCCTTGTAACTCCATCTTCACCTAGTTTCCTAGTTATTTTAGAAGGTATTTAATATTTATTAATTGTATTTGGTTTTTACCTAAAAAATTAATTAAATTTACCATGTTTTCAATGATTTAGGATGGGTCTTGGGATCAACATGGGTTCAGTGATGGAAAAGGGGTGTCTATAACATCGTTTCCTAATGATTCAATATATGAATATGTTTATATATATTATCTGAAATTATCCCATGTTTAAAGTGAATTAATTGATTAATTATAATTAAATAAATTAATGGTTCAGGTTTTCATGGATGGATTTAAAATCTCCAGTCAAAGAGATGATCATGGCTGTTTGTGGATGTGAAATAATGAGGAATAGAAATAGTCATCAACCATGGAATAGTAAATGGGAAATCATTATATGTAGTAGGTTGGGTACATAATTTATATATAGCATTTATGATTTTATTTATATTTTATGATATGTGAAGTCACACAAACCATTGTGTTGACTGATTTTATTTTTTTTATTTTTATTAAATATTTTTGTTTAATTTAATGTAAAATGTAATGATACGAGTAAAGTGAAAATGACACTAAGGACCATCTTCCATGGCCTTATATCTCGGGATCTTAATAAAGAATAATCAACTAACTATCTTCCTAGATACACTTAAACCCCTCTAATTAGTGTGAATAATTTTATTAATTGCTTTAAAATTAGTACCCCTAGCGTAAGAGACCCTATAGTTCTTTATGTTAAGAAACTTGTTGTTATAAAATATAAGGACAAATGGATTTCCATTCCTGAGATGTGGAAAATATAGAGTTATATGTGGTCCATTTGGTTGATCAATTGGTGAGTGATACTCTTTGTTTTCTATATGTTTAGCATACATGTATGCACTAAAATATGATTAAGGATGGGTATGTTTAGTAGACCATGTTAGAATAACCAGATGTGTGAGGTAGGATATGAGACATCTCTTTATTTTGTTGTTTGTAGGATTTACACCTTGATGACCATGATGTCATTCTATGTTATAACACAGTTGCAAAGTGTGACTTCCCCAGTGAGATGATCTATGACCAAAGTGACATGACTGAGACTGAGGGCCCATGTGGGGTCCCTCTCCCCGTGTTTCTACTAGTAGGACCACATGTAGGGAACTACTCATATGTAGTTCAGTAGTGTTCTATAGTTAATTCATGGTTTTTATACCAAATTTGAGAAGGTGTGAATAGATATGAGTTTATATGGGTTTTTTTTTCACCACATAACATGAACTAACAAGTGATACTCCGGGGGATATATTGATTGTGATAGTCATGTTATCGTCCTATCCCTTGACAATTTTTCATTATTATATTTTGTAATATATGTTATTTCCTATGAAACATAGTAATTATCCATTGGACCTAATATTGTAGTTATTTCAAAGGGTGTCTTTGAATCACTTTATGAGATGTATAATACTCTAGGATTACAATAATGCATAGGATATGATCACAACACTTTTTTACGAGGCATCCTTGTTTGAATAGTATCTAGTGTATATGATTAATGGATTTATTGAAACAAAGATATGATTTTCGATAATATACACAAAAATATTGTGTGACGAAGTGCATACAATAATTCACATGTTTATTGGGATTAATAAAAAAATTTATACAATTGAGAATGCCCAGGGAGCCGATATTGAAATAGTGAAACCATTAGACCATTATGATTTTTTGGGACTCATAGAATTTGAGAAATATTATGAGTTTCTAGGTGGTGTTATATCCCTAGTCATGGAGTTTTTAAATCGTTTGGATGAATTATATATCCACTTGATCAATGTTTGGGATAACCCATAGGATTGGTTGGATGCACAATTTTGGTTCAACTGATGATCTGTGAGATGTAAATGCCCATGTGATTAAGTTTATGATTTATGGTTGTATCCATTGGATAGTTTTGTTTACCTAAAGATCATTAAAAAATAGATGTATTGGATTTCCTAGTTATTTCCCTTATTAGGAATTAGATTTTGGCATGATTGAGATGAATGTATATGTACTACTGTTTGGATTAGCCAATGGGATTAAGGATGAGGGATTCCTTCTCTGACTCTAGGATTTGAATTTGATCATGGATGGTTTGATAATCGGATCCCCATAGTGTGGAAAGTGGACCCAATGAGGTGATTCTCATGGTAAGAGACACTCTAAAACTGAATAAGAATGGTATGGTTGATCAAGGTCATAGAATTGAGGATAAATGAAGATTATTTGGAATCACCAAGGTTTTGTGAAAATTTACATGAAGAAGTTATCATATTATTTTAGGTACAATCTGTATGATTTAATTAGAAACATTCTAGAATCAGTCTAAATTGGGTATCCTGGGTGGTTATTTATTTATTTATGTTATATATTTTATTTTTGTCTTTATTTTGAGATTAGAACTTGTATATATCACAACATTGTTCGTTATGTATGGGACCATGTTAGTGGTTACCTACATTTTTATACACACACACACTCACCTGGTTTAGTCCTCCATTAGACTTGGGTACTAGAGAATACATTCACATGGTTACTAGTATAGGTTGGTCTGAAGCTTCATTCTTGACTACCTATTAGGATATCTCAAACTCAAGATATAGAAGTGAAGTGTGGATCACAGAAGTAGAAAATACTTGAGTATTTATTCTTTTTTACATTTTTTATATATGTGGTAATATTAGTGGGTGATATTTATATATTCCCATATGTATATATTTCACGTGGGTTATAACATGTTCAGTTACTTACTTTTTAGTATTATTTAATGTGTATTTTTTATTGTGCTTTTATTTTGAACTATAATACATTTATTATAGAATCCTAATGACACATATTTAGACCCCTACTACTATTTTTAATCATCTAATGCTAGGGTTTCCTTACAGAGGTCACATGGCCTTATGACCATCTTTATATTCAAAGTATGATAGGATTGGGTATTATAAGCTAATGTTTTGCAAGAAAATGTGAAATAATTGTAGAAATTTGAATTTTTACAATCAATAAAATGATAATGAAAAAAATAAAAAATTATGTTTTGTTATAGAACTAATGATGTTGATAAGGATATGGATAAGGTGGATGAAATGTATAACCTGAAAATGGATTCAACTTCATGTATTTGTTTGGTATACTTCCACATTTATCATTACAAGGAACATTTCTAAACATCAACAAACTGAATGTTCACTTTTTCTAATAACTGTTTTTCTTGACATAATATTACTAAATTCTAAAACAGTCATAGAAAATAAATCAATCTGCCATATTGATTATTTTTCATTGTAAATAATGTTCCATAGTACTACCAATTTTTATTCGTGTTCATGTAAATTATTATGTGGGTTATACTTCCCTTAAAAGGTGCAGTTTTTAGGTTCTACAACCCCAATTAAAGGTATGTGTAGGTTCTTATAAATTAGTAAAAGGAAATGGTATTTCAGTTGTTCCTTGGTTTAGATAATGGAATATATGGTTCCTTACACAACTTCAAAAGGAATCTAGTTGAGTTATGCCACCTGGGTTTAAATAGGTTAGTATTATGTTTATCCCCATGGGATTAAAAAGGAATTTTTAAAGGGTTGAAATCCCCACAAAAAAATATAATATTCTATTTTAGTGAATTATATTTATCTATGTGTCTTGGAGATGAAATTAATAGACATTGGATAAATTATACATAATTTCTAAATAATAGTTGTATGTCTATTTATATTTATTTCCACTATACAATTATTTTATCTCTGATAATTATTTAAAATTTAATGAAGTGTACAATCGCCCCCAATTAACCAATTAACCATATTAATATTTTTACAAAAAAAAATTTATCATGGATTGAACCCTAAAATTTGGTTATATATATATATGTTTGTCATACCATACAAAATCATTAATGGGTAAATAACTTTATAATATGGAAAAAATGAGTCTAAATAAAAGATGTACTCCCAAAAATCATCCATTCATTCATTGAATAGATTTTGGATTTAACAAATCATGTGTGGAAGCTAATCATAATAATTTAAGCATTAATTTTCAGTCTATCAAATTCATGCCACATAAAGTAGATAGAGTTAACCGTATAATATTAAGTTTTAATGATTCAATTAGATATTTTTTAGCTATGTGGTAATGAATATTATATATTGTGTTATTATTACAAATAATTAAATCCATATATCTACTTGAGAAAAAGTATATTATATTTCATAGATATTGAATGTATCTCATATTGGATAAAGTGATCAATAAGAACTAATATTTTTATGTAATGTGCTTAATAAAAATGACTTAAATTTTCAGAAGTTTGAACTGTTTCAAAGGTTTAAATTTACAATAAATGCTTTGAGTAATTTAGAAGAATATATAGATAATTTTGTTTTATTAGAAAGAGTTTTAAGTGATCTATATAATAAATTACACCCTATGAAAGCTGAAATTAATGAGTGTAAAAAATACAATGAATCTTCCATAAATGAATATAATTTACATTTTTTACAATATGACATGGATTTAAAAAATAATTATATTGACTAAAATAAAAAAGGGAAATCAATTATAAAAAATTTATATTCATGTTACTACTTATTACCCTAATTATGACATAAAATGAAGTGAAAGAGAACAATATTTTCTGGTTGTCAGTGGAAGAAGAAATGTATGTTACTGAATGAGATATAAAATGGATTACAACAGAAATTATCATAAATTTAGATTGAAAGATAATATTATGCCTAATAATCCTTAGGATATTTCATTGAATATAGAAGTAACTAACATTAAACCCTAGTTTCCATAGTCCATGAATGGTAAAAGTATGAGAAAATGGTATATAAAGGAAATTGAATCTATAATATCTAAGTGAAATTTTATTGAGCCCATTATTTGGAAATATAAATTATTATCAAAAATGTATATGTAAAACCACTATTTAGTTATTCCATCAATCAAACTATGTGGATCATATTATTATTTTTATTTTTAATCTAATTATGAAAATAAGTCTAAATAGGAACATAATAATAACATCATGAGATTAAATCTTGATATATAAATGATTTATATCATGAAAAACTTTCTTAAATCAAATATACAAAACCTTATTAAGAAAATTAATGTCTTAATATATATATTTCTATAATGAAGCAACCACTTCCTAAATGGAATATAATGAATTATTTATAACATATACACATGAAAAAAATCAATTTATTAAAGATGTAATTTTTTGAATCATTTATTTTATGTCTATGAAGAACTACAATACAAAATAATGCCTAATTTTGTTTTACAAGTCAATGATAATTCGAGAAATTAGATTTCAGGTTTGAAAACATATCTTCCAAAATATTTCATAGAATAGAAAACTATGATAAAATGGTGAGTGTGAATAAAATTAATAAATTTTATACTGGTAATAGTTATGATAATCAAATATGACATATTTATAAGGAATTCATTGTTAATGGTTCAAATGAAAATGGATCAAGTTTCATATGTTGTAAGGTCATTATGAAAAATAATGATAACATAGATTACACAAATCTCTTAGATATGGAAAATGTTTTATTTATAAGACACGGGCTTCATGATTACCAAAAAAATACAAAATCAATTTTTAGTTCCCAATAATACTTTTTACAAACCGAATTAGACCCATGTTTGTTGGTGTAATTATTTTTCGTAAATATATTTTTGAAGTAAATGTGGTGTAGGAGAATAAAAAATGATATATTTTATATGGATAGTGGATTCCGAATACATTTAGAAGGTGAAATCTCAATATTTTAACTTTTTAATAACTGTGATGGTTGTAATGTCACTTTTGATGATAAAGATAAATATTATGTTCAATATTATGGATAAGATTGAATTATAAAGAAAAAATTGTTCCAAATAGTTATTTTTTGATGTCTTAAGGAATACTTTAATAATAACTTTTTAGTTATGTGATTATTTAATGTTTGCTTAATTTCAAAATTGCTAAGAATATTATTTAAATGTGAATATTTATAATACATTACTAATACGATAGAGAACATCTATACCATTAATTTTGATCAATAAAATTATCAAAATTATAAAATTTTAAATTCAATAAAAAATGATGAGATATTTTGGTAAATAATATTTAAGGTGGTTAATTTTATATTTCTACATATGCATTCAATGAAACAAACTGATCTGTAGTTTCCGAAATATAAAATGGATAACACCTATGTATCTGACGCATGTATTAAAGGTAAAGGGTAAAAATCTATTTTAATGATATCAAAGAATTATTCTTTTTAATGTCACCTATATATTTTATTTATATATTTTTGACCAAATTAAAACTACATGTTTGTGTGGTAAAAATACATTTTAGTTATTTTTTATGATTTCTGTGTATTCGTATGGGTTTTTTCTTACATAAAAATAAAAAAAAACAATTTATATGTTTGTTTCTTATTGTTATGTGGTTCAATGTGTAATAGGGTATTTGATTATATTCCCTAAAATTTTTATTTTATAGAGGTATTTTTAAATTTACCAATTTTATGTGGGAAATGGGAATTTTCATAATTTTTTATCTCCCATGACACCACAATCTTATGGTATTAAGGAATAGATAAATAAAAAACATCAATTAATAACTATAACCTTTTTCAATGAATATAAATTTTCAAAATTATTTTGGGATGAAAAAATAACTTATACATAATGTATTTAAATAAACTTATTCTATGGTATATGTGGAGTACAACTACCAGTAAATATTGTAAGTGGAGAGAACATAAAATTGGTTTTTTTAAAAATATTTTTTTTAAGGTTGGCGTTGAATCCACGATTTATTTTTAATGACATCAATTTAACTGAAGACAAGATTAATGGAACAAATTCACCTATTATGGCGGAGATAAATACCCGATCAACCAAATCACATGAGTTGGAAAACTGATAAATATCATCCAATAAATAATTTCCATTGAGATGTTGAATTAAATGTTCAAAATAAAGGATATGGTATAAAATATTTAATATAAAATTTTTTTATTTCATATTTTTTCAAAAGCAGTTGATGAATATTTAAGTGATTATGAGTGGATCATGGCTATTTAAGATGTATTCCGTTCATTTATAGAATTAATGCATGGAATTTAATTTTTACACCTACTGATTCGGATATTATTTGGTCTAGATTGATAATTAGAAACATGCCTAATTAATATGGTGAAATTATTAAAATTAAAACTATATTAGCTACTCAAGGATTATCTCAAGGATATGGTAATGATTTTGTTGAATCTTATTCCTCTTTAACATGGTTAGATAGATTTATAATATTAATAGCCTATGTAATTGTTCATTATGTCAAATTATTTCAAATGGATGTTAATAGTATTTTCTAAATAGTTATTGTTATGAAGATGAATATGTAATACAACCACTTGAAAATGATAATGAAATGTTACCAAATCATATTTGAAAACATTATTAGGAATGATGTTGTTTGAAACATTATCCTCAAACAATGTATCAAAGAATATCAAATTTATTGTTGAAAAACATATTTTAGGAATGAAACAATGATCGAAAATTGATTATTATGAGAAATTAGAATTATTTTTTTATCATTGAAATTTAGATGGATGATATTATATTTTGATTGTCATGAAATAAATTATGTAAATAGTTTTCATACTTGGTGAAAATTTAATTTAAAAAAAATTAATTTTAGAACTTATATTATATCATTTTCATCAAATTTCATGAAGAACTGATGGTATATTTCTCAATAAATCAATGTATTCTAATGAATTTGTTGAAATATTTGGATTAGACACCAGTAAAATTATGAATACCCCATTTTATAGTAATTATAAATTATATTTTGATAATTTTAGAAAATTTATTGCTATTAAAACATCTAGAGTTTGGATTGGTTTGTTTTTATATTTAACAACATCAATGAATGATTAGATATTTTAATTATTCATGTGTGTTATATTTCTATCTATATTGTATAAAAAATCAGAATTAGAAAATAAAAATAATTCAAAATTCAATTTTTATTTCTAAATTTGTGTCATAATATAATGTTGTTCTATCTTGATATACCCAATCATAATAGACAAAGAAAACATAATCTGTGTATGGTTTCACATTTTAAAGTATTATTATATTCTGTGAAAAAATTATGTTATTTATATTTCCAAAAATATTTTACAGCACTATATAAAAGATTAAATTGATCATAGATTTTACTTTCATTATTATTAGGATAAAAGAGGATATGTAAATATATAATAGGTTTGTGTTGAAAATCATGTTATAGATTATATTTATAAAAATGTTTATCAGAAGATTGAATACATTTTTTAATTAAAAATAGATTTTTTTTCTTGAAAATCTACTATAATAGTTCCCTTTTTTGATAAAACATGTTTCTTTCTCATTTAACTATGCTTTGAATTATGATACTTCATGGAATACTCGTAAATATTTTATATTCACTGTAAAAAAATTTAACTTTTATCTTTCATAGTATGATATTACAAAATCTTCTTATAAACATGAAATCTATTTTAATTTGTTAAATAAGTTTTTTTATTATAATTATTGTTAATAGTTAGGTATCATATAAATCTAAATCAGTTTTTGATTCAATATTTTTAAGAGTTGGTTTCTTTCCATATAGTGATAACATTGCATAAAGAGAGTATAACAATTTTTTTGTGTTAAAATTAAAATATTTATTTTTTATAACTATAAAAAACATTTCAATTAAAAAATAATATTTTTAATTAATTCTAAAATGGGAAGAAATTTTTTGTAATTATGGTTTTAGTTTTTAATTATCAAAAATACGAGACAATTTTTTTATGCTTCTTGAACAAACTCTTGTTTTTTATAATTATAATACATAATTTGTTTTATTTATCAAACCATGATTATTTTGATTATTTTAATAAATTAATTATAATATCTCATATATTAAATAAGTCTATCATATCTAGTTTTATTATGTGATTAATTTTTCTCAATTTAAATATTCAATTTCTACTAATTTTCATTACATTTCCTTTTTGGGAAACATCTGGAATTCCTACGAAATAATTTTTTGGAAAATGATAGAAATTCCATTAAATAGTTCATAAATTTATAAATTCTATTTTTGAAGGAAAATACTACTTTTAGATAACATTTTAAATGAACATCAAAGTCATGTAAACATTTAAGAGTCATAAAATTCTCTAGTAATTTCATATAGAAATTAATGATTTCGTACAGAACCACTGAATGTGACATGAAAATGTAAAAAAATCAAATGAAACACCTAAAATAATAATTATATAATCATGTTTTGATAGATTATTTTTTTCATATTCTAAATATTATGGCAAGTAAAAATGTATTTGAGTGTATATGAAACACTGAAACAGCCTGACTTCTTGCATACTAAAGAGGAAACATGGAATTTTGAGCATAAACTTAATAAATTATTTTAATTAATGGACATATAAAAAAGGATTTATATGTATAAAAAATAGTATAGTAAAAATAAATATGTTTTTCGATTCATCAATATAAAATTGGAAATGAAATATTGGTAATCTTTTATGGAAATTTAATTTCATATTCTTATGATAATATCACTAGAATTGTTTAATATCTAATATCCCCATCCCTTGTTCACTATGACATAATGGTGTTGTATGTTACTCACATGATATTTTATAAGATACCACATTGAAAATTTCAACATAGTAGAATCCCTGATACATCATTTTATTTTGAGTTTCAAAATATTTAGGAAACGAATAATTAATACTCCCTCAGTGAAGAGTTAATTTAATTTTTGAAAATTTAGTTTTGTCTTTAGTTGTGAAAAAAATATTCATATTTCTAAACACACCATAGTATTATCCGTATTTGAAATCTAGTGCATAGTGGAACTTGATGTAGAACTCTATAGTATAGTGATGATCATGGTTTTCATACTACATTCATTGCTTCTAGTTGTACATGATCAAATGTTTAAATTTTTATATCTAAATATCATATTTAATTTTGGGATTACTATTTTTTGTTTAAAACATTCAAATTATCTAATATTTTTTATGAATACTTTTGATATATATAAAGAGATATTTTTCCCTAGTGAATAAATTAAGAATTCTAATAATCCTATAATTTGATTAATATATATATATATATCTTTTCATGATTTTTAAAATAAAAATATCCTATGGATTTAATGATTTTAATTTTTTCTTATTTAAAATTATGATAAAAACTCTTTACATAATTTCTTTGAACAAAACAGTGTTGTAGAGATGGAATTGGTTGGAGTCAATGAACCTTTTAATTTGAAAATAGAGTGAAAATCATATTACAATGATTCACTCATCTTCATACATGTTTACAAATCACGGACCTAAAAATTAATTTATTTTAACCTCAATGATGTTAAGATTATTTTTGATGGACTTAATAGCACTACAACATATATATCATAATAAAAATCAAACAACCACAACACTCAGGCACTCATCATTCTATAACTATTATAATTGTAATACTTATTACTATTATCTTATATAGTTAAATTTATTGGTATATCCTAACCTTTAAAAGGAAGTATATTCAGGTTATACTACCTCATAAAAAGGTATATGTGTTATGTGTCTAACTTGTAAAAGGAAAAGGGGATTTTGTTATCCCTTCGTCATGAAAAAGACAATGTTGGCTACTTCTGCCACATTAAATGGAATCTAGTTAGGTTATCTTTTGTAGGTTTTAAATAAATGGAGTTCGGATAATCCTATTGTAACTAAAATGAATTGTTAAAGGGTTCTTAATCCATATCAAGTGTTATAGATTCCATTTTATTGGGTTCCATTTCTCTATACATTTGATTGAATAAGAGAATATATTTAGGATCAATTTGACCCAAATAAATAAAAAAATATTGTTTATATTTTTATTTTCATTAATTTCATAATTATATCAACTTTAATAAAATTTCAATTTTTTTAATGTTGTCAACTCACCCTATTGGCCATTCATTGATTTCTATATTATGAGAAATTTTTTTCTTACAATATCTTTTATAAATATAAGATTGTAAATATATTTTATATTACATGATGTTATTTCTCATAATCTCCTCACAAGATAATTATTTTTTGATTCTAATGGAGTTATAGGAATTTTCATTAATCAATAAAATTAGTGAACAATATTGATTTTAGGTTTGCGTACATAATTTCTAGTGTGTCTTTGTAACACTGTAAAGTTAGTTTCACACTAATAAAACATGATGAACAAGGTTATTTTAATAATTAATCAATGTAATTCTTAAGAAATATTCATAAACAATTTAATGGATTTAAGTTCATTATAATAATTCAATATTATTTTTCAAAATCTATGAAAATTGATTTATTTTATCTAAAGTGATTTCAATTTATAATTTGGTTTTATATAAAATAAAAACATAATTTTTTTAAATTTAATATGATTAAATGGAAATAAATTTTAATATTACTATATGAACAATGTGTTCTTTTTAATTTTTGGTATTTTCATAAAATTATTTCATTTTGGATGAATAGTGTAAAAATCAATTTTTATAAAGACCATAATTTCTTGGGATGTATAATTCTATTTTGGATTGGTTTTAAAGTAATATTAGTATCTTATATATAGATATAATCAATATAATTTAATATTAATCATCATTATAATTTATTTTCATATCAATTTATTTTTATTCATAATAACTCATTTAAAAATAATAATTTTTCATTGCATTTTTCGTGATTATATTAAAATAAATTTAATACACTAATGAAAATTGACTCATAAAATATTGATATTTTATTTAGAATGAGGAGGTTCAAATATTGTAAAAACTATAAATTAATTATAGATCTTAACAAATAATAATTGTGGTAAAAGGTTATCACAATAATAATGTATAACACAATATTATTAAGGATGAAACTGAGTTATAGGGTCAGAAAATCACATATTAAGTATTATTATATCATTTTATTTCTAAAATTATCATATTAACTTAAAATGGGATCTATTTAGTTCTAATTTTCTATTAATAATACATTGTATTATTTTAATACTAGTTAAATTACAAGAGTGTCACTCCCCTCACTTATCAAAGTGAACCATCTATCCTCACTTATTCAAATACATTAATCCACTAATAATTATCAATACCTACAAAAATACATTTCCATCATCCCTATAAATTTATAAGAGCTCCTTGATTTACAAAAATTACATTCTTAGAAGGCATAAGATGTAAGACATATGATGTTTTCTTAAGAAGTGGTATTACTCTTAACTGAGTGAGTTCATTGACATTTCTTCTTCCACCACCTTCAAATTTCCAATTTAGATGATAGTATGAAAAAACAATTATCATATCCCATATACTGAAAAGATACTTTGATGATGTAAAAAATATTTTCATGTCATTTTTAATCCCATTGGAAATTAAAACATCACTTCTACGTAAATGTGGATAACCCCCTCAATACAGTAGTGTTCTTCAATTTTCATCACAAACTAAAACGTTTGGTTATTATTATGGACTTAATTAACATATATGATATTAATTTCATAAATATGATTCTATAAATAAATTATATTACATACATTATTACACTTATACTCACAAGAAATCAATAACATCTCTCATGAGTATGTGTGGATTACCACATCCATGATGAAATGTGACTCATTTTTCAAGTCTTAATTTCCTAACCTATATTGGAACTATTATTTTTGACATATTATTACAGAATATTTATGATAATCATCCAATAAATAAAACCAAATGATTGAGATTCCCAATTTCTTTATAAGAATAAGGGCATAAAATATCAACATGAAACTAGAATAAACCATCTATATTTAAATCTCCATTATGAGAGCCTAAATCCATTTGATCTTCTAGAAATTCATATGATAACCTAAAGAATACATAAATAAAAGGCATGATCTATAAACCCTAGTATGGGGGAAATCATGATGATGAAGAATGAAATTTTATTCCAAAGGCATATCAGAAAATCATAAAAGACATTGAACATGTATAATCATATAGGAGAATGAGATAAAAAATTATGGCATTATATGATCATGGAAACATAAAAATTTTAAGAAAACTAAAACATGGAAAAAGAATTATTCAAGGATAACGATGAAGGAAGTGATACAAGGTTGACAGAGTCCCATCATAGATAGGGTTTACACCCTAATCCCTTTCATATCGTCTCATGAGAAATAAATATTACAAAATTAATTTGAGCACTATTTTGGTGAAACCACCATAACATGTAAATAAATATATGATCCACAAAAGGAAATAATTTATAGGGATTAAGAATAAGAAAAATCCATTAAAGGATTTGGGTCATATAATCATGTCTCACACATATCCAAATGTATTATCATAATTAATTATCTAAATAAAATGATAGAATATTTATTTTATTTTCATAAATACATATGTAATAATATGACATGAAAATGAGGTATAGATGAATGTATGGAATAAAATACTGGAAAATGATTTTAAAAATTTCCCATCATAAAGGAACCTTGGTGTCTCCTTTAGGTGTATCCTCTTAAGATTCCCCTAAAAGAACCTTGGATTTACATTTAAATTTGACCAAGGGTTATTTGGAAGGGGTGGAAATATGGGTATAAATTTTTTAGATTTTGGTTATGATCAATGTATTATAAGTATTAATGAAAATTGGTGATAGTGGGTTCTATTTATAAGGAAATTAGAAGGGTTTTTAGGAATATTATATTCATTAGTTCATTATTCTACTTCAAGGATATCATCATTATTGATTATTTTAAGTAAGTATATTAATATTTTTTGTGTAAATAAACTAATGGATTCTTACACCCCCCATTATGGAATTAATTATGTATTTAACAAAAAATGATAAATACAATATTTCACTATTCGAATAAAATCAAAAATTAAAAAATATAAAAATAAAAACATTTGACCATATGGTTTTTTGAACATGTAGATCCAAAAAAATGAAATCAATTTCGGAAATCACATTTTTCTCTGTTTTAGAACATTATCTATTAAATAAAATCCTTATCTATTTCTAAAATACCAATTTTTATATTTTGAACAATTTTCAAACATATTGAATATTTATTTTTGGTCACATAAAATTATATTATTATTATAATGAATCATAAAATTATTTTATGCCGTAGTTATATGTAATTAAATTTTATGTGAAATATTTATAATTGTTATGGAAATAAAAAAATAAGATTTTCTAAAATAATTAAACATATATTATAAATTTTGAAAAATATATTTAATTGTGACTTGAAATAAATATGTCATATTCTCATATTTTTAAGATATGTAAATTATATTTTAAACATACATGGTCTTGGATACTATTTTAATGTTTGTGTTTATATTCATAATGGTAAGATTGTGATATTAATGGTCAGATTATTAATCTAGCAATCATATTTTTAATGGTTATATAGATTCCCCACTATCTCTGAATATCTCATATTTCATTCATTCGTCATTTATTTATAATTTATCTCAGGGTGATATATATCATCATTTTAAAAATGAACATTGTTATACAAATATCTTGTTTCATTTATATAATGTTGTTCATGGGTGGGATTATTTTGGGGGATCGAGAATATTTTTTTTATATTGTAGTTATTTGATTTTCTATTTCATCCCAATGTAATATTTTAAATTATGATACCCATATTTATTCTCATAATTTAATGTTCAAATTAAAATAAAAAAATTATGATTTTCTGATTATGTTGTACATTTGATTTATCTAATACTATATTATTAATTATTCTCCAATTATATATTAAAAAAGTAAATTCTGGTAATAAAACTCTAGGTTTTTACATTTTTACCCCCTTAATAAATTTCATCTATGAAATTTATTTTTTTACATACTAAGATGATAATTGATGAGGTTAATTATGTTTTATTTATTCCATTGCTTCCCATGACTCCTCCTTATACATATAATGTGGACGTAGCACTTTTTTTAGGTGATTAGTGTTATTGCATATAACATTGTTTTTTCTCTCCCATATCTTTAGTCATTTCTCGTCGTATGAGAGATAATTTTCTGATTGTACTACCATTGAATTAAATACTTGTTAGTGATCTAGTATAGACTTCCCCAACTGAGTTATGTGGAATAATTCATGTTCTTGAGATAGGGTTGGTGATCATGCTATCTTATTGGACATAGCTCTTATACGATCAAGAATTTAAAAGGTGTTGATGTAGATATTAAACAACTTTTTGTTAATACAAAATATCAGGAATCTCTTCCTAAAAGATATTTAGAGAAAAACATTATCTCTAAAATTAAACATCATGACTCTTTGAGGATTATCGGTATAACTATTGTAGACTCTGGGGTTCCCTAAATAATATTGAATTGTCATTAAATTTAATATTATTTAATTAACCATTTTAGGTGATATAAGATATTATTCACTATATTCATCTTAACAAGAAGGTGTTCTATACCACATCCCAAAAATATATTCATAGGGAACTATTTGGTTTCATGATTGAAATATATTATTTTATGAGAAATAAACTATAAGAATATGTTGATATTATCCTCCAGTAAATTATATCAATAATTATACCTATATTTCATCATATTTAATGATTATCCATAAAGATTTTATATCATTTTGGGTGTGATAAACCATAATGAAGATTAACACAGGTTTTATAGAATGTTGGATACATTTCATTAACCTTGAATCAAACATTGCATGTCGATCATATACGATCAATAGAGGTGTTCCACATAGACTCAATACTTATCAGATGTATATCCTTGAAAATTTATTTAATGGGAAGTACTATAAAATAGACATTAAATGAGAAATCATTGTATGATGATCCACCACAACCTATAAAGAATTTTTTCCATTTGTATTTTTTCAGAGGACCGGTGAGAACATTCATCAGGATTTTTCCCATTTCAATGTTCATATGTTCATTTGTTACAACATCCCATGTATATTTTACTTTATAAAATTACATGATGAAATACCAAGAATATAGATGTATATTCAATGATCTATTTTTTCATATTTCTATTCTAATAGTTCTATTAGATATCACAATACATTTCCATTCTACATGGGTGGATGGAGAAGGTTAATTTTTTTGTATCAGTCAACAGTTTCATTATTATCTCTGGATTTGATGGTACACATAGTCATGACCCAAATCATATAACTACATAATCATTGATATTAAACTCCAAGTGATTACCTATTCATATAGTTTCTACAATTTTATATATTTCTACATCATCTATTTTAGAATTCTTTATCAGTTCAAAAATGTATATTTGAGAATTCAATCCAAAAAGGAATGACGATATTTCATCTATTTTGATTCACATGTCCATCCACAAAATGTATAAGATAATAAAATAACTTTAAATATTACTCATGGATAAGGTTGTATGATCCTTTTTACATTGAGAAGAATTTAATTTATTTCCCTTTCTAGTATTGTTATGGATTTAGTAGTCATAGTAGGTAATCTACTCCAACTATCATCAATTGATTAAATTATTCCCATTATGTATGAATATTTATTTCAAGATTTTACAATCCTTATATATTTCATAATTATCCCCATATAGATAATTCCAAAAAAAATACTCAATGTGATGATTTCTCTACACAATTATTGATCATGTTCTGTATAGTTTTCACAGTAACATTCAACTTTCATTAGGTATATGAAATGAATTTATTATTTATCATTATTACATAGCCCAATGCCATCTTTGAAGAATAATCATAAACATCAAAAGGTACCCCAGTTGAGGTTAGTGAAAGTATTATTGTTGTGATAATCCTCATTTTCAATTCCATGATTCTCTCTTAACAGTCTTCAATATAAAAATACTTCACCATTTTCCAATTAAGAATTTATAATGGGCTTTTTCTCACATGATGTTTATAAAAATCATATATATTAACAATATATTATATGGAAACCATAGATATCTATTACCAATGCTAGTCTAGTCCATCCTCAATCACCTTTTTCCTAAAATGTCACATTAATATCCATTTTGTAGTGATAACATGCCCTAATAATGAAACTTACACTATTAGAAAATAACATTTATTTTGACATTGAATATAACGTCTCCTTTTACATTTTATTTATATTAGTATTTAAATGTTATTAATTCTCCTCTTTGACTTTGGATTACATCATAATATCATCAATAAATACAACTACAAACTTGTTGGGTAAATCTCTATGAACTATATCGACCAAACCTATGAAGATTATTGGAGAATTAATGAGTCCAAAGACCATCACTATGAACATTAATTTTCTATAACTTGTATGAATTTAAATCATGATAATATCATATATCCTCTAATTTATTTAATGAAACACTATCCAATGGTTATTCTTGGAGAACTAATGGCCCCATATAGCTTATTATACAAGTCATCAATCCATGAATTGGTATACATGTTCTTTATCAAAATCTTATTGAGTTCATGATAATAAATTTTCAGTCTCATTGAAAAATTGTTCTCCTTACCTAATAGGGATGAACAACCCATAGTAAAAAAATAGGGAAAATAATCCTTAGCCCAAAATATCTTATAACTACTTCTTTTGTTTTTATAACTCAATAGTGGTCATTCTGAATGGAGTCTTATATATAGAAAAATATCCATGTATATGTTCTATTTATTACTCAATATCTTGATTATAAGGAAGGCATGAAGACTGTTTATGGAATACATCAGTATAGTCCCTCATAATGGAAGTTTATTAAAAGCCTTATTCTCAAATTCATTTCATTCTTTTAAGCAAGATATTCTTTCTCATAAGGTAATATTATCAATTTTTGAGAATAAGATTCCAAATGAGATTCATTATCCTCCTTACACTTGTAGAGAATTCTAGTTTGACATGGGATATAAAGAGTGATATACCTCTCCCAATAGTGGAATTTGGATTTATGAAAGGAAATCCAATCCATGCCTAATATATCATTATATTCCAATAAAATAATTACGAAAGTATATCATGGTAGATTCAGTATTCATACATCAACTGGGGATCCATTACAAACTTAGGACGTGATAATTGATCAATTCTCATTCTCATATAATGGACAACCCATATGCTTTGAGGTGGTTTTTGAATAGATCCACTAAACAAACATGTTGGAAAGTAATTCATAGAACCAAAATCAAATAGTGAGTTCACTTTTATTGAATGAATAACTTACATAACTATCACCAAATTAAATTAAATATCCACCTCGACATATGTTACACCACATTACCTTCATTTTTTATAATGAAATAGAGGTTGTTGTCAGTTATTATCACTAAAAACCCCTTGCTTAGGGCATTGAATTGTATATTTTCTATGTTTCTTAAAGATGAAACAATGGATTTTAGTAAGAGTGTTGATTAGGAACATATTTTCATCAATCACATTACTGGGATTATTCATCTCCCATAAACATTAATTAACCCAATGCCCCTATTTTCTATACATGAAGCATAACCATTCACCGGTAAGCTAGATACCTATAATATTCTTCCCAAATTGTTCATATTTTAATAATTCCGTTTTCATTCGTCTATAAGATTTATCTAATGATCCTATGAAATAAAACTGTAGTTTCCACTGTTTATCACTTACCCCATGAGACCTCTAAGAGCCTCCAATGTACTTCTCACCTTTAAGGTCAACAAAAATTAATAGCTTTCAAAGTATTGAATATCAAAATATTTTTAGAGAATTGTAATTAATTCACCAAATTATTACTCTAAAATAAATCTATGGTGGATTAAAAAAATACAAGTGTAATATAAAATCCTTTGTGTGGTTTTCATCATATACAACAATAGACTCATCATCATTATTCTTTAGTAAAAGGAACTCCCTATCCATTTTAGGACTAAGATTAAAGGGAAATTATTTATCAAAAATCATTATCTAGTACTGTCACATTCTAGGGAATAAATTTATACATTGGGATTTATATTAGGGATTAGTTCCAACCACTGATCAGCTTCCCCCTTCAGTTGGAAAATGTAACATATGACATATTCTTATTCTAAGCAATAGAGGGAAAATAATATCACTTTAATAGAGTTGATCCATTATTCCATAATGAGGGGATCAAAATATACACTAACGGTAGGAAGAATTTTTTTACAAATGACACAGCTATGACATACTATTTGTTTTGAGAATGTGGGTGTTCCACATGATTCATGTTGTTATTCATAACATGAGTTAGTTAAGATGGTACTTAGATACAGTTATCACCTCCCACTACCATTATGTTAAGAATATTATTATATATAAACACATAACCTATCACAATGTTTTTTCATGGTTCCACATAATTCATTCAATTAACTAAAATAAAGAAATAAAAATTATGGATGACAATAAATAATCAAGAAATAATATAAAACAAAAACTATAAACATACATGGAATAAATTATAAATAATAAGTTTATACTTACTTATGATTCAATGGATTTCAATATACTTCATCAATAGTAATTTTATATGGTTTTTAAACCTTAAAATATATTCATGTTTTTTATAATTGTTTATAATTATTTTTTGAATTTACAAAATAATATCCCTTGGGATTTACAAACAAGTTTTTCAGCAAGTACTCAAGTTTTTGTAGTATGTATATGTTTATTTAATTGTAAAAAATCTATTTGAAGGATTATTTCCAAAGGATACGTGTTTAAAATATCGTTATCCACATTTATTGTCCATATAGAAAATTAATTTATTGGAAACCACTCCTTATCTAACTCATAAAACGTTTTTGGATAATTTATAAAACATTGAACTTCTCTAGTGTTTTTCAAAGATATTCGTATCATAATATCTAAAAAAATTGAACTTCCCTTGGTTAAAAATTAAATTAAACTTAGTCTTTCAAATATATTATTTCATTAATTTTGAAATAAATATTCAATAAATACAGCCAAAGGATCAAGCGGTGTAGTGTCCTTGTAATATGATGTGTATAAAACAACCACATGATACTTAAATAATGAAAATTCATTTGAATATCCATAATGAGATCCTAAAAACCACTGATCAGCTAAAAATCATATCATAACCTAGGTAATACAAAAATAATAAAGTAATATATAAATTCTTGTAATTTAATAAACATAATAATAAAGAAGAACATATGAGTCAAATAGAAGAACATAATATCAATGAAAACTACGATCATGTTTAATAATATGTGAGATTGATATAAAGTATATTAAATATTATGATCATGGAAATTTAATTCATCAATAACATAAAAAATGACATAATAATAATTCAAGTAATACTTCCAATAAAACATCACATGGTCGGAAAAGTCTCATCATAGATAATGTTTACTCACTTATCACAAACATATCATCTCATGAGACAGAAAATTTTCCCTAAAAATTTGAGCACTATCTAGGTTCACCCATCATTACTGGTAAATTCTTATTTGTTTCACATAAATTATTCATCGAAAATGTATAGTCATAAAAATCCCATGGAATGGAAATGGGCTACATAATCATGAAATATAAATATCAAAATTTTATAACGTAATTATTTCGGTGAATGAAAAAAATTAAATATTTAATGTAATTTATTATATTAATACAAAATAAAATAGAATGAAAATGTGGTCCATGTTAATTTAATCCATAAAAAGAATGAATGAAATAATTTTTGAATTATTCCTTCTAGTTAAGGATTTAGGTAAAAGGGTAATGTATCATAAAATAAGGTAAGGGAATAATAATTTCCATAAATCCATAGGTCAGCCAAAAAAATTCAGAATAAAATTAGTTTCCGTAGAATTCATCTTTGGATAAAAACATTTGAAATGAGTGGCAATTGAAATGGGGAATGAAAACTAGAAAATAGCCCTCTAATCGCCTCAACAAAACAAAATAAATTAAAAAGTGACTATTTAAAACATGTATATCCCCATCAAAAAAGGTGAATTAAACATGGAATATTTGTTTGGTATATTTTTATATAATATTTAATAATCATTAGAAAATAGCATAGATATGAGTGAGGTAATGATATAGAGAGAATAATACAAAACAAATTAGAGTTTTTTTTCAAGATGTGTTACCTCAAGTTCAGATTATTCCTACATCATCACATAGAATATCAAATAATCAAATTATATTTTTTGAATAAATGAACATGGAAACATTATATATATATATTATTAATTTTAATGAATTTAAGTTATTTTAGATTAATTTAATTGAGACAACATTTTAGTTTCTACTACAGTAATGTCATTTATTTTATGGATCCAATCTCTAAATAAATGGTTGATAGTGATTGAAGTTCCAATGAAGTTGGTATGTAACTCCAAAAGATAAAGGAAATTATAATACTTTTCTTAAAAAATATCAAATATTTCCAAAAATCTATATGTTTTCTAACATAGGGATGATTCATTTAGTATAAATTTTGTCGTTACATGGTTAGTTCACTTAGGCAGATTTACCAACCATCTTGAAGTAGATCAACATTATTCAATGAAATGATTATTAAGGCTTTTAAAAACATGAAAAAATCTTTTATATAATTTTTATAAAAATTTGTGTCAATAAAATTTCTTCTATAACTAGCCATGAATGTGGTGGATGGAAACAAAGTACATTGTTTATGGTGGTCATGAATCGTCTACATTGTGAACTAGTTTTTTTAATAAAATGAGAACGAAATAAAAGATAGTGTAAGATAGATGTTAAATAAAAAAATAAAACTCCAATATGTTTGTGATACAATAGTCATTATTACATATTTTATTGATTTCAAATAAAGGATGAGGGGAAAGAAAATATTAAAAACTTGGATGAGGTTATTAAACATTCCGTTCAATATCTTCTCTTAGAATTCTATTTAAGGGACCTTTGATTGGTATTTTGATGGAAATAAATTTTTTTGGGACATATAGGAGATAAGTGGAGGTAAACTAATAGTGTTTTGTTATTATGCAATGATTTTATGGTGTCAGTAGAAGGGGTGATATTTATAATGGGAGAGACGAGTATTTTTAAATATTATATTGATTATTTTATTATTTTCCCTCAAGACTAACAATAGTATTGATTCTTGTGCGTAAATATAGTAATTATTTATTTTGAGTTATAACATATTAATTTTTTTATATCTCCCCAAATCCAAATAATCATGTATATAACATTAAATGTAAAATACTGTATTTTACTACACTACAAAATTAACTAAAAATTCCTCTATTTCAAAAAAATATCAAAAATTATGTATTAAAATATTTAAATGTTTAGATTCAAAAAACGAAATTATTTTTATGAAAATAATATTTTGAATATGGGAAACATAAATTTTATTCATAATTATAATCTATTTGAACAATAGCAATTTTAATAATGTGAATTTTTTTTTAACCTTTTGAAAAATTACTTATTGTACAATAAAATTTTGTTATCATTATAATAAAAGATAATTTTTTATATATATATATTATCTAAAAAAGAAATTTTATTTTAAAACTAAATATTTTTTATAAAATGAAAATGAAAAATATATGTTTTATAAAAATATGAACCCTTATTTTTTTCAATTCAAAAACATTTATTTACATGTATCTTGATTTACATAATACAATATTTCATTTTTTTATTATACCAAATTTTATTTTAGAGTTCCATATGTGGGGATATTGATCGAATAGTAAGGATACTATTCCTAATGGTAATATTTCTATTATAATGTTTAGATTTATATTCCAACAGTTAGTTTTTGAATGGTTATATGGGTTCTCTAAATTATATAAATACTTTAATTTTCATTAATTTTTCATTTAATTATATTTTATCTAATGGTTATACATATTTTCATTTTAAAAATGAATATTTCATTGAAAATATTCAATTTCAATTAAAAAATGTTGTTTCTGTCTGTAATTATTCTGGGGCCTTGAGTATATCAATAATTTCATATTATTGATATTTTATTTTCTATTATCTATCTAATTAAATATATTCAATTCTTACAAAAACATTTAATCTATAAATGATTTATTAAAATTAATATAATAATTATTTTTAGTTCAATAATTTTATGCATGTGCTTTATATAATATGGAATTATTAAATATGAAACAATCATATAATCAGAGAGAAAATTCCATTGATAAAATTATATTTTATTACAATAATTGTTACAAAATAATATTTAATGTATAAATATGATAATTTTTTTAAAATTATTATTGTATATATTTTGGAATAATGACCCCTTGGACCACAGTAAACCAGCTGAAGTTGATAGAGGATTACGAACAAGATGTCCCTAAAAATATCAACATGAACATCATGGCTTTTATAACTATATAATAAATGGTGATAAATATAAAAAATGGGATTATGATAAGGTAAAAAACCTGAATTTTTTTCATAAATATATAATTAATATATTTTAATTATACAATAGTTGAAGTACATAACTAAAGAGTTAGAGTAATAGTAAGAGTGTTTCTTCAAAAAAAACAGGTGTTAATGTTTTTCATTAAAATATTTTTTTCCATACACACATTCTTTAAAATATTTCAATACGATTATTCTATATAGTCATATGATTTTATAAATTCCATTTCAATCAATCTTGTGTTTTTAAATGGGTTTCCAAATTATAATCATTTCAATTTTTTGTTTATAGGTTATCCATTAGCATTTTTTAAAGTAAAAAAATGAAATATTTTTAACACATAAAACTTAACTAATGTTTCCTGACAGGATCACCCTTATTCATTACCATGATTTATTTTCATTTTCTTGGGGTTTTAGAGAATATTTTATTTCCCATTCTTCTGTAAATTTTTCATTGTGAAGATATTTTAAGAAAAAAAAAGATATTTCTCATAACTGTTATGTGAAACCAAAAATATGATTCAATATATGTTATCAAAATGATATTAGATGATTTTTTGTTATTAAAATTCAATATTCTATTTTTTTATGTATGTTTTGATATATTTACATTTTTCATGATGATAGGTAAGCAGAATATAGCTCTCGAATGCGTCCACAAATTATTATTTTTAGGTACTACATGTTGAAATTAACTGAATAGAATATTCCATTTGTAGGTTATCCTATATGAGTGATTTAAAAAGGGTTATGAAGATGATATACAAGGTACCTTCATGACTACTCTATTATTATAACTGTTTTTTCCTGGAATTTATTTTATTTCATGATATAATCTAATGAGATTATGTCTAAAAGAATTTTTATACCCCTCTATGGGTGAAAATTATGCTTCTAAAAATATATTTCCTTCAGAACCATGTTTTAAAAAAAACCATCATGATTTTGAATTTCAATTTAAGACTGATGATGAGTTATTTTATGAAAATATTTATAAAGAGTGGTTTATTTCTTGAGTATGTAGATGATTATTTGAGATCAATATGATGTATATAACACATTAATTTTCTATGGTATTTGATGAATTTTAAAATAGACTATCATGTATATTTTTTTATCCTATACTGAGCTATTTATGTCTCTCCCTAGATTTCCAAAGTTTTTTATAGATCCTATGGATTAGTAGGATGAATAGAAATATCCAAATTTACATTATGGGGACTCATCATCAAAGAAGAGAATGTTTTTGGAATTAAAAAAAGAGTAAAAATTTATGAATCTTATTTTTTTAGAAAATAGATATTTAGTGAAAAGTTTAACAATTTTAATGGATTGATAATTAATATTTCATATAAATTTTATAAAAAATTATACCTAAATAAAAACGAGAATTTATGAAAAATAAATCCTTGCATCTAGATAGAACAGTATTGGCTTATTAAGTCACATGTCATTATAGTTGGTATTATATTATGGTTTTAATAAACATTGATTTTAGGATGTTATTACGAAATGAAATTTATGGGATGAAGATATATTGATTATATTATCATGAGAAAAAAAATAATGGGGTCTATGTTTATTTATCTAATCTATTCATATATCATAGATGGTTCCACTAGGGAATAAGTTGAATAATGTACCCATGCATTGGGGTGATAATATTCATCTAAATATGTAATTTGGAATTTTTGGAATTCGGATAAAATATTTTGTAGATATTTTAACTCAGTAGAGATAATGTATTAATGGTGGAACCCATTATTTAGATTGAGTGGACTCTCCTTTTATGAACATGTATATTATGGATAATGTTATGAAACAACAACTATGTTAATTTTGTTGATCCTCAGACATAATGGTAGACATTGAATTGATTTATTCTTGGAAAAATATATTCTTTTTTTGTGTTAATCATAGTGTTAAAATGAAATTACTTGCCTTTAATGTTATGAAGGTAAATTCAATCAGTGTTTGAAATTATTTTAGAATAAAAGGAATAGGATGATATTGATTAAATGAAGTAAATGGTATTTAAGTATTGTTTCATTGATAATTATTTTTCTAATATTTTTCAATATAAAATAAAAGGGGAATTACTATAATATATAATAGTGGAATAATTTGTTGCTAATGATAGATTAAAATTTACTTGATTTTTTAGGTATGTAGGAAATTTCATTTTGTACTATGATCGTAAATTGGTAGGTTTTATTCAGGTTAGAAATAAGGATTTAAAAGAGATTTTTACACTCTTTAATTTAAACATAAGATATTTTTTTACAGAGTATTAAAAAGGTCATAATCGATCTTATCAACTTATATAAAAACTAAAACAATAAGTTTTTCAAGTTGAATGAAATTTAAAATAATCCATCAATTAAATAAAATGTTAATTGGTCGAAATTTTATTCTTGTGAAAAGTGTGGTGAGAAGAGTCATAGGGAGTGTCTTTTGATATCTTGAAATTGTTATTTTTGTGGTATTTTTGAATAGCTTGATTGTGAATACACATAAAATAATCATGGTAGTTATCATACCAGAACAAATTTTATAAGAAAGAGGGGATATTTTTATAGAAATTATATGGGAATTAGTTTTGATAATATTATGAAGAGAATTGTTAATGTCAAGATTCCTTAAGACAATACATATACTAGTGTGTTAAATTTATTAATGACTAATTAAGATAATATATAACAATCAAATAATGTAATCATATGTATATTAAATTTTTACACATATTATTCCAAATTCATGCTTGATTCGGGGTCTACACATTCTTTTAATTCTAGGTAATTTTCTTGTAAAATGTAATTATTACCTCAAAAAATAGAGAAGTAATTTTTTTAAAACCCCAACATGAATTATTAAGGATAAAATGATATAAATTAATATTTCTATGATTATATGTGGACTTTTTTTCAACTAAAAATATTTCTTTCATTCTCATAGTTGAGTTTGATAGTATTCACAGTATGGACTGACCTTTATTTTTTCATCAAATGATCAATTAAAGAGTTAAGTAATATATAAACAATTATCAAAATGAGTTGAATTTGAATATAATAAGGATTTCAAACCTATAATAACATATCAAGAGGTTGAGAAGCATATTAAATTATGTAGAAAAGATTACCCTATCTTATTATCTAAAAAGTAAATGATTTTTAGATTAGGGATGTACCAGTAGTAGACGAATATATGAATGCATTTAGTCAAGACCTATCCCCCAGGGCCCGTGCCGTGACAACCCCAAGCCCGCCTTCCATAGGCCATGGGTTGGAAACTAGCACTGAAAGGCGTATTCTCTAAAAAGGGAAGGCATTGCCTTTAAACTTATACAAACACATGGTTCGAGAACACAACAAGAAGAAACTGTGAAGTAAACTGTTGTAGTAAAAGAGTGATAAAAGAAAAGGGTCCAGAATACAAGCCCAACTAGAAAAGTACAAGTACAACTGAAAAGTACAAAACTGCTGAAAAGGTGAAAAGTAGATCATGGATTGTCCACCACGGATCCTACATGAAGGGTAGGTATAGCTCATAATTAGTAGTCCCTATGTCACGTCACGCCAAATGGATCACCTCCGAGTATAGTCCAGTCATGGATCCCTTAGCCAGGATCAATGTTGTACATCATCTATATAAGACACAATAAGTTGCAGATGAAGCCCGTGCAGGGGTGAGTATAACAATACTCAGTAGAGACCCTGAGACCCCGTAGGTATCCTAAAGTTCATCAATGGAAAAACTAAAAAGCATGACTCAACTCTACTTAGTTATATACCCATACATATAACTAAGTTATCGATATATACTCATCTAATACATGAGGGAAGTATACCACAAAATGTAACACCACGCAGGTAGAAGTACCACATAGGTAACACCAAGAAGATAAAAGTACCTGAGAGGTAAAAGTACCACACATGTATTACCACGAAGATAGTACAACAAAGGTAAAAGTACCACAAAGGTAAGACATAACTCAACAAGGTATACAACATAGAGAAATAGGATTATGATGCTGACCCACACAAGATCACTATAAATGCTGATAGCCAGCAATAAGATTCTCTAGGGATAGAAACAAGAAACATCCCCAATCACAACATCGAACACCTCATCTGCTGGAGAACTCATCCTTTATTGAGTACAGTGGGTCTGTCGCGTCACACCGAAGGATCGGACCACTAGGGGTGGCCTAAAAGGGTGGCCCAGTCCGCAATGGGGTGGACCACAAGGGCGGTCCGACCCATATATGGAGGCCCGCAAAAAGGACGGCCCGCAAAGGGGCGGCCAAACTGCCTGAGGTGAAGTGAGAAAAGGGTGGTCCAGCCCTACAGGGCACGAACCATGAGGGAGAGGCCCATCTATTTAGGTAGAGGGCCGTAAGGGGGAGGCCCAGCCGCATAGGGAGCGGCCTGCGAGATAGCAGCCCGGCTGCTGTCTGTCTGAGTTGGAAAGAGGGAGGTTTCCCCCTGTATCTCGAATAGCTCGGAGGTCGTTCAGTTTTGTGAAACGGTGGCGCCACGTGTGTGCCGCCCCGATCACCGAGGAACCCCCCTGAATCATGGTTTTGGCCTCTTGTGTCGCGGCTTCAGCCGAGACCTCCTACTCACAGATGGCGCGCGATGGTGCACCTCCCTTCCCTTCTATAGTCGGCTGATGAGCCAACCACCTTCTAAAACTGTAGCGGCTGGTGAGCCACAACCCCTTGCACACAAGTGGCGCGCCGCACCTCCTTCATGGCCGGCCAGTTCCGACTGCTCTAATGACCATCGTGGCTTCGTGTCGCGACCTCCTCTTGCATCATGCGTTGGCACGTCCCCTCCTTCGTAGCCGGTTGGTGTCGTCGCACCAGCAGTCTTCCATAGAGGGCAAAAGGGATGAAAAGTTGCGGAGAGTTAAGGAAAGGTTCGTTAAGGTTGCGCCCTCCACCTTAGCTCATGATCAAAGGGAGGAAAAGTGGGTTTAACAGTTTCTTGTATTAAACAAGAAACTAATCCCCACAAAGATACCACGTTACAACCTCCCGAAAACACGAATGAATCTCGAATCAACACGTTAGTCGGTTGACCGGTATTCTACATATAATTCAAGAATTGGAAGGAGTGATTCTTTTAAAGTATGTACATGAATAAACCCCTTACCTTGAATCATCAGAGAAATGCACGTGCTTCAAGGTGGGTTGGCCTCCTTCATTGTCGCAACAGGCTTCCAACGACGCCGCTTGTACGTCGTCCTCCGGTTCATGGTTCGGTGTCAATCGTCACCTCCTGCTGGGATCGACTCCATCTCTTAAGGGCCCGACGTCACGGTTCTCCTTCATCACATCATTGTTTGGGGAATTTGGGCTGATACCCCTCCCCATGATCCATATATATAGGAGATTTGGAGGGTAGGTAAATACGTGAAGAATATATGGGGGCTCATAAATTAGAAACCATCCCAATTCCCCAATGACGTTGTTACTTAGGATTGGAAGGTCAATCCATTTATTTTCTAGACACATCGTGGGTCCCACACTCCGCTTGTCCGTTGGTGTAGATGAAATAAAATAAAATAATAAATTTATTTTAATTCATTTCTTTTAAAAAGTCACAAAACATTAATTTTTCTCCAGACCCACTACTGTCAATGTAATGTCTCCCTTAAGCAAATCATGGCACTGCGGATTCAACAGTCCCTTCATATGTTTAATCCTAACACCGGTTCAAATGTTAGAAAATTCCGCTCCTGCGTTTACTTAACATACATTAAAAAAAGTTTAATAAATTAATTACGTTCACCCTCGACCCATGTCGGTCGATGTTAGGCTCCGCCTAAGGGGAAAATTCCCCCAAAGAACCCAATGGTACTCTCATATTTTCAATCTGAGTTACCATTTAGATGTTATCGAGTTTAAAATAAAATAATTGTCATTTAATTATATTATTTACAGCCAAAAACTAACCTTCTCCGGTGGCCCGTTTTGGCCAATGTTAGTATCTTCATAAAGAGATCATACCCTCACGAGCTCAGTGGTGTACACATATTTTTAATCTAAGTTACCAATGATTTATAAGAATTTGAAAAAAAATAACTTTATTTAATTATTTTATTTACTTTTATTCCATTTTCGTGTTTTCTCATAGGAGGTCAAAACCGACTAAACTTAATTTGCACCTAGGGTAAACTTGCCATCCTAAACACAATGGTTCCCTCAGATTTCTGATTCGGGCAATCATTAAAGAGTTATTCCTATTTTTCTGGAAAATTGGTTATGAACACTAACTAAAGCTTAACAAAACTTTGACATATCATTTCAGGCACTCCGGGCCTCAGAATCATGGGCCGTCAGATTTTCTACTCTCGAAATAATTCCATAAAATTAAAAAAAATATACAGAAATTTCATGACATTACATATTTCAAAAACATTTCTAGTGTTATTAATAATTAGAATGGTGAATTTTCAATTAATATTATTCTATAAGCTAACAAAGTTCCAAACTACCTTATCAAATTAATCCAATAAAGTTATTGGAATTGAAAAGGAATTTATAGTATTGTCTTGAAAAGGGTCGTATTATTTCTACTACTTCACTGAGGGGTGTTCCTATATTTTTTTTAATAAGAAGGATGGTTCATTGATAGAATTAATAATAATATTTTTAATACAAATCCATCTATTTGATTCGATATTTTACTGGTTTGTTCAACATTAGGGAACGTAGTATTTTTCCAAGCATTATGTTAGGTCTAGATAGAATTAGAAAAAATTAAAAGGCATAGGTTTCTTGGAGAAATTTATTCAGACTAAGTATGTGAAATATGAGTTTTTAGTAGTTTCATTTATGTTGAAAAATGATCCTATAACACTCATGGATGTACGAATAGATATTTCCTTGATTATTTGGATAATTGATTGGCTATATTTATTAGTTGAATTATAGATTATTATAGAAGTAATGATGAAATTTTAAAACATATTTTTATTCTTATATTGACTATAAAAGGAAATAAGTTGTTTTAAGAATTTAGAAAATGTGAATTTTGGTTATAATGGTTTTCATTACATTGATATATTTTCTCTAATGATCGAATTACTAGTGATCTTTCTAAAACTAAGGTGGTGAAAGAGTGGTCATGACCTAAATATATCAATGATATTTGAAGTTTTCTTGAAATTGTGGGTTTTTATAGGTGATTTTATAAAAACATATCTTGGTTATAAACCTTACTACCTATTAAATCTAAATGAAATTAAATTCATCACATAATAGAATGTGATGAATATTTGTAGGATTTGAACATATGAGTGGTTAGAGATCTCATGCATGACATTATTCCATGAAATGTTTAGTTCTTCATATATAGTGATATTTATTTCATGCTACATGGTTTTTTAATGATGCAATATTATCAACTAATTTCATAAGAATAATTCCAATTGAAAACCCATTACCTAAATTTCCATACAAATGAAGTTAAACAGGTTGACGTGATGTTTGAATTAAAAATCTTATGATATATTTTATATGAGATAATGTGAAATATATACTAACCATAAAAATATAAAGTACATATTAAATAAAAAATAATCACAAGGATGAAAATATGGCTAAATATGATAATGGATAATTATTTTAAAATTCACCATCGTCAAGATAATAAAAATAATGTATCAAATACCTTGAGCCAAAGATAAAAGGAATTATTTTCTATGATTCATTCAGAACATGATATGTTGGTTAATGAATTAATGAATGTGGGCAGAAAAAATCTTCATCTAGGAACTCCCATTATTTTCATTTAGGTGTCTATATATTCATCATACTCAGAAATAATTATGTATGATGATATGAAAGATCATGGTTTGCAAGGAAGTGTAGCGTCAGTTATGAAATAAAATTTTCTAGAATATTATCGTGAAAAATATGGAGTATTGATATTTGTAAATAGGTTGTTTTTACCATGTTATACCCCATTAAATAAAGAATTATTTAGTGTATCTTATAGATCTATATTTTTTAATCTAGGTAAAACTAAGAGAATAAAGCCCTTCATGAATATTATTGGTGGGAAGGATCAATATGTATATTATAGATTTTATCATGAAATGTTTTACATATCAAAATGTTAAAGATGGGAGAGAAATGTTGTATTTTATGCTTCATGTTTTATTCATAAATACAATTAAGAGAATATATATATGTATTTACTATTGCATTACCAAAGACATCTCAAAATATTAATGAAATTTATGTTATCTATGATTGATTAAATAAATAAGTGTGTTTTTCAATAATTCATAGGGAATTTCATTGGATGAAATATCTAGACTTGGCCTTAATGATATAGTCAAATTACATAGAGTCCCTCTCTATATCGTATAAGATCATCATCCTATATTTTCTTTAAAATTTTGGAATGGACTTCAAAATTCATTAACTACTGAATTAAATTTTAGTACATCTTTTCATCCTTAGTTGGATGGATAGTTAGTGTGAACCATTCATATATTGGAGTACATTATACGATCATAACAATTTGATTATCATGGAATTTAGAGTAAATAACCCTATTTTTTGTATTTTCATATAATAGCTATTCACATTTAAGAATAATGATGAAAACCTTTGATTAATATTATGGAAAGTGGTGTGAGATTCCAATATATTTGTATAAAGTTGGTGAATGAAACTTATTGAGATAATAAATGTTTAAAGAATTTAATATTAAGATATAGCTGATTCAATAGTACATGATGTTATCTTAGAGTAGCATGAATAATGAAAATAATTGGAGTAAAGAATGTCTAATTGAGGTCAATGATCTTTTCTTTCATTAAATATCTTTTTTTAAGGATTTTCACATTTCATAATGAAATGAAAGATGAACTTATGTTTTCATCGTCAATAAAAAATTCTATAAAAGTGGGACAATTTTATTATTGATATAAATTTCCTATGAGGATAACTAATATACATGTTTTTGGAATCATTCATTATTAATGAAATTTATACATGAAGAATCTCATGTTTTTGAGCCCCGAGGTGGTGTGAATGTAAAGAATCATTCACATGGGAAAAAAGTGAATATTTTAGATCTCATAGAGTAGGAGTTATAGAATAAAGTAACTCATATGGTTAATATTTTTTTGGATGAAAAACCTGATATATATAGTAACAAGGGTGCCTGAAAAATTTTTGAGTGAAAAATACCTTTACATGTGTTAATTATGAATAATATTTGTGGTCACAAGTTTCTTAAGGAGTGAAGAGTGTGATGAACCTTATAATTTTAGTAATAAATAAATTTATTACATATTAATATTCATGATTATATTTTATGAATTTATAATAAAATCAGAAAATTTATATAAATTTTATTTATTTTTACGAAAAGAATGATTTTTATGTGAATAGTGAAAATAATGAATTTTTTAAAAACGGTCATTTCATTTATGTTTTTCAAAATCCCAAGTACATTTTTATTCATTTTAAATTAAAATTAATATCCTTTAACTAAAAATAAACCAATTAATTCCAAAACAATAAATATAATAATTTTATTCATGTAGAATCTATTTTGGGCTTAAAATGCTGTTTAAAAAACTGTTTTCAGTGTGCTATGTTAGTTTATATTCCAAACATTATAGAAACATATATAAAATGAATCTTGAAAATTTTATTTATTATTTTTAATTATTATTTCCTTTTTTAATAATGAGTTTATTTTAATTTTTTTCATAATATATTGTAACCGTGTGAAAAATTACCATCATAGAAATGGCTAACACAAGATAACTATGATTAAAAATAATATATAAGTTAACAAAATAAAATCTTAAAAATTATTGATTGATATAATTTTGAATCTTATCATATTATCATTTAAATGGGATATATTTATTTCCACTTTTCCTTGAATAATACTCTATATTCTTTTAAAACATTGAAACATTACAAGTGTTTTAGTCTCATTAGTTATAAAAGGGAACACCCTCTCTTCACTTATTCACATACTATGAGCCATTAATCTTGAGAAGACCCTATAAAAATAAATTTTAAACATTATAAACACATCCTATAGGTCATTCATTTACAAAAATTCAATCCAAGAAGGATTCAATTGTATACCAAAAAATATTTCTAAAGAATAGGTTTAAGTCTTAACTAATTATTGTCAAGTTTATTTCATATTATACATCTGGAAATTATTCTATAACAACGAATGTAAGATAATATAAATATATAAAAAATATAAAAATGTTATAATATAGATTTAAAAATAGTATTTTATCTCTATTTCAATCTTCGATGAAATAAAATTATTATTTTTTGAATAAATGTGGACTACAACCTCAGTAAAGCGATATGTGTCAATATTTATTAAAACATCATAGGGCTAGTAATAATGATATTTTTAATGAATATATATCAAATTCTTGATTTTATTATTATTTTCAATTTTACAATATAAATTACCTTTTTACCCTTCCATCAGTTAGTATATGATACTGTTGCTCATGCATAAGTGTCAACTTCCACCTCCAAGAAACTATGCGATTCATTTTCGATATATGTTTTCAAATACTTGTTAAAAAAAATTATTTAATGTAAAAAATGATAATTATTTAGAAAATAATATTTTTATTAATATGTAACATTTACCACTTTTCAATAGTCAAACAGCTCATGTTGATGTGGGCTAATGAATTAAAGCTCCTCAAAATATCCTATATGAACACAAGTGATTTAGTATTCATATAAGTGACGGTGATAAAAGAAACAAAAATTGATTTTGATAAGGGTTAAAACATTAAATTGCTCTTAAAAACTATATATTTAGTATATTTATATATATATTTTTTAAAGAAAAAATGTGGTGAGCCTGACTCGAGGTAAAGGGATTTATTTTAGATGGTGTGTCTAATGTTTTACATCCATGTCATTTTTTCCATACAATGACTTATTAAAAAGTTTATGGAATATTGTATTATATAATGCAAGTATTTTTTTAATGTATTACTCATCTACCCTTGACATTTTACAATGTCTATGAAATTGAATTCTTTCAATAATTTCCATATAGGTTATTTTTGGACTATTTACAATACTAAAAAAATAATATTTTATGCCCAAGAGATTCATTGCCCTTCCTTCTATCATATTTATTATTCATTAAAATTTTCACTAAATAAATAATCTTTATTTTTAAGGACCTTTTTTTAAACTATTCTAGGAATTTCTATTATTAATAATTTTCAAAGTAAAACGAAATTAATATTAATATTCAAATGAATCCAGAATATTCTTCATAAAATGTTATTAGAGGGATATTTTCAGAATTTTTATGATGAAAATGCAAGATTAAATGTGGTTAATTAATTTTTTGTTTTTTTAATTTATTTATATATATATTTTAACTTAATATATCTCTCTAATGTATTTCATAATTATTTTCTTCTTTTGAGAATATTTGAGGGAAATTACATGGTGGGATATTCGATTTGAAAAAGATATTTAAAAAGTGATTTGAATATTGTTATGGAGATGATGTCTTTAGGTACCTACCTGATCGTTATATACATCAGTTATTTTCATTAAATTATTTTTATTTCATAATTTAGGCTCATGATCATATGTTTAAAGTAAATTGTATGCCCCTTTTCTGGGAGAAAATAATGTTTTTCAGGAAATGTTTTCTTGATTTTCCAATGTTTACATGATACCGTTGTGATTATGAATTCTAGTTTATGATTTGTTAAGATATTTTTTTGAAATATTTTGGAAGTGGATTTTATTTCATGGGTATGTAAATGATTATTTTTTATCATCGTTAATTATATCAATGGAAAATTTTATTTTATATTTCATGAATTTCAAAATAGACTAATGGGTTAATTTATTTTTGTTTCCCACAATGATATTTTTTAATTCATACCAAGTATTGTCATGATTTTAACAATTCTTAATGATCATTAAGAACTATATGATGGCCTATCATTATATAAGGGGGTTTCATCTTATAGAATGAAAATTGTTTTGAATAAAAAATAATTTAAATTTAAGAATCCTAATATTTTAGGGGAGATGGTCGTTTCATGGAAATTCCCAGTTCAATTTATAAATTTTATATCCAACGGTTTTTCATATTCTATAGAACTATAAACAAAATGGATAATGGGAATGTAAGAAAATACAATCATTTATATTAAACTCTTAATTTTTGGTTGATTAAGGACCGGGTCATTATAAAAAAAATTCTTTTATCATAAATTCATGAATTCATTTTCCAGGTTATCTCTGAACTATTCAGGGAAATATTTCCCATGTAATATCAATTCCAAATAATTCCACTCCATTATTTAAACATCTACCTGATTTATGGTTTTATGAATCAAATATCTCTAGTAATCTATATATTCCCTTAGGGAATATAAATCCATAATAACCATCTATCTTTTCCAACATCCTAATAAAATGAATATATTCTGTAAATAGATAATACAATAATTATTTACCAAAGAGAGTTCCATTGAAAATATGTGGATGTTACCTAATTAAATGATCACAGTTTCTTGAGGGGAAATTTTGTATTCTATATATAATTTTTATTCCACAAAACCAAATCACACATAAAAATATAGGGGTAGTGATAATAGCTCCAACACCATTCAAAATATCTTTTTCATGATGGAACCTATGTTAAATATGAGTGTAGACATGGTTTCTAATATATTCAATAATGACGATTTCTAAACAATAGCTTATACACAATAATATTGTGAATAATAAAATTAATTTTAAATCAAACTAAATAATTAATATGAATTTATTAAAAATGATTATTGAGTTGTCTCTCTATTATAAGGAAATTTTATATAAATTTTTGATAGGTTTTTATAAGATTTTGTTTTGAAAACCTAATTTCCAAAATCTCTCTCCTAAGGCTTCCACTAAACTTGACCAAACCTCAACTATAACACCTTAACTTAAGTATAATTATGTTAATGGTTATAGTTATATTATAGTAATTAATACATAGATCACACTACACAAGATCGAAGAGATTAGTAGTCTCTAGAGACCAGATAAATAAATAAAAATTAGATCACATTGAAAACCAAAAATTAACTAGATGAATAGATTAAAATATTATAATCTATTCATAAAAATAATTTGGATAAATTTTTTATTATTAATGTTTTCCTAGGGAAATGAGAAACAATATAAATAATTGATATTGAAATTCATGCAAGGAATATATAATATAGAAGAAAACACAGAAACATATTATGTAAGGAATTAAAATTCAAATGACTCCATAGTAAGTACTAACATCAGAATAATAAATCCATGAATAATTTAATTATAGAACTAAATAATCACATATAAAATAATAAAATAATCATAGTGACGGAATGCATAAGGATGAACAAAAAAATATTCTATCAGGGCTTCGAGCAAGAGTCCATACCTAAATAGGTAGTCATAAACCAAATACATAAGTTTGGTTTTATCACGAGACATACTTATCCAATGAGGTTTTATATAATTTTGAGACCAACCTATAACACAATACTTCCAATGCTTCCATCATTTGAAAATAATTGGTAAATAATAAATATCATAATATACCCAAATGAGTCTAATACATCGTAAAACATATGTTACCAATTATCAATCCATATTGAAATAGTCATTGAATAGAATATATTGTAATAATATGAGACCAAATAAATGATAGAAAAATCACATATAATAATTATTCATATGTGTCACATATATTGTATATGCATTAGTGATATAAAGAATCATTAATAAATGACTCATAAGTTAGTGTTCAGGGTTTTAAAATGTGAACTTGTTCCAAAATTGAGTTGTATGACCATGATAACCACTAGGTTCTCCACTAGCTAGATCACCATCATATTTACATAGATAAAAGACACTTATTAGAAATAATAAATAAAAAATATCACAAGTACATTAAATTTATAGGTATTTGGACAATGAGGTTATTGATATGACATTGTTTAATAATTTTAAAGACTTATAAAGTTGGTATAATGAGTTATAATAGTTCTAAATCATTAATAATAAAAGAAGAAATTTATAATCAATGATTATAGTAACATTATCTATGGAAATATAAAGGATTTAATGAAATTCCAAATAATTATTGATGAAATTAGAGTTATAATCCATACCACTAAATGTATATTATTAACCCTTGATAATTATCTACTAAGAACTCCAAAACTACTTAAGGGGACTCGTGAGATGGAAACTTCAATGGGAACCATGCTCAAAAATTTTGGAGTGAATATAAATGTGAAGATGGGTTGGTATTCAGAGAAAATGATGAGGGTTTTTTTTATTAATTTTAGATTTTAGTCCTTGGAATTCATGGTCGTGGAAAATGCAAAACTATTACCTTATTCTTTATTTTATTTATTGGTATTTGAAATTTCATTCTTGGTTTTCGAACTTTTTAAGGTCATGAACTGAAATCCATTTTTCAACATCATATTGTCTAATGTGATGAAATTTATTTAAAATTTACATTTTTTAACCTTATTTTATATTTTAGTTTTTTGAATTTATAGTATTGGTTTGAAAATTGAATTTAATTCATTAAAATAAATTATATTAATAAAATATTATATTTCTTCCATTGATTTATATATGTTAATTATTTCAAAATTTCACAAACTGATGAAGTATGAATACATACAATATATTAAAATTTTATTTTAATAATTATAGTTAAAATATATTATTTGTTTCATTATTTATAAGAAAAATATGAGGTTAAGGGTGAACCAATTAAAACCCAAGATAAAATATACCCAAAAAATGGGAAACCATCCTACAAAAAATGATTCACCTTGATATATAATCAATAAAAAATAAATAAATAGATTAAAACCAAAAATAAAGATTCATGGATATATATGTAGTTATGTCGACCCAAATACAGACTTCACCTTGAACAATAGATAAATAAGGACCCATGCTACTGGTCAAGCCACTAAAATGGTCATCATCATAATCACACTATTTTCCCATCATCACCATCACAAATAAACCTCACAGAATCATTAAGAAATTCAATGATGATCACATGAACATAAAAATCACTAAGAAAACATGTTTTCACTATATTATACTGAGTTTTTATGAAATTTTTTGATTGCATATATAACACATGACACGGAGCCTAAAAGAAATAAAAAATAATATTATTTCAATGACTTCTATAACCTAGTAATTGAAATATTTATTATGAATAAGAATAACCCCATTATGAAATATATCTGGAGATCATAATGAATAAAAATTTATTGATTTATTATTTGGAAAAAACACTAAATTATTTAGAAAAATCATTTTATTCTTCAAAAATATTTTTCTAAAAAAATTATTATTATTATTTCTTAAAGAGATTAATATGTTTAATTTATTCTATTTTTTGGAAAATTTATCATGTTAAATGATTATAATTTTTAAAATCATGGTATTAAAATTATAGTTTTGTGAATTTATGGGATATTAAGAAAAGTTTTATTTTTTAATGAAGAGTAAATAGAACTAAATTTTATTGAAAACAATATTTTCGTTTCATGAATTTAAAAATTTTAATTCATTAAAAATGTATAAAATAGGAATAAATTAAATTATAATATTAATAATCCAATTATGGTCATTGGAATTATTTCTATAATTGAATTTGGTAGAAAATATTATTATACATTAAAACAAAATTTTCAAAAATACAGTTTTTAGTGTTTTTTGTTTTAATCTTAATATATTCTCCATAAATTATTCAAAATTAATATTAAAAAAAATGATTCCATATTTGGAATCGGGAGGTCAATATTTATTAAATTGGTTGAATGTATTTTTTTCATTTGAACAGTAATCATAGTAAATAATTATGACAACTATGTGGGTAAATAGGGTAGGTTTGGGTGAAAATAATTTAATTTGGATTGAGAAATGACTCAAACAATTGATTTACTTTTATTGGATACATATACGCATTTCAAAAACATTTAAATTTCAAATATATTACGATTTCCTTTTGGCTATGATATTGGATATTATGATACTTAAGTGAGAGATAAGGAAAAAATGATAGTTTTTTTAATATCTAAAAAAAATTCTTAAATGGATAAATATTATTAAATAGTGGACAACACATACACATCATTTATGTAACTAAAAATAGAAAAAATGAATTTAAAAATAAAAAGAATTAATTTTAATTGAATGATTAATGTGTTTCAAAACATTTATAGACAATTATAACATGTTAGTAATGCGTGGAAGGATGATACTTAATTTTACACTTTTTCCTGATATTTTTATTGTCATATTATTTGAATAGTATTAAAAATGTGAATAAAAGATTTTAATAAGAAATTATAATTTATATAGTTATTTAAAACTCATAAAAATATTAGATTTGGAAAAATGAATGGGATATGGTTTAAAACATAAACCATGGTCCATTTATGGGTTTTTTTCTATTTTATTGTAACATTATAAACACATAAGGCTAAAAAACAATTTAGATATTAATTTATAATTTTGGATCCATTTAGGCATGAAAACAGTTTATATTAATTTAAAACATTAATAAATTTGAGGAATTACCCTCCAATCAATTCTAAAATGAAACATCTCATTTATATTCTTTACACCAATTAGAGACATCTAGCTTGACCAACCACATCCCATTAAAACTCTAAACATACTTATCCAAATTTTATAAATTCATCCCATTCCAAAAGACCAACCATAGGTCCCTTAAGAATATATCCAATTGAAGACTACTGAAGGAGAGGTAATCATATTTACTAACTCTTTAAATTTTATGTCTTCTTCAATAACATATTAATTTGTTATACCCATCCTAAAGTTAAAAAACTAGTACCATAAACATAATACTATATTATTATGATTATGGTAAAATCATATTTCATCTCATTTTCATCTTTTATAAATTGAAAACATCACTTGTTCATATATACAACTTACTATATCTATATACCAATGTAATTTTTTTCATCACCACATTACATGGATTTTTATAAATTTGTAACTAAGGAATATATATGATATAAATGGAAAAATTATTCTTCTAAAATTATTATTTCATATATACCTTCTTACATTATAATACTTTTGAATACTACAACGTCACTCTTCCGTACATGGGGAATACCACATCCATGAAGCGATGTGAACATTTTTTAATTTACATTATACATGGATGGTAATAAAGTTACATTTAATGAATATATATTTCATATATTTCATATTAATTGTTTTTTAATGGTTAAATTTTTAAAAATTAGTTCATTCCATCAATTTAAAAATGGAAATAGTATTGATGCATTTGTACAACCTATCATCTCCATGAACAGTGTAACTTGTTTTTCAATATCTATATTTTTTGGATGTTTACTAATATATATATATATATATATATTGAATATATAAGATATTTATATCGTAAATAAATATATGTATATGATACAACCATGAGAAATATAGAAGGATCAGGACTAAAAAATCTATACATAATTGAAAACAGCAATTAATTCCCAAAATAATGATAATAATAAAAGAATACAAAAAATGGGTAAACAATTCAATAAATAAATAATATATGTTATTATATATTTTAATATATTTATTTTATGTTGTCATAATACATTTATACTCATTATAATGGATGTAAGAGAACCAAAAAGGAAATTTTAACTTGGGGAAAGGGGTTTCATCTCAATTTCAACTCCACTGAGACATATTTGGTAGTATGAACCACTTCAGATTTAGGTGGTGTATATACTACCACATAGATTTATTTAACATGAATATCTACTTATTTATGATCTTAAAATTTCAATTCATTTTACACTTTCAATAGAAATATTTAAAAGAAAATTTGATCTTATTTCTATTCTTCATCAGATATATTTTTATTTCATATCATTATTATTTAATACTGTTTTACAAAAATCCTTTTTTATTTTTAAGAATGATTTATAAAGTTTATTTTACCTTATAATTTAATTTTTATATTGTTAAAAAAGATTATTTCTATTTTTTTCAATAAATAGATTATTTTTAATATTTTTTTAAAAAGTCAAAACTAATGTTTTCTTTTAAGGAATACGATGTTAATAAACATCCCCACCAATATAAAAAATTTTACACCCTTCATATTATTCTATAATTTTTTATGGATTTTAAAACAATATTATTTATTGAAAATTTATTTTAAAATTTTCTTTCACATTTTCATTTATTCTATAAAATAATATATGTTACCATAAATTATACTTTTAGATGAAAATATATAAACTGTAAATTAATCTAAGGCATATTAACATTTCATTGAAACATGAACCTTTATGTGATCATGGAACATTAAATTTTTCTTAAACATACACCATGGGAATAATTATTCCCTAAATTATATACCATTTTTATATATTGGGTTTTACAGTGAATTTTATATGATTGACTTGGGAAATACTAATTTTCAGTATTCCTCGATCAATATAGATATTTTTTGATACAGAATATTATTCATGAATTAAAAATATCTCTTAATATATGAGTATTGAATTATTCATGTACTAATGGTTGGTTTATGAAATTGATAGTCCCTGAAAAGTATCAAGGAAATATGATACAAATCAGTAAGCAATCATTAAATGAGTTTCTTGTGAAGGCATAGCAATTAATTAAACATTGTTAAGCCAGGTATTCTATGATATAGATAACATGATGTATGAAATAATAACATCAAAAAATGATAATTTCAGATATTGAGAATATAGTTATTATAATCCATGAGATTAATGTAATGATATTATAAATGGATTCATTTGGTACTCTAGTTATTGATTTATTATTATGAATTTTTAGTTATATTTATTTCCAAATGGATTATAATTTATTTACAAATAAATGATTCTATTGTGTGTCACCCTTACTAAGAATTTGATCTCTCCCTTATTATGTTTAACTTCCTATTATTATTAATAAAAAATAATTTAATGATTTTCATGGATGTATAATGATTAATTTTGTAATGTTAGTAGTTTATTATTAGTAAAAATTGTGTATCGTTTATTTAATTCATTTTCTATGATTGGTGAACTAATTGAAAATTTGTGATGTGATCATTTGTATATATACAATTATAATTGAGTATACAGCAGCACTAGGATGCTATAGTTGGCATTATAACATTAATATAAGATAAACATTAATAGAAAACATGGGAACTATATATTAAATAAAAATAGTTAACATTAGAATTAAGATAATTAGTTATAGAATTTTTATAATTTTACAATTAGAGGGGATTTTTGTGCATCTGTATTCCTATTAATTATGAGATTGCCCAATGTATTCCATTATTTAGGGATGGTTTCTAATAGAGGAAATAGAATCATTACCTGTGGTTAATGTAGGGATTGACCCGTTAATAAATCCAATGTATTTGCTATTGGAGTTGAGAGTATAATAAATATATTAAGACATTTAAACCTTATTATGTCTAATATCCTTGAACATGTTGAGAAACATGATGTTTCATGGAATGAAACATCTATATTGTATCATTTCATGTTATAGAAGACTCTATCTTTTAGTGTAACTACAAAAATAGTTGTCATTGAGCAGTGGATCGGTACTTAGGAAAAGTTATTTCAATCCTTGGAATAGAATGAAAGGGAAATGGTGGTGTTTTTAGTGTATTTTATTATAGGTGGTGATGATAAATGGTGGGCATTGATCTATAATACTATGGGGTAGTAATATATTTAAACTATCATGTCGAGAGACTTCAAATTAATATTATTTCATAAATATATACCTCATGAGATATGTATTGAAATAGATAGAATTTTCCTTAGATTAATGATAAAATATTAGGAATGTGTTTCAGAGTTTGTGGATACCATTACAAGACTCTTCAGGTTTTCTACATATTATATACATAATAAAGAGATAACGATTGACCATTTCTGTAATGGCCTTAAACAAACCCATAAAAGGGTATATGTTTCTAAAAAAATTCATCATATGATGAAATAATATTATGTTCTATCAAAATAGATAATATATTTTCTGGATACTATACCATAATGTGAATTAAAGATAAGGAAAGTTCATATGAGAACCACAAAAGTGTTAAAGCATTACAGAAGAAGGTGGGATTAAATAAATTCCCATAATTTGAAAATTGTTGAAATTAACATCTTTAAAATTGTTGAATGTAATGAGAGTTTGTTATACATGCAGAGGTAAGGTTCCATTGCTTAATGAATGTAATGGGATGAAAAAAATAAATGATTTATTGTGTTTCAATGGTATAAATATTTGGCATTATTTACTGTAATTCCCCAGGAATCATGAGAGAATACCACGGAATAGGATGAGGAGATAAGGGGAAGTTTATTCCATAACTACAACTGAGTTTGAAGTTCCCAATAATGCAGTATAATGTACATTAATCATTGCCTCAAATTTTTTAAATTATTTATTTTATTTGGGATTTTATCACACTTTTATATCTTCCTTGTTTTCCATAAGAATTATATATTTCCCTAGCACCATAGGAATGGAGTGGTCAATTATAACACTTATAGGAAACATAACCATAACAAGGATGTGTTTGTCCATTCTTGTTATAAACCATAAATGTTACCTATTTACAGACATTATTATTATAAATATGGTTTATTTTGATATAATATTTTGTATATATTGTGTTTTAAAAAATAAATCAATTTTTTATTCATTTTGATAAAAATTACAATTCATGATAAATATTCTAACTTTGTTTTTTTAATGGGGATTCTTCATCATCAGAGTCATGTCATGATCCAACTCTAGTAGATATTCTATATAATATTTTTCTTGATTTAGAGAAGACATAGTGTATCGATGAATAATTTATCTTTAAATTTAGGGTGTACTGATTGTATGGAGATAAATTGATTTATTTTTTGAGTAATTATTAAGAAATACCCCAAAACATTCATTTGAGTACTTATTTTATTTAATCCCTATGTGAGACCGATATCAAAAAATCCTTATAGTATGACAACTGGGGAATTTGTGGAATAATGTAACAAAATAGAGTAGTTATGCTGAAAGGGATTTATACAGCACAATGTTTGGCCATGGGCATAACAAATTCTTTTCATTATGAATAAATATGGATCTATTTGGATCTACATAGATTATAGTGAAATAAATACTATTAGGATAAATAATAAGTTTCTTCTTCCTCACAATGATGAATTATTTGATCAACTACATGAAGATAAGTATTTTTTAAATATTAACCTTTATTTAAGGAATAATATATTTTGAGTAAATAAAGAAGATATTCTGAATATTTCATTGAAAATGTGATCCAAACATTGTGAGTTTATGGTAATGTCATTTGGATTTAATAATAAACCTTTTTTTGAAGATGTAATGCATAGGTTAATTAAAGAATATATTGATAATTTATAATGGTATTTATTATTGGTATCCTGATATATGCTAAAATATATAGGGATCATGAGAATAATTTTTGGATCATTCATGTGTCACATAATAGAATAGTGTTATATGGGAAATTTATCAAGTGTGAATTCTATATTCAGAATTCTTGTTTTAGTGGATATATTATATTAAATGAAGTAATATCAATCAATCTTGCAATGTAAATAATCCAAATAATGTCCTACACCAATGATCATAGATGTGGGGTGTAGTTACAATTGGTTGGTTGGTAACTATTTCGTATTTTTTTCCAAAAATATTCCTGATTGGATAACCCATTAACCATGATTAATAATAAAGTTGTTATGTTCATATAGGAAAATTAATATTATCTTTGTTTTTAAGAATTAAATATATCAGTGTTGAATTCTATAATATTGAATCTACCATAAAGAAATGATGGATTTTTGATATATAGTGATTCATCAAATTAGGGACATGATTGTGTACTTATAATGAATAAAACTTTAATAAATATGCATCAATGTTGTTAAATTCTATTCTAAAAAACAATCCAACTAATTATATTGAGTTGGAAACCAAAATATTTTCTGTTATGATTTGGAGGCATTATCTGTATGGTGAATGATATGGTATATGAATACACTATAAGTGCCTAAATTAAATCTTACCATATAAGGATACTAATATAATTCAGAGAAGATTATTCCATCTATATAGGGATTTTTATTTCTCAATACACTACCATTGAAGGATATATAATAAGTTATGTGATGAATTAAGAAAAAATGATCATGAAGTCATCACCAAAATGAGGGTTGAGGAAGATCAAATATTCATGCACTTAGTAAATATGGATTTTGGAATTATTAAGGAAGGAAAAACATAACTCTTTTTCAAATTAATTCCAATCAATCATTATTGGAAAAGATAAACATTTTTCATAATGATGATAATTAATTTTAGAATATAATTAATGTTGTGAATGATTGGAAATTGGATAAATATATATGTGGAAATCGAAATATAAAATTTGGAATGAGGTTATTTGTTAAGTATATACATGAGAAAAAGGGGAATTATTAGATGATGTTGATATATGAACATTCCCTATATAGTATCGTAGTAGTAAGATGTATAATTTTTTTAGGAACATTTTTGCTGGGATAATATTAAATGATAAATTTATGATTATGTTTCATGATGTTAGTTTTTTTAAAAGGTGACGGCTAAGAGGAAACATCCTAGATGTGTAATTCAACCTCTACCACTTCTTATCAAGAAATAGGATAACATTACTATGGTCCTTGATAATAGATTACCTAAGAAACCATTAAACAATGATGAAATATAGGTTATTGTTGACCTCTTTCTGAAACATTGAAATTTATCACTATAATATAATTTTTACCTCTTGAGAACCTTATATGTATTTATATTGATAATTTTTCAAGACATCATGGTTAACCTATTTTAATTGTATCTGATTGTGATCTATAATTTACATTAAAATTATAGAAAATTGATCAGAGGTCTCCAGTTATGAAGTTGCATATGAGAACTTCATATCATCCACAAACTAATGGATTGTCTGAATGGACTATTAGAAAATTATAATATATGTTGAGGTTATTCACACATAACTTTCAATTTATGTGGGATTATTGTTTATTTTTTTATATTTTCCCTATAACAATACATTACATTCAAGTATTCATATGGTGATGTTTGGGGAAATATATATATTGATATATAAAAATACAACTTATTAGGAAGATGTTTTTGAAATAATATTTATTGTTAAATTTCCTATTACGGATAAAACAAAAAATATGAAGGTTATTTAAACTCATATCAAATCACTACAAAGAAGGAAAAAAATAGTAATTATGATAACTGAAGTAATGATTTGAATCTAATGCTGAATATTGGGATTTCATGAATGAATATACATTTAAAGGTGTTGTAAGGTTTAGTGATAATGTAAAACTAAGCCCTTGGTATATTATACCTCTTGAAATTATAGAATTATTTAGAGTTGTGGTTTACCGATTGAAAATTATACTGATCCTCACTAAAGTACATGATGTGTTTGATATCTCTTTATTAAGGACATATATTCCAAACATAATTCAAGTTCTCACCAATGATGAAAAAGAAATGGAATATTATAAATCATACAATGAAGAGACTATCATTAATATTGAGTCTAGAGAGTAACAGTTGAGGAATCAGATGACTCGATTGGTAAACGTACATTGGGGAAATCATAAATAGACAGTGAAACATGGGAGTGTGAGGATGTTGTGGAGAACAACCCACCTAAAAGATTTATAATGTAATATTAATATAAAATTAAATGAATCAAATTATTTAAGAGTGAATAATGTAATTTCCAATGTTTTTAAGAACACATTGTTCAGTAGCATATACAATACAAAACACATTTCCTAAATGAACCATGAAATAATACTATTGTAATATGACCATTCTATCCTAGAAATTGAATTGGTTGTTATGAATATGAAATAATACATTATGAAATATATATTAAGATCATAAAATATTCAAATTTATTTATTAATTCATACAGAATAAACACTGTATTTTTTTTTTGCAATAAACATTTTATTCTTCAATAATATTCTTTCATCAAAAAAGTTTTTTATTACATTTTATGATTATATAATCATTTTCTCTAAATAAAATAGTATTATTAATTTTATTAAATTAATTTTATTTTAAAATCATAATATGAAAATTATAATATGGTGAATTTTGTGGGTTTTGGTGAACATTTAGACATTTAATAAATATTGAAAAATAATGATTTATATTGAAAATTATATTTTTTTAATCTAGCTTAAAAAAATAAAATGGTTTCAAAGAAAAATTGGAATAATTATAATTCTAATAATATAATTATGGTGTTTGCCATTAATTTTATTCTATAATTTGTTTTTAAACAATTGTACACATAAAATAGATTTTTCTTGAAAAATTATATTTTAATGATTTGTTGTCTTATTATTAAATGAATTTCTAAAAAATTATAAAATTTAATATTGAATAAATTTATTCCTTATTTAAAATCAAGAGGTCAATTTTTCTAAATTGGTTCATTTGAATATTTATAATTATTAATAGTAATCATTCTAAATAATTATTACCAATGTTATGGTAAATTGATTAATTTATGGTATAAATAATATAATTACATAAAAATTACACAAAAAATGATTTTTTTTATTAGTATATATTGACCGTGAGAATCCAAATGTTTAATATATGACAATTATTTCCCATTTGACAATGATTTTGACTATTATATTACTTAAGTGTGAGATAAAGATATAAATATTTACATTCATATTTTAATATCTATATTAATTTGTGATGGGGAATAATAAAACTTCTCTTCAATTATAAATAATCATTTAAAACATAAATGATTTTTTTTATCATAATAATTTATTTTTAATTGTTATTGTTGATATAATTACCTTTAATGCATACAGAATACAAACAAAACATTTATTTAATTAATAAAAAATAAATTGAATGTATATATATGATATATATGACATACAAATGATTTTATGAATGTTAATTATTACATAAATTGAATTCATTCAACCCATTGAAAAATAAAAAAGATTCTATGCATATATAGGTCATATAATCCCAATAAGCAATGAAACTCATTTTATAAGTTTATATTTGGTGGATGATTATAAATATCTATAAATTAAACAAATATGATATTTATAATGTGAATAAAATTAGGGATATGATTTAAATATGATAATAAGAAATGTTATGAGATTATAAAATCAAATAATAATTGAAAAACAAATTAGTTAACAATCAAAATAATAATAATTATATGTATTTTTAAAAAAAATTGTGACAAAATGTAATAAAATTGTCATATATGATATTATATATTTTCATATTATTTTGGTATGTAAATACAAAAAATTTAAATTTATTTTATAATATTTTATAACACATAAAAGGAAAGTAATACTTCATTTATAAGATTTCATCTCAATTTCTTCTCGATTAAAAAACATTTTGTACTACACATATTCTTCCTTTTATGTGGTACACATACTACCCCTTTGATTTATTTAAAAGTAATATATAATTATTAATTATGATTTCTTATTCAATTCATATTACTAATTCAATAGGGATTTTTAAAATAAAATATGATTATATTTCTCTTCTTGATCTGTTATAATTATCTTTCATATCCATATTTAAAAAAAATATGAAAATCCATTTAATTTAAAAATAATAATTTTTTATGGATATTTCAAGTTATGATTTACCTTTTACATGGTTTTAATTTAAATAATTCTAACGGTCTCCCATGAATAGGTAATGTAATTATTTGTATAAAAATCTAAAATGAATGTTTTCTTTCAACTTATATGACATTAAATAATATTCTCAATTCCAAAACCATTTTACACCCTATATCTTCTTTTATAATATTTCAATGGTTTAAAAAAATATTTAATGGAAAACTGTTTTAAATATTTCATATATATTTTCATTTATTATTTAAAAGAAACAAATTTTCCAAAAAATCAACTTTTTAAAGTCCATTTCTTCACTCTTGAATAATATCATAAATATTAACTTTCTATTGAAACATTAAATTTCTTATCGTCATTTGAACATTAAATTTCCCATAAATATCCACCATGGATATTATTATTTCCTAAACCATGTACCATTTCATCAAAAAATGTTTTACTTTGAATATAATTTAATTGAATAAGAAAATATTGATATTTTGCATTCTTCACTCAGAATGGTTATTTGTTGATATATTATATTATTCATGAATTAAATAAATCATTTGAAATATGTGGGTTTCATTTTCATTATAATGATGGTGGGGAAATGGGATTATATGTGTCCACAAAGCATCGACATGTCTATTGATACAAATAGGTAATCTTATATTAAATGGGTTTCAAGTGTATACCTACCAATCCATTAAACATTCATTTGACAAGGAATTGACATTATAGTTCTCTTGATGCCAATAACCATGAAAAACAGCATTAATAATTTCCATCATTGATAATATAGTTAATATTAACCATGTTATTATTGCATTGATTTTATAAAAGCATGGTTGTCATACTCGAGATATTGATTAAATGGAATGTGTTTTCATTTATTTACCTCATCATATTGATTATAAATTATTAAATCATGACATATTCCATTGCACATTACCATTACTATGAACTTGAGATCCCCCTTTTTTTACTTTCCTAATGTTTTGAAAATTAAATATTTGAATGAGTTTATTGGATGAAAAACATGAATGTTTCTTATGTTTATAGTTTATTACTAATGTAAAATTCATCAAATGTGTATATATGGTTCTCCAATAATATTTAACTAATATATGCTTAGTGATGTGATACCTTGAATATATAAAAATGTAATAGATTAGACAGTGACTCTGTCTTACTAGATTTGGGGATGTTATAATCACAATTACATGAGAGACACCAGAGCAACACCATAAATGGGGAACCTTCAATGAAAAAACTTATTCAACACTATTGAGAAAACCAACAATTAAATAACACCATCAGACCTATATGTCACCATAAGATGAGAACTAACAACTAGATCTTCTAAGAAGACCATCATAGAAACAGAAAAAAAATCATACAATAGCCACACTCCACCACCATCCACTAAATACCACCATTAAATGTGTAACCAACATTATATAGGACCACCATGGAGTGATTACATCCAAATATAAACCCATTAACATCAAGTAATATCTATAGGTACCAAGAACGACCACTAGTGTGAGAGAAATTCTAAAAAGGCTACACTACCACTGACCAAGGCCACTAATACTTCCAAAACCATATGGTACAATAATGCACATGACCCTGATGGGGTAAATTGTGGAGGGATAAAAAATAAGATTAGTGGAAGGATTTTAAAAATATGATTACCCAATAAATCTAAAAATCGCTAAAAGGGGGGTGGTTTAGCATATATTAATGCATAAAAAACCCATCCATCCATAACAACCCACACTGCGATATGCACTGTTTCCCTAGGACAAGAATGCGTCCAAATGGTGTAGGGGAATGAAATAGGGAAGAAGTTAACAACCCATAACTAAAACTACATACAAAATAAAACAAATTCTCCACCTTAGTGTGAGAATCCCCAATGAACTAGGATAAGAAATGACGAGGAAGAAGACAAACCCATAATGAGGAGAACATTAATGAAAAATAATGAAACTAAAGAGAATATAGTGTAAATGTGGGGAAATTGATTCTCGAAGGATATAGACACACTATCATATAGGGATTCAGGAGGAAACTATAGAATATTTCATGAGTTTAGAGATAAATGACCTCATGAGAGACTATAGTTCCATTGTCCTATTATTTAAATAGTTACTAGAAAATTATATTATCATAGAAAAATAAGAAAGTTTCATCATTAAATGATTCATAATGTTGTTCTAAAATCTATTGTAATTTTTCTGAAATTTATTTCCTATATATGATAAATATATTTATCAAATAATACTCTAGGTGTATCTACAAATCCTATGTTTGGAGAAAAAATTATATATTCATATTTTAATAAATATTATTTTTATTATACGATAAATATGAGTAATTATATTATTATTCATGGATTAAATTAAATTATTGAAAATTATAATGTTATTGAATAATTTTACGTATTGTATTGGATACTTATATTTAAAATGGTCACATTACTAATAAAATTGTCTCATTCCTAAATATCATATTTAAATGGACAATTTTCCCTTTTATCAGTGATATTACCCCCCACACATATCAAGGGACTAAATAACATTGGATGTTTAATGGCCCGATCTAAAAAACCATTTTTCATTAATTTATTTGGATAAATACCTACAACTAGAATAATAGAATCCCTGATATATTATAAGAAAATACCATTCACATATAATTTATAATTAATTTATATAGTTTATAATTACACTAACAAGAAAATAATTCTTCATTATAAAATTATTTGACCTCTTATTATTGTACCATAATTGAATTAGAGGAATAAAGTGTATGAACCCTAAAATTATATACATGTGTTCTATTTGAAGCTCAATATATCATCATAGAATCACTAGGTTCATGTGTTAATGATTCACACATCTTGTGTTTTCCTATATCGATCGCAATAATAGTCCCTTCAACTACGGATGGATTTCAACTATTTCTTTCAATGAAATTTTTGGGAGCAGAAGGATTGATGTCTTACATTCATAAAACAATCATATAAGAATTTCATTAAAGTGTAAAGATGACTCTATATATAGGAATTATTATAAAAACAATGAGTAGAATTATAAATTATATAATAAATATTATATAGATAGGTCTGAAATGTTTTATTACACTTATTCCCTTATGAAATCACTTAATCCTTAGGGAACGCCACAATATATATTAACAATACAATATTATTATTATATATTTTACATGAAAAAATCATTTATAATTTTAATATATGTTATCAAATAAGTAAATTTTTTTTAAAAAGGTGGAGACTCAAGGTCTCTTACTATAGATTAAGAAAGAAAGTACGAAAAGGGGGATACATCATAAAACATAATCTGAAACAAGACAGATGCGAAATAAAACTCATCAAAAACCCCGGGAGCGAGTACGCATGCTGTGACATGATGAGCTGCCACTCCTGGCACGAGCACGATGTCCTCTTCTCCCTGCCTTCGCTTGTATCCATGGGCCATTTCTCTCCTCTGAACTAGAGTCAGCATCTAGTTGTGCTCTACCATCATCAAGTAAACAGCCTGCTTTCCCCCCATCATCATACCTGCTTGGAGAAGCAAGCAGTGAAAAAGGGTTATAGGTACATACCTGAACGGTTTTACCTATGGCATGTTGCTTGTTTTTGCATGCAGCTGCTGAAGAGCTTGGAATAACATTCCCTGGAGAAGTGGTCCAGGTACACAAGGCTTGACCAACCTTTATATCATTTCAAATAAGTAAATTATTATTTATTTAAATTATATTATAAATATCATTCCCATTACACCCATAACATGGGCAATAAACCCTACTTATAAATTATCAATCATTTAAATTTTTTTTATTTGGTTAAATAAATATCAATTTATTACTCATTCAATAAATAAATAAATTTCATATTCCCTAATATCATGAATAAATAGTTATTTATTATTTTAATACCATATATATTCCTTCAAATAACTTGACCCCAAATAGTAGAGTTCAATATAATTCCATCAATAATAACTCCTCATAACATTTAATAAATAAATAAATATTATATTTGCTAGTGGCAATCAATAATTACATTGAGTCAACACACACTCACATTATATTCAGTCTTATACAAAGATATGGTTTTAGTTAATGATTCATATAAGTTATCTTATTTTAAACACTATTTACTATTAACTAACCCCTTTGAGAAAAATTACTCATGAGGTGATACTTATAATTTATATGTTTCAACTATTGAATGGAACATGGCTCATTTCCTATATAAATTAATAAAGTGTTATTATAATATAATATGGTTGAGTCTTCCAAAATGATACTTCTTCAATATCTTAGATGAATTTACATATCCAAAATCATTAAATTATTTTATATCAAGGAGAAATATAATCAAACTATACTATAAAATTATTTACCACTCTTTTCATTGTTCTCTTCTAGATCACAACTCCTCTATTGAGGGTGAGTGTATAATCAGACTAAGATTTCAGATTTTTTTTATTTATTTAGAAATTAATTTTTATTTATCCCATGATAACTATAACATCATATCCTATACAAACATGAACATATCCATAGTATTCCTTAGATACATTTGAATCAACATGGATGTCATCAAATAGAGATCTCTTGGTTCTACATGACATCTAACTACCATGATAAATGTGTAAGAAACATAATTCCAAGAGAATATAATGACTAATATGATTGATCTTATAGTTGATTCATAAAGAAGTAGAGCCATCATCTATCAATCCTATTATGATTGATGAAAAAATATCCTCGATAGATTTATTCTATGTGATGGAGAAACCAATACCCTTTATGTTTAGTCTATATTTAATCTCCTTAGAATATTTTTCAATGTAGGAATTTTAACTATGTCTTAAAACCTCTTCTATCCTAAATGATCTCAATACCTAAAATATAGGATATATCACCTATTTTAATCATATAGAATCATGTGTTTAACTTCGTCTTAATAGACAATAATACAAGTATTTTGATTATAATAAATAATATGTCATTAACATATATTACTAGGAAAAAAAATTAAGTCCCACTAAATCATGTTTATAAAAATGGAACACATTCATTCTTTATGAATCAAAATTATCTTTTAGAATCATTAAAGTTTTTGTTACATGTAATGGATGCTTTATTTAATCAAAAAGTGAAACTAAATTACTTATGTACATTATTGGAATACATTGGATTCAAAAAACCATCTAGTTATGCAATATAGATATCTTCCATGAGGTTTACAATAAATAATATTGTTTTTAATCCCATCTACCTATTATCATATTCATGGAAAGTGATAATGGAATAAAAAATTGTAACGGATCTCATCATCACAAATGATAAAAATATTTTTTTCATTGTACATACCTTGATTTTGGTAAAAATATTATCAACTAGACATGATTTTTTTTATTCTAATATACCATCTATGTAGAGTTCCTATTGATTATCCATTTTCACTGAAACTGTTGTATATCTACTAAATGATTGACCAAAACCCATATATCACATTGAAACAGGATATACTTATTAGATTTTATAACTTCCTTTCATCTTAAACAGTCATTTTTTCTTATTTCTCCTTATTGAATTCTGTTTGATGGTTGTGAATTAATAATGAGTCACAATCCTATATGTATAGAAAATAAATCTATCTAGTTCTCTTACCTCTATAGTGGTCTTATACAATACATGTACCATTGGAAAATCCACATATAAAATGTCTTGTAGAATTTTTTCCTCTATAAATAATTTTGTATCCTTAGAATTAACTTTTTTGAAGTTAATAATGCTCCCACCATCTCATTTAAAGAAAATGTCCCTCTTAAGTAACTCTACATATATTTCCACATGGATATTAGTTCAAATATAGAAATTTTTTCTTATATGAAAATTGGATTTTGTTTTTTCCGAATATTTCACGGATCATAATTTTCTACTACATATCAAAAATGGTGGTAGAATATATAAGGGAGATACTACTTTAAGGTTCATGTGACTATTTGTTTTTAGGCGTGTTGGAGGAATTTAAAAAAGATGATGTGCTGAGATGTCTTCTATATGGTATAATTATCTCAAGACATCATATCTTTGTGAGGATGTTAAAAATATTTAAAGTATTTTGGTAAAGATCAATCATATGTATTATCATATAGATAATTCTGATGTTATGTGAAAAAATAATTTGATGATGATTGAGGAATATACCAAAATCATGGAGTTAGTTGAAGAATACTTTATTTCTCAAGGGATTTCTTATTCTTAGTTAGAAATTTTGAATTATTATGATACGAATGGAGGATATTTGAAGACATCATAAAGAAATTTTAAAGTGGATGTAGTGGTTTGAGAGTAACTATGGTTGTTTTAATATATTTTAGTTGATTTTAAGTTATTTTGGAATTCTAGGTGGTGTTAGAAGGCAATAGTAAAATGTTACCCAGAATATAAAAATTAATCATAATTAATCTTGATAAGAAATATAATATTCTCAAAATGATATATATGATATCTAGAGAAATTTAAAAACATTTGGGAGTACACACTTTTTTATATAAAAAAATTCATATGTTATATAATATATTTTTCCAATACATAATATCTCATAGATAAATGAAAATTAGATAAGTACTAGAGTTGAGAATGATATTTAAGATATTGTGATTGATATATAAAATCATTTAAGTATTATATAAGGTATTAAAGTTAATATATAATATAATATATTAATATATATAAAAAATTAAGTGAATATTGTAATGGATTGATCTACAGTAATACCTATGATACATAAATGAATGAAGAATTCATCTCTAATGTGTTATAATAAAATTTTGAAAAGGCAAGAATTGACTAGGATACATAATATGTATCCGAACATATGAAATATATCAAATGTGATAATATATTGTTTTTTAGAGTATACATAAAATGGAAATTGGCATAGGTAAAATTTACTCTGAGACTCCAAATGACTCATAAGATAATGTCATTTTTATTAAAGTGAAACATATATTAGGTTGATTACATCCACCACTACAGAACACAATGAAACAAATAAAATTATAGTAAATTTAATACATGAGTACTAGACCTGAAGAAATAAACCTAACCATAAAATCCTTAAAATCCCACCACCAATGATGTGGATTGAATTAAAATATATGCTATTAAACTCATTATATATGGTTTATGATTTTAGAATATACAATAATTCTAAATCCTATGATTTATATAATAGTTTTTTTTTGTATATTTGTTATAAATATCATGATGTTTTTTGTTGATTATCCATGATTCAATAAATTAATTTTCATGATTAAATTATAAGAACATAATGGGACCTTCACATGATAATTATGGGATGAAAAATATGAATATTCGAAATAAATTTCAAAAATAGATGCAAGATAAATTATACCGAAGTATCCTTTAAAATACTTATGTGAGGGTCATAGGTATTTATTGAATTTAAGTTGAGGTAATTTTATAAAAAATAATACTCTGATATCATGAGATATATCCCCATATCAATTTTTTAAGGAAAAAATATTGATAATTTCATAGTTTAAAATATCATGGAATTCCCATATACATAATATAGAATTAATATTTATGTGATTCTATGAATATATAAGAATCCTAGAGGAAGAATAAAATAGGACACCTAGATATTTAGAGTGATCTAACAGTAATATTATCTTTAATATTCACTGTGTCTACAGAAAGGATTGATCTAACACTATCATAGGAGTTTAACAATGTGTGTTAATAAAGAGGAAGAAGTGAAGAGATATACCCTCTTATACACCATCAATTGGAGATAATATAGGATATTGAAAAATAAAATTGATAAGGCCATGTTATGATTTATCAATACAAAAGGGACATATCAAAGAATATGGGGATAACCTTAGAACACATTATATAAATAATAATGATAAAAATAACATATATTTTTCTATAGGACTGGGAAATATATTGATGATTTTTAGACTATAGTTAGCCTTTTAAATTATTACATGTTGAGGAATAAGATCATATCATGATAAATCTATAGTGGCTCATGATACATTTTGTTATCAATCCTCTAGAGGTGCTATTTGAATATTATATTAAATGAGGGAGATCTCATTGGTGATAGTGTCTAAAAATATAATGTTGGATAATTATTTTCCAGTTGGTGTCTTGTATTGTACGAATTTTGTTACAGGATAATATGGTCACTAGTTTCCCCTTCTCTATGCATCCCCCAGATAATAAAATATAATCATTATGTGAGTTGGATAATAAAAATTATAAATTTATTTTATAGTTATCCACATTAATGATTAACCACTATAACGAAATAAAAAATAACATATTATTTCTCATAAATTATTTCACTACATTTATGAAAACCAAAAATGAGAATATTTTTTGAAAAAAATTCACCCAATAGGTGAATAAAAAAAATAAAATGTTTCAATTGGTAAAAATTATACTAAATTGATTATCATAGCCTATTAATGTGGATTCCCTAATATAGGTAGAACCAAACTTCTTTTATGGATACATGATTTATCCATTGATTGTATTCTAAAAAATTAATGATTTACTATATTTGAGTTTCAGGTATAAAATAAGCCTGAAGTGAAAATTTAACAAAGATTTCGCATCCACTAAAATGAATATCATCTCTTAGAGGACACTAAATAGTATGAATATGAAATAAATGAGAAATTTGAAGATAGAATCCCTATTTGGTAAAGAGGAAGATAACTCCACTCATATTTTCCATAATCATGATGATATGATAACTAGCCAAAATATTGATGAATTTGTGAGAACGTCAACTAATACGAAGATAGAAAAAAATTCTTTCTCATTAGTGTCAAAGATTTAAAATTAACATTATATAGGTGTAATAAATTGTCATGATTTTACTGTTGAATAACCTAGTATATGTGATGATGACAAAATGTTAAAATAATTATTTGGTGGAGCATGTAATGATTTTTATTGGTATTTTATGATTGACTTATAGAATCTTCCAATATATCTAGTTAGTTTTATTTAAAGGATATATACCCCACATTATTTAAGATATAGAAATAATAATGGAATAACTTGATTATTTGATAATTTAATTTATCAAAATCACTATATATGTTAATACTAGAAGTTATTCCAATTTAATTGTTTCATTTTACATTATATTAAAATGGATATTTCAGTTGAAATATTAGAAAAATGAGAATGTTAAAATGGGATTGAAGAAATAATCTATGCATCAGTTGAATTAATTTCTATCAAGGATGATCATTTTTGAGATCAAAGCACACAAGATTATGGGTAATGATATTTACTTAAAGTAAAAGAGGTTTGATGCATGAAAATAATTTTTATAACAAAGAAGTTTTTTTTAATAAAATATGTGATCACTGGATAATGATAAAAAAAATACTAATCGTGACATGCCACGAGTTAGAAGTAAAATTAATAAATATTATAGTGAAAGTGTCGATCCATAAAAATATAATAATATCGTATTTTATATAATTAGATGTTTTAAAGAGGATATTTATCATTAAATTTTTTTAACTATTGGAAATGTGGACATTGAAACATCCTTTATCAAATCTATTATAGGATCAATGAATAAGGTAACTTTTATTCTTTAATATTATTTTTCTCAAAAAAAATTTACATGATAAGTGTAGTATTTATAAAAAAATAAGAATAAATTTAGATGAATGAAAATCGGGATAAAAAAACAATAAATCAAAATTGTATATTTAATAATAATCAAGATAATTTATTTATAAAAATATGTCCAAATGGGGGATTAAATGAAACAATATAATCATGAAATCAAATTTTATTGGATAGATATTCAAATTATGAAAACCGTTTTCACTACATATTTTTGGGATTTGGGAATTTTGGGCATAAGGTACTTGTTTTTTTTGGAATAGTATGTATATGAAATTAAAAGTAATCTTATATCCGGGGAGACCAAACCATAATATAATAAATGTAGATAAAGGGAACATAAAAATATATTAATCTCAAACAGGTTTAGAAGATTTGGGAGTATTTACTAAAAATTACTTGAGAGTTGTCAAAAAGAAAAATCATTGTGGTAAAATTGAAAAATCATAGGTCAAATGATAATGATTAAATAAAAAAAATATAAATTAGAGGCAAGTAAATAATGATGATGAGTTATCATTGGTGTTGATGAAAAAGAATATTGTTTAAAAATTCACTCCCAAGAAGACCTAGAAGAAATTTTAAATAATGGGAATAAATTAGTTATATTTTTGTTGAAAATTAAACACAATGGAAATTTTCAAGAAATACATGTGTGTTTATTTGGATAAAGGAAAGGAGAAGAATATTGAAGAATTAATCGAATAAATAAATAAAAGGACTAGTTTTGTTGAGGTCATTCATGAGAAAAATATGTAACCTTTTATAGATATTTTTTCCACATCATAAATTGGAATTCAATGAGTGGAGTGATATTATTTGGTGATTTTATTTGTGAATTAGTTAATTTTGTATCATTGTGTGCTTAAAATTATCATTTTATAAATAATTATATTGAATTGAGGATTTCATGTTCTATATTATCAAAATTTTATTTGGATAATGTTTATTATTTTTAATTAACTAATATTAACTCTGAGAATGGTGTTAATATTAATTGAAATAGAATTCCATTGGAATTAAAATGTGAATTTTTAACATTTTAAATTTGATTATTTTGAATTCAGTTATTTCATTTTAAATATCAAATTTTTAAAATGTAATTTATTATTGGTTTTGTTTACAAGTTATAAAATTAAAAATGATTAATTAATTATTTTTGAATTCAATGTATAATACAGATACCATGTTAGTTCATTTATTTAAAGAACAAAAACATAAAAAAAACTTTTTTCTATGTTACCAAGATTCATTACGGAATAAAATACCTAACCATTAAATGAAGACATCTTGTACTACCATGAGGGGGTGTTTTCATCACCACCAACCTATTGTGCCCCTTCCTCCAACCGAAAATTACTTAATAATGTAGATTTAATGAGAATCTAGACTATATTATTGCATGGAAATTATATTTTAGAGAGGGAAAATATATACTATGGAATCATGTTACCATATATGGGATTAAGGGTCTTCAATGATAAAAATAAAATCTTATTTTCACAACCTTTCCTAATGACCCAGATGTATGTGGAGAATCTTATTTTTTTATCAATTCATATTAAATTTACATCAATATAGGGTTTAAAAAATTGTGGACTTATTGAGTATGATATTCATGGAAGAAGATGGTCCTAAATTATGTTTCATGGATTGGTAAATCGGGCATCTTGTTGAGGTTTAATGTAAAGTTATATAAACCTATATTTATAAGAACTGATGATTTTTTTATTGTGGATTGACTCTTGTGTATCCTTATGCATGGTTGATGGCTAAGTAATTAAGTCTCATGGAGAAACCAAGCTCGGCCGAGACTAGTTCCCGATTGATGGGATGAATTACCAATGACTCAGTTAGAAGAGGAAAATTCATCGATCTATGTGGTATTTGTTTCATTGATTCTTCAAGGTCAAATGAAGGATAGATATGATGAATATTTTATCAACTTTATTTAAATTATAAAATTGAATTTTTGTGAGCTATGTTTTATTTATGTTATATATTTGAGTTATATATACACCCTAGGTAGAAGATAAGCTTGTACTCAGGGATCAAGTGGGAAGAGAAAGAGTTGATTTTTAAAAGTTAATAGTTGATATTTCTAGTGAGATAATACACTATGTTAGGTATAATGAATACTGCAAAAGTCTAAAATAGAAAAAAAAAATTGGTATTTGTGAGGAAATTGAACACACTATTAGTTCCTGATATAATGCCTCATCCAATTTGACTTATAAAATATTGCATGTTTGAGAATGATTATGAGGAACCTAATAAGTTATTCTTCTGCTTTCATTTGGGGGATGCTCGAGTGGTGAGATCAAGGGTGGAAATATTCTTGATGTTAATTCTTGTTGTGGGATAACCATGTAATATTTAATAACCACCATGTTTTCATGGGTGAAAAACTCCATGGAGGATGATGGATTGAGATTTTTAAGTAGGGGAGGTTCTAAACTATGATGGACTACTCAGGTTTTATCAATTCTTATCATTCTGATATGGATTGACACAAGGAATAACTAAATAAAGTCTGTGGCTTAATGAGATTCTAGTTCAACCATGAAATATTATTCAAACTCTATCAATGAAAAATTTGGGATGAATATTGATTATGATGATGTAAGTGAGAAGTTATCTATTTTGGGTTATGGGCATGTTTTATTTATCTTGTTTGATTTATTTAAAATGAAATTATTAGGTGCTAGAGAAATTACCTATATGATAATCCAAATAAATGGTTGATGTAGTTAACGTCAAGACAAATCATATACAGGACATAACGGAATGTTAATGAGAATAACCAATCAAATGGTAATGAATAAAAATTACAAAAAAAATAAATAAAAATTGAGGATATCTGGTGTATCCTTAGAGTGCTTTTTGATGAAGAAATAGTGGTGAATTTAAGGCATTGTGGTGAAATGTGTTGATTTTTTTTATCAAGGAAAATGAAATTAGAATCGCGTTAATATAATTCCAATGTTAAAATTACTTAGTGAGGAAAAATGATCTTCATGAGGGAGTGTGTTCAGTTGAATATCATTTCATATGTCATATATAAGAGATGATGGTAAGTGAAGGTGTTCCATGTGGTGACATAAGAGAGGAGTATCATGTATTTAACAGTATGATGGTGTCTAGTACTTGGTTTAAGTAAAAAAATTAGCATTCACTGTTGATTCTATAGAACATATTGGAGAGAACATGAAGTGTAATATGAAGGAATGTAGAGCTATACTGGGAGTAGAATAATTAATGTAGTGTATTGGGAGCTAGGGATCGAAGAAACATATTTCCTGACCCTTGTAGTATCCTCTACCTATTCATTTATATTATTGAACTACTATATCAATATGATTTCATTGAATAATATTCGTTTTTCTACAAAATTATTTTGCTGAATAGTTTTGGGGATCCGAATTATGATGAATTGGAATCCACTTTACCCATTCTTATTTCAGTTTAAATAATTGATGTTTGTGATAATCCTAGAATTCTTCATTATGTTTTCCTTTTAAAAATATATAATCAACTTATAATTAATACATTTAATTATTTGAATATTAGTTCAATTTGAAAGAAAATATTAAACTATGTACTTTTTTGTATAGTGATTTCTTCATCCAACCCCCATGGTAATAATTTCACTTATACCCCATATACCAATAATTGATGAGTAGTGAATCTTTTTTCCTTTTTATCCTCATCCAAATTAAATTATCTGAAAAGGATGAAGTTGTGTTTTATCTAATAAGCATCATAGTTTTCTAGAGTCTCGGTAGAAATATAATCCATAAAAATAGATCAATAGGAAAAGTGATTCACATAATGGCAATTTGGTGTTCCAACCTTATTTACACATGGATCTCTAGGGTGTTAGTACTTGATTCTCATGAAAGTGCAGCGATTCCACTATCAATAATGTAAGTCACTTTCTCATTTAAATCCATCCTTATTCGGCTAATTTTTCCTTGATATTATTTCCACTCTTTTATATTATAGTTTCATCATTTTTTACCTCAATAACTACTCATATTCCAAAACACTTTATCTATTTACATCATCATTTTCATTTTTAATTTTTTGTTAGGTTTAAAAAAATTTACATCAATATGAATATTATTCTCTACTCACTTAATATTATATCTTAAATTAGGTAATAAAAAATAAATTTTATAGGGTAAATAATGAAATAAAATTACCTAATTCTTTTCACTACATTCATGGATGACACGCCTTAACAAGGGTAGGAAAACCAAATAAAAATTCATTCAATTTTCAAAAATAAATCAATAAAATTTTAAAAAAATAAAAAAAAATATTATTGTTATCACTCTCTGTGTTTTTATTTATATATTTTCAAAAATAAAATATAAATAATAAAAAAATCCAACTATTAACTTGAACATATAATTCCTAAGATTAATAAACATTGTAGTTCCCTAAAAAGTAGATGAAATCAGATATGGACAATCCATATGTCAAAATATATAAAACTATTGATGCCAATCACAATTCCCTTCAACTAGTTAATTTGAATAAATATAGTCTTAGTCCTAGGAATTTATAAATTCCCATTGTTTCTAAAAAACTATATTATACACAGATATCCCATATGTCTAAAAGTTATAATATAAAATAGTTTCACATATCTATATTATCCTCTTTTAATGGAAAACCTAATGTATATTTGATAGAAGTCAATATAGATTTATTTATTATTGTCCAGAAGTTTCTAATCCAATAGTTGGGTGAGGGGGGGTTGAGCGTTATTCTATTCATATTAAATGGAAAAGAAAATAGCTAGTTCTAACAGCCTAATGAATGGATTTGTTTACTCGATATGTATAGATACTTAGGAGATATATAAAATCATTTTATTTGAAGTGACCCCAAACTTAGTATCCCAGAGATGGTGCCTACTACCATTACACTAGCATAAGATATAAGGAAATCACATCCTAAAGTGTTCAACAGTTTAGTCATCTGAGTAAAGTATATATATATACATGAGTCTTGTATTACAAATGAATATAAAATTATATCATATTTGTTTTTTTATATGGAATAACTTTACTCTATCTAATAAATCCATATATATTTTTCTTATTAAAGATCATGATGTCCTGGGGAAAGGGGAAAAAGTAAGGTTGATCTCAAATGATCAGAAATGGTTAACTATAATAGAATAAATAATGAATCAAAAAACAATAGTTAACATGCAAGTTAAATAAATGATAACACATTCCATTTAAATAATAATATAAATCATAATCAATATGGAATGGTAAATAATTGTTAACAAAATCTATTTAAATAACTAGTTAAGGAATAATAAATATGGAAAAGTAAATAAATGAAAACCATGCATTTAATCAATAAACTGAGAATGAAATGTATTAATGTATTTTTTCCACAATAAAAACCTCATTGATGATAATAATAAAATTTTGATGGTGGAAATTCATAATTATTTGATGACGTGTTTCCCAAGTATTTAAAACATTTAGTTTCAAGACCATTCAAAAGACATTTAAAAATGATTGGTGGAAACCCATTAAGATGAGGCAATACATCTAATTTTTCCCATGGTACTATCGATGGATTGAGGGTCTTAGATTAAAGGGTCCCCATCTCATTTCATACTAGTCCATATAATTCTTCATATATTGAATAATCAACTTAATTTATAAACAATGTGCCATATCATAATTCCATATTGAGTATAGAATAATGATTTATTAATATTTACACATATTATCAAATAACTATCAATGTAATCACAGTAACTAATAGTGGTATATGGTTTTGTAAATAATCATATATGTGATAAATAATGTGGTTATTTATGGGGATTTCAATGTTTAATGATCTCAAGAATGTGAATAACCCAAGGGCGAGTAGTTGACTACCAAAATGATTCATTTAAGTGAATGTCAATATTGTCCTTGTTCAATATAATAATATTCAACCTATATAAAGAATAAGGATAATATCAATATGAAATATACCAATTATAGTAATAATAAGGGCTGTTTTAATTAATGTAATAAAAAAATATCTTCAAAATTATTCGTGAGGAGAATATAATTTTCATTTTGAAAAAAAATTATTGAAATTATTTTCACCGAAAGTCACTTTTGAAAACATTTTTTTCAAAACCTATTTGAAAAATTTAAAAATAAACATCAATGTAATGATTCCAGGTAATTCCGTATGAGGTAAAAATAATATTACTTTTTTATTTTAAAATGGTTAGGAAAGTGCCTTGTTCGGAAAGTGGCAAAAAGATTCCATTGAAAATAATTTTAAAAAAGATAATTTGTTTAAAATATCATTTAATAAATCATTTTGAAAAGGAAAATGATCACATTTTGAATAATATTTTTGAAAATATGGTTTTTTAAGAAAATTGATTTTTGATCACGGAGAGAAATTAAGTTAGATATTAATAAAATATTTTCTCAATAATTGTTAGTACTAAATAGTAGAAAAATTGAACTATCACACGAAAAATATCATGAATATCCAATTTAGAAAAAAAATAGAAATGTTTTTTATGAAATGGTTATATAATTTCCATCAACTGATATTCGAGAATAAATAATCTCAATTAGAATGAGATTTGGAATAATACCCTTAAAATGATAATAATATTGAATTACGAATTAATAAATGAATCGATTTTGTGTATAAAATAAAAAGATACATAAAATAATTTGAAGTAAAAAATATAGATATTGAATATTCAATATGAAAATAATAATATAATATTAATGACAACTAAGAAGTTGTATTACCAAATGAAAAACAGTTAATTTATTAAATTCTTTACCACTTAGAAACATTTAATTCAAACACCTTAGATGATATAATTCAAATTAAAATATAAAATACGATGAATAAAAAACTATTTATGATATTACATGTCTTGGGTTTTTATATACACCATATATATTTTCTAATTAGGTGACTAACATTACAATAATCTATAATGAAATGAAATTTAAACCAAATCCCTTACATCATGCTTTTATATTGGTTGAAAATTATTTAACCATATATATCATGGTTTTAAACATGTTATTAGAATATACCCAAAAAAATTATTTATAATATCATATATTATCCTTTTATATTATATTATTACCCATTTATTAATAATGTTTTGTTACTTTCCTCATATATACTAATAACTTTCATTGATTTTTGAGCATGTTTTGACTTGTTATTTTTTATTAATCTTACATAAATAATGATTTAATCATCCAAAAAATTTAAAACATGATTTATATAACATATATATTCAGTATACATTTATCTATATAAATACATAAAATTTAGTTACAGGAAATCAAATGCACTATTTATAGAGACAAAAGGTCATATATACGCTTGAATACCACATCCATTTTCATGTCATATTAAGGAAAGAAAACTAAATTGTTTTATATACATATATATTATCATTTAAGTATCATATTTATGTCATTTATATCACATATTATTTCTAAACCCATTTTAATACACTCAATGTACTGTGTGAATGAATCACATTACATTGTGAAGCGGTAGTATGTCATACACACGAAATGACGTTATCATATTCCCAAAAACAGGGAAGAATGAAGTTAGGTGTAATATAAAAATTATATAAGAATAAATAAATAAATAAATAAATAACATATGTAAATTTTATTTACATCTTTTTTACTAACCATTAATGGTAGTAATAAAAAAACGAATGACATCGGTTCACAATGCTGTCATCTGCCATACACATGAACGATGATTTTGTAATCCATTTGATGGAAGTGTGTTATGGTGTAGTTCATACCCATAAAATAAATATATATCAAAACTTTTAGGAGACTCGTGATATTATATAATCAATGTAAAAGAAAAATTTAAGGATGTAAAGAATGAATTAAAATAAAAATTCTTTTAGAAAATCATTATTTCTTCATCAGGTATCCTCTTTAGGTTTTCACTAAAACCTTGAAGGGATCGATTTCAGACCAAAAATTGGATTCTAGGATGATGGTAAGGATTTTGGTAGGTTAATTGGTCTAGTTTTTTATTGGTAAAATGTATTTATATATGTTAATATGTGAGGGAAGTGAGTGTCCATTTATATTAGAGGACGAGTGACATTCTTGTAGATAAAAAATGTAAACACAATTGGAAAGTATATATTACCTCATGTGCATAAAATAATAAAATGTGTATATAAAATAGGTTATATGAATAAATATTGCTATCCAATGTGGGTTTTAATTGTTTTGGTTAATTTCAAAACATTATCATTTAATATTAACAACTAAGTGGACTCATTTTTACCTTGATCACTATGATTATCATTAAGTTTTTTTATCACTTAGGTAAAACATTATATTGAAATAATGTGATATTATAATTTATTATGATTCTGAATATGGAATTAATTTTTTCAAAATACATTCACATAGTAGGAATAATTTAATTTAAAATTTATCCCACATACATGATGACAAAGATGGGTTTTAATGGTAAAATGTCCAAATGATTGAAATTTTTTTAAATCAAAATTCACTATGAAATTGATTATAATTCCCTAAATTTTATTAATTTTTGTATAATTGATTTAATTGAATTTTAAAATAAATTAATAAAATATTTCATAATTATTAATTATTTAAATGAAAATTAGTTAATTAAATTCTGTATTTTCATTACTAATAAAAAACGAAACTTCTTATAAAAATAGCAAAAAACCACCCTAAGATAATAGTGAAAATAAAATTTAAAAAATGAATATAATTATTTCAATTAATATATATTAAAATTTCAAAATTTATTTTTGAAATGAGTTCTCGATTAAAAGACGGGAGAATTTTCATTTATAAAAATATAGATTTTATCCATAAAATTGGATTTTCTTATGATAATCATACATATTACATGAATTGAAAATAATTACAATGAATTTTAATATATAAATTTAATTAATATAATCCAATAAATTCTATTAGTTTTATTTATTAGGTTAAGGCATCATTGGCGCATAAATATAGTTTTTTATATTTTCCGTTATATTCAGTTAGTTTTTATATACATTTATAATTTATATTAACCAATGAACTCAAACAAATTTTTGTATATGTTAGATAGTAATATTTATGACATCCAATTTTATTTCTATGAGGTAAATTTAATTTTAAATAATAATATTAATAGTATTCGGTAATAATCGGTCTTGCGTGTAACATAAGCTATCATTGATACTCATTGTTGTGTGGAAAACATGCTAGATCAGTATTGCCTACCTTAAAATATAAATAATTTATTGAATTTATTTTAAATACTAAATATATCAGGAATTATCTAGAGTTTACAATACTTTTTACAGTTGGATTTCAATTCATACACACAATCAAAAAAATGTTATTCATTTAGAATTTTTGTGGTGTTACCTTCTCCCCACAATAAATAAAATGCATCCTCATAATTTATTATTGAGCTTGAAAATAAAGGGTTTAATATTTTAAAATTTCTTTCTTAAAAAACCTATATCATAAAAGGGTTAATAAAATATCCTCCTCATAACTGAGAAGAAGAAGTGCTATGGTCATAAGTAATAACACAAAACTATGTATCTATTTAGAAGAACATTAATTTCAAGTAAATATACAGTCATATGGGAAAATAATGAATATTTATAGAGTTATTGAGTTCATAAATCACAATATTTTGAAGAATTAATGGAATGATGACATCCTCAAATCCTTAAATTTGTGATAATATAAAGGATAATTTGATTCATCAATAATGAATGTATCATTATAACAAAAAAAATTTCAACATAATTTTCATAATGTTGTGTAATTCTTTTACATTCTATGAATATAAAAAATATAATTGCGTGATAAATTTATATTTCACATCCCCAATTTTTTCCTTTGTTTTTTCTTCAATTGGATTCCCATTTATCCCATTACTATAAGAAATGAACCCCAAAAATGTTCTTTTTTATGTCGTGACAACAAAAATTTACATTTAATAGATCATAAGATCCAAAAAAAACTATGATATGTATTTTTGTATGTCTCCACCTTTTTTCTGAAACTAATCTGGTTTATGCATTAATCTAAAAACCTTAGAATTCATACCATTGGTTTATAATTTGAATTTATTCATTAATTTGTTTAACTAAAAATAATGAAACATTAACCAGGACATCACATAAGCAAGTGGTAAGTGCAAAAGCCTTATCATCATTCGATCAAGGGTTCAATCCCCAATGCATTGTCTGGTATAATGGGTTGTCATCATTCTTGTGGTTAGACCTTTTTATAAATATTATAAATATAATTCCAATAACTTTCCAAAAAATATGATTGAAATCCATGAAATAATTCTAACCATTAAATAATATTTTTATTATTGTTTTCAAAAAGAATTTAAAATGTCTAATAATATTATTTTACTATTAATAAAATGTCATTAATTATCATGTCATTCCTAATGTTATAAAAACCATTTCACATGTTTCTACAAAATGTAAAGTCATTATTACTCAGATAAATTTTATATTAAAACTTATAATAAACTAATTGGATTTAATGTAATGTATTTCCTCTATAGTATCCAAAATCATGGTAGAAGTTCATCACATAAAACCTAAAAAGGGATTCTAATACTGTTAACATATATTTAATCAAAACCTAATAAATCATGATGGTATCCATAATCCTCATGTAAATTAAGGGGTTTATTACTATAAAATTTTCCATAATCCTTATATTTGTTTGATTCTTTTAATAAAAAACCATTAGTAAAACTAATTTCATAGGTTAATTATAGAATCTCTCTACATAACTACTTCATCTGTTTTGCTTCAACATAGGCCCTTCCATTTTCTATGTTCTGACCTAGGTCATTCATTTCCATTTTATATTTAAATATTCTATAATGGTTTTTAATGAAAATGAGAATTATCAAAAGCATATCCCATGGGAGTGTCAAACTTGGTGCATAGAAAGACCTGTTGTTGTGTACTAGGATATGTTTATGTCAAACCTGACATTCCCTTTATAGATTTTGTACCCCTAAGTACATCGGTTCAAGACCCAATTCCATTTTTAGTATCTTAGAAGGGATATATTTGTAGGATGAAATATATAATCACTCCCTTATGAAAACATTAAGTTCTTGTTCAATACTTATCCTTTTATTCTATCATAGGGTTAGGTTCTTTAATATATGTTTTCCTAAATAAATATCCTAAGGTTTTTAATAAAAATGATTTGATATCTACTTTTTTGACACTAACCCCAGCATCCAAGATTTGATTCCTAAAAACATTATATTGACATATTATACAATGAGATTTCATCCTAAAGGACAAAACATTATAAAAGTATTGTAAAAAAGATATTTACATCAGTCTTTCATTAAAAATTTCATCAAAATTTACTAAATTTATTTAATTTCTATAAAAAAAATTATCTAACTAGAAAATATTTCAATATCATTCTTAATATAATTTAGGGAATCCCGATAGGGGTGACCTCAAGTGAACATTAAGTTTTAATTTTAGTGAAGTAAATAATTAATCAATTATCATAATCAATATGGAAGGTAAAATAATTGAGCACAAATTTTATCTAAATAACTAGATAAGGAAAAATAAATGCGTCATGTTAAATAATTTATTACACACTCTATTTAAATAGACAGATAGGCATAATAAATATGGGAAGGTAAATAAAAAAACAACATTAAATTTAATCAATAAAATGATAATGAAATGCATCTAAATATTTGGTCACAGTGAAAATATCATGTAAAATAATAACTAAATCTAAATTAATGAAATGTTTAATTATTGTATTCCATATTTACTAGATACATAGATCCTTTACCGTAAAGGACATTCACAACATGGATTAAAACTGTTGAGTAGAAACCCATTTAAATAAGTTGGTCCAATTGATTAATCCCATGAGATGACCAATTCATCAAGGAGACTAATTTAAATAATCCCCAACCCATGTCATACTTGTCCAAAAAAATCATCATATATCGACTAATCCATTTAATTCATAATCAATGTGCCTTTCAAATTTAAAAATTTTGTAAAGGATACAAATTTATCAATATTTTCATAGAAAATAAAATAACTATCACATTAACCAGCATATATAAAAATTTTATATGGTTTAATAAATAATCATACCCATGATAAATAATGTGGATACTTAGGGAAAATATAATGTTCAATGATCATTATAAATTGAATTACTGAAGCAGAAGTTCATGACTAAAAAAATGTTTCATATATGTGAGTGTAAATATTTTTCTTGGTAAAAATAATTAAAATCATACCCGATGAAGAATAAAGATCAATTCCATACGATATATACCCATTGGAGTAAGAATAAGAGTTGTTATTGTTGGTGAACTAAAAAGGATTTTTAAAAACATTTTTTTAGAAAATAGAAATTTTACTTTGATTTTTTTAAATAAATTTCATTAAAATTCACATTAAACTTTTTTATTAATATGATCATTATAAAATTTCAAAGGGATCATCAATGAAATGATTGTGGTTAATTCCATAAAAGGTAAAAAGAACCTTTATTTTTCATCGTAAAATTGATAGGAACATGCCTTGTTTAAAAAATAAAAGGAATATTCATTTTATTTTAGTTTTTAATTAAAAAAATTGTGAATATGTATATTATTAAATAATTTCAAAATGGATAAAGAAAATAATTTGAATTGTTTTCAAAAAATATGGGTTTTTAAGAAAAAGTATTTCTAATCGAAGAGAGAAATGATATCAGATTATTGAAAACTTTGTATAATTACAATTAAGTAGAAAAGAGTTATAAAATGGTACTATCAAATGAAAAATACCATAAATAGAATGTGTAAAATAAGATAAAAATAATTATTTGTAAATTTAATTCAATTTCTACCAACTAATATTTAAGAATAAACAATATCGATTAGAATGAGACTGTGAAATAAACCCTTAAAATGATAATAATGGTGAAGTGGTTATTAATCATTGAATTGATTATAGGTATAAAATATAAATTCACATAAAAAGATTAAATAAAACAATATATAGTAAAATTTCAATATAATCAGTCATATAATATTAATGACAATGAGGATGTAATATAACATAATGAAAGTGAATTGAATTATTAAATTTGTTACCACTTGGTATGTTTTAATTCAAAACCCCATTGATTAATTACTTAAAATTGAAACATAAAATAACATAAATAATATATAATTTATGATATTAAATTTAAAGTGATGTATATAAACATTATAATGTAATTAGTTTCATTACATAATTATCTCTATCAATTAAATGAGATAGAGTCAAAATTTATTTCCTTGGCCTTTAATTTGGGACAAACATGATTTAAAATCATGTATAGTGGTTCTAAAGACGTAACTATATTATAAGAGAACCAAATTAAAAACTAATATGTCATATATGATCATTTTATAACATATTATTACTTTCCTGTTAATAATAATTTATTATTTTCATCATTTTGGGTAATAACATTATTTTTATTTTCACTATGTTTTTTCTTGTTATTTTTTCATACTTTTATCACAATTAAATAATATAAGAATTTAAAACACTATTTAAATATCATATATATTAAATATATATTTATTTAGTGTAATCCTTAAAATTTAGTGATATAAAATGAAATACACTATTCATTGAGATGGTAGGTTGTACATAAGCATGAACACTACTTCAATTTTCTTATCATATTAAAGAATGAAAAGTAAATTATGTATATATTATCATTAAAATATAATATTTGTGCCATATATATCCATAAGTTTATTAACCTTATCCTTAATACTTTACATGTATTGTGTGAATGAATAAATCACTTTAGGAGACCGTAGTCTGCAGTACAAACTAACAACATTATCTTATTCCCAAAAAATGGAAATCATGAAGGTTTTCATTATAAAATAATTATATAAGAATAAATAACTCATTAATATCATAAATATCATATATAAATTGGTTTTCAATCATTATTCCCAACCTTGAAATTTGGAAATTGAAAAAGTAATGATATTGGTTCACGGGGTAGTAGTCCTCCATACACACGGATGACAATGTCAAAACACATTTGATGAATGTGTATGTGGGTTTAAGTCACAATGTTTAAAAAACATATTAGGATTTATATTTTATCATATAATCAATGTATAATAATAATTTAAGGAGTTCTATAATGGAATAATAAAAAAATGATTATATAATAACATTACCTCCTCTTCAGGTTTCCTCCTAAGGTTTTCACTAAAACATTGATGTGTTTCATTTATGCCAAAAATATGGTTTATAGTATTATGGTAAGGAAATTGATATTTTAATTGGGTAGGGTAATGATGATACAAATGTAATGATAGTTTTGTATAAGTGAGGGAAGTGTGTTCTCTTTTATAGTGGAGGAGGAGTGGAATTAATGTAAATACCCAAAACAAAACACTATTGGGTTGTATCCCCTACATAATGCTCCAAAAATAATGAAAAATATTTGTGAAAATATTATATATGGTTATGATATGTCCATCCAATTGGTTTAGTACCTGATTCGGGTCATTTCCACACATTATCATTTTAGTTTAACCACTAAGTAAACTTATTATTACCTTAATCGTTGTGATTAGAATTAACTATTCTCACTAATCACATTGGTCAAAAATTAATTTAAAAATATTTTAAATTAAAAAAATCATATTAGAAATATAGAATCTATGATTACAAATTCCATTCAAAGAATAAGAATAATTTAATTTAAAATTTATCCCATAGATCTGATAACAAAGAATGATTTAAAAGTGAAATTTTTTAAAATATTGAAATATTTTGATATACAAATTCTCTATGAAATTGATTATAATGACCTAAATTTTAATTATATATGTATAACTGATCTAATTAAACTTTAAAAACTATTTAAAAAACAATTTATCAATTTTTAGAAGTCATTTTTCAATTTAATTCACTATTTTTTCCTATTAATCAAAAAAACAAGTCTTCTCTACAAATAAAAAAAATTGACTGTAATACAGTTTTGAATTTTGAATTTCAAAAATTAAATTCTCTCTCAAAAAAAAGTTGTAATAGTTTCAAAATTTAGTTTTCAAATAAGTACACCATTTACAAAATTGAATTTTATTAAAATATATCTTTTAATATGTAAAATAGGATTTGTTATTATATTATTTCTATCAAATATTTTGGTTGAATGTGAATTTTATTTATAGAATATATAATATATTAATTTCATTAATATCATCAAATAATAAAAATTATTTTATTTTTTACGATAAAATTCACTTAGAGAATAAAAAAGTTTCTTTATAAAAAAATTTCATTTATATTTAATTAGATTTTATGTTCATTTACAATTAATTGGTATCCAGTGAAATCCATTACATATTTTTATAATTTATTTAATACAATTTATAGCCTCAAGTTTAACAATTATGTGAAAATTTCAATTTTAATAAATAATATTAATAGTATTATGTAAAACTCAGTCTAGATATTAAAGGAACACATTGTTTCGTGCGATGAAAGCAGACTCCGTATTGAATTCATTGAAATATATAGAATAAATTGAAATGTTATTTTTTATAATTTTTGGGGTGTTATAGGATTCATCTTGGATGAGGCAAACATTATTCATGAAACATAGGATAAATTTATATGTATTATTATGAAATTTATATAAAATAATCTTTCTCCACACCATTTACTTTATATATTTTAGAATATCCTCACACCATTCAACAAAAATATTATTTATTAGTTTTCTATTGGTGATTTTTCAAATCAAAACCCAAAGGTTTTCAATAAAATATTTAATAAAAGGGATGAAAAATATCAACATAAAAGCACTATATGAGAATCATACATGGGAGTGAAAATAAACCCTATGTTTTTTTAGTTATTGATAATTAATGTAGGGATAAATGATAACAATGTTCTGTAATTGATAATAATTGAACATTTTGTTCTAATTTTGACCTAATTTCCAAGTCCATTGAGGACTTATACCTTATATGGAATGGTCCTCATGTTCTATCTCAGAGTGAATATTGGTAAAAAAAATTAAAACAATGATTTCACGTACAACCCCATATTTTTATGTAATGATTAAGGAGTAATTAAATATCACACTTCCCCTCGATTAAAATCACATTTGAAACCTGCTTTTTAGAAGCAATATTATGCAGAGTAATCATATTCAAAAATTAATTAAGAGGATATATTTAATCAATTATTTAATAAAGTAAATTCATATGAATCCCACCTTAATATTACAATTGAATATAAATAATCTAGGAATATAGATGATATGCACTGACAAAACTCTATCATGGGTTATATGTTAAATTATCTATTATATGAAATGGGTCAACATGCTAGAGAACTATGTGAGACAGATAAGGGCATGTTTATGCTCCATCAAAATTAGCAATATAATATAAAATTTTATTGAAATATTATCTAGATCATGCCCTAATAAGTAGAAAAATGATAGTATTTATCATATAGAAAATGATAATGAATATTTTCACAAAGATGGAAATAATAATATGGAAAATAAAAAATATTTTAAAATGGGAAATGAGGTCCATAATGAAAAAATTGATGGACATTTAGATGAAAAATATAAATTATTAAAGAAAAAAATTGAAATAATAAAAGAAGGTAAGAAGAATGTTAGAAATGAATAGTAACCAATCGATAAACCTATTTTAAAGAATTATTCCTCTTTTATTCCTTGTTACTAAAGATAAAAATTAATATATAATTATGAATATTTGAAATTTATCAAGATATTTAGAACATTTTACATCAACTTGTATTTTTTGAGTCATTACATTAAATTTATTCCTTTATAAAATTTCTTAAATGGTTCTTGGATATTAAAATTGTAGATACCCAAGCTTGAAGTACATGGAAATTACATTTCTTTAGTGCAATACTTAATACATGAAACAAATCAGACACCTAATGACTATATTAGTTTAGTGTATTTGGAAACATGGAACATAATCTATAATTATGGTGAAATATCTTTAACATCTCCCATAATGATCATCCCCTTTTGTTTTCCTACCAAAAACCATTATTTATATCCTGGGAAAAAAACATAAAAATGGTGAGCTCAAATTCTTAGTAAGGGTACACATATAGAACATAAAACAAACCATTATCATTTGAACGTAAAAAACATGAACATAATGTTTAAACCCCAAAATATTGAGTTATGAAATAAGTCGTGGTAGTTCGTAAGGCATAAATCATAAAGAAAAATTAACCATGATAAAATATAATTGGAATAAAGCATATAATTTTGGAAAAAAATAAGAACATAATGTGATTTCCATAGTATCTAAGCCATTGCTTCCAAGACCATCATAGTGGATGAAGTACATTACTAAACCAGGTTTACATGTCGTTCCAGCAATGTATTAATGAACTGGATTTACTTTATGTTCCATCCATGTATTACTGAACTGGATTTATATGACATTCTAGTCTTGTAAATCTCATGGAATATAAATTTTTACCCAATTCATTGAAGGGAGATATAAGGCCCACCCATCTCATAATTAAATCATTCATACATGTTCCCCAAAAACATAAATCATTCATCATAGCATAACCCATGAAATATAATGGATTTCTTATACATATTTTCATCCTAACATAATCCATATAAGATCAATAGACTTCATAAAAATAACTACATCATAAAATCAATCAAATAAAAGTATTAATAGGGATAGAAACATAACCCTATATCATCTTATATGGAATATAATTTTGATAAAACACTTGAACATACTTCTTTAGGAAAATATCCTTTTTTTTCAAAAATGATTTCTTTTCTGCAAATGTCGTACAATTTTAAAATAAAATCATTTAGTTGAATGAAAACTTGTAAACGTGTAAAAGAATATTCATGGATAGAAGAAGTTATGAATATGTAAAAACTCGTTCATGTCATATAAGTTAAAAAACATTCACCTCGTAATGTTTCTAGAAATGTCAAAAGTACCTCGTATGGTAAACAATAGAATTATTCCTTCCATTCCACTTATAAAAATTTAAAAAGGGGTATAAATGACTTTAAATATACATAGAATAATATTAAATAATTTCTTAAAACATTTTTATAAAACATGATCATGGTTGAAAAATATAACACTAGTAAATACTTGTGAATAAACAACATCAGATAAAAATCATATTGGCAATGTTATCCCTTACCTTTGGTCCAATTTCATCTGTATATGTACCATTAACATGTATAGTGGGTTTAAATATATTATTAACTTGTTAAAAAACAATAATAAAATTAATGATATCATATATGATTCACTTACGACTTTATATTACCCATTCATTTGTCAATTCCATGTTAAAACTACATTTTGGGTAATAATCATTTTATTTATCGTATGAGTTTTGAATTGTTATTCAAAATATTATTACTTATATTGTAATTTAATTAAATACAGAATTTAAAACATTATTTTTATATCATATATATTCAGTATATATATATATATCGGTAAATGAGATGAAATGCACAGTTCATGGACATTGTAGGTTGTACGTACGCATGAACATTGTTTTCATTTACTTGTTGAAGTGAATGGAATTAATTAAATAATATATATATATATATATCCATTAAGATTATTATGTCATATATTTCATGATTATTTATTACGTATTCATTATATTCATTCTTTAATGCTTAACATGGAGAATGAATCTCACCACGTCATGGAGATTGTACGTCGTACGTACGCACGAGCGATGATATTGTTCCCATAATTGTAGAATTGTATTGAATTGGATGGTTTATAATATCATATAATTAGTTTAATGTTATAATAATCATATATAGTTATTATTTCCACCATTATACTCATCCAAGTAAGGTGGTGGTGAAAAACAAATTACACCACGATGTGGAGACAGTAAGTCGTAGGTATGCAAGCGCGGTGATTTCATTTTTCGTATGATGGATAAAAGAGGAATTATGGTTGTATAATATTTATAATAATATATAATTATATTAGTGATAATTATGTTAGTACCTTATTATGAAACAACTAATGAAGAGGAATTATAAGAATAAATAAATATGAAAAAATCAGAAGTAGAGATAACCTCTTCCTCGATGTACCTCCTTTAAATTTTCCCTTAGGGCACTAGAGTTGGTATTTTTAGAAGACCATAATCTATAGAATGTTACAAGGCATGTAGAGAAAATAAAAATTTAGGGTATGGTAGATCATGAAGGAAAAAAATAGAGTGAAGAGGATAGGGAGGAGGTGCCCTTTTATAAGAGAGGAGAGGTGCACTTTTGGAAAGTCTTAAAATATTAATTTATTATAAATTCAATTTCAATTTAAAATGATCCAAACTTATTTAATTAAAAGATAATATTATTTTTGTTCGAATATCCATAATCCAATAATTTTTAAACATGTTTTGAATATTTTTTTATCATTATATTTTTTGTTTAACCATTATTTTACAGTTTTTAATCTTACGTTGATATCATTTTATTTAAACATTGTGGGTTAATGTATTTACCATATCATGTCAAACTAACCAAAAAAATTTATTTATGAAATATTTGGACTTACATTAACTAGTTTTCTTAAAATTATAAATTTGGTAATTTAATATCATTTATTAAACTATTTTATTTTTTATGTTAGGAATAATGACAATTTTGGACACTATTCATAGTTGACATTTATTAAAATTTCATAACAATCCGATTACATATAACTATAAGAATTAAATAAACCCTAATATATCTATTTCATCCAAAAAAATTGATGATGTCATCAAAAAAAACAAATTACATTTATTTTAATATTTATAAATTCATTTATTTGAATATTTTATTAATGAGGTAATCACTACATAATAATTGAGTCATAAATGAAAATATTTATCTAATGTCTAAAAATTATAATTAAAATAACATGATTTAGGAAATATTTTTAGATTTTTAATTAATATTTAAATACATAGACATCAGTTGTATAACCCTATATTAATATCAATTTAGTAAAAGTTATATGTCTATGTTATAATTTGCTTTACTTTAAATTAATTCTTATAAAATGTCATTTTTCCATCCAAATGAATCCATGGGGTCCCAAAATCAACCCAAGGATTCCTAGGGTCATAAATATCTCATCCAATAGGATTAGGACAATTTTTAGGGTTGTTTTAAACTATTAATGTGTTATTTTTAACCCTTACTTACCAGATTCACCCTTTAACCATGGTAATTAATATAATTACTGACGTTACTATTCATAATGTCAAATAAAAGGTACCTATTTACACAATTTAAACCATCTTATTAAAAATATGGAATCATTTTTTCCAAATTCAAATAAAATAACTTGCATTAATTGATTTTATTTTTTTTCTTTTTGTCAAAACTAAAAAGCAGGTTTTTAAGAAGCAATAACTATCAAAAGATTGACTTGTGTTTATGTCAAATTTAAAAGAGAAATTACTTCCAATGAACAAAATTTGATTAAATGATAAAAATATAATCCAATTAAACTGTAAAACTAGTTAATAGTACAATATAAAGAAAAAATTAATTAGATCAAAATGAGGATTTGACTTAAAATTCGGTATTTTTCACTATTCATAAAAAAATGAAATTTATAAGAAAATAAAAAATAATTCAACATAAGTAAATTTTTATGTCTATCTCAGAAAGAAGATGTTTATTTTTTAAAATTTATCTCATATAAGTGTCAAAAATTGATTTAAAATAAGTGCACCATCAAAAGGCAGTAAAACTACTTTTTTTGAAAAAGTACTTTTATCTGGAAAAATTCATTTTGTTCTCTTATCATGTTCTAGATAATATATCAGATGAATTTTAATATTATTTAAAATTCAAAATGTGGTTAATAATTTTCATAAATGCTAGTTTATATCCCATTAAATAATAATATTTTATAAATATATTGTTGTTTAGTGAAACTTGGTATTGCGTTCAATGCATACTTATCAAGTAAGGTCACTCTTTCATGTAAAGAAAACAAAGTCAGTGTTCCCTGTAGTGGAAATTTTCTTTGGTGTTGTGTATAACATAATCTAAACATAGTTGTTTTATACATCTATAAAAATCTAGACTCAATGTTGTATGAAGTTGATTCTATCAAAATAACTTGAAATTGTGTATAACACATGCCCAGAATAGTGTTGCATATAATAAATGATAATACGGTGTTGCGTATAGCGCAAGATAATCATGGTGTAGAATAAAACACAATACATGAATGAAATTAAATAGAATCTATCTCATAAAATCATGGGTTGATACATTTTACCCCCCCCCCCCAAATGAATTTCACCCTCGATTTTTGTTAGGGTTTTAAATGTTTTACTGCATTAAAGTTTCTTTAATAGAAACCCAAATTGTAAAAAGGAATACTAAAACATGATTTTAGAAAGGAATATTAGAAACATAATAGTTATATAAATTAACTCATCACTAGGTTTCCACAAAGGAGTACATATGTTGGAAGTAAAAACATGGATATGGAAGAGTAGTATAACAATCATGTTTTGATGGGTAGTGATATAGAATAAGGTTTAGGGAAAATTAACTCCAAAAATGCCATAAATATATGTTGATTTAAGGGACAATTTGATTCATCGGATAAGAAGTTACTTGGAAAACATTTTTGGTTTTCCAGATCCCTTTCTTATATTTGAAGAATTTTTTATGAGAATAAATACTTACTTGATTTTTTTACAATATCACCATTGTTCGTGCCTTGAAAAATTTCCACTACATCTCTTAATGAAATGATTTTGAATGTTTCAATCACTAAGTGTTCGCAGATCATGCATTGTAATGATAGGTCATTCAATCTGTCTCAACAAAAAAGCTAGAACAGGTTATCAGATAAGCATAAGTCCACCTATAATCAGATAATACATCAATATAAGAAACATAAAATGAAAAATAACTTATACTATCCACAAATGGAAAACATTAAAATCCTTCACAAAATTAAAAATATGAAACTTTAGAATGAGGTGAACTAAATCTAATTAACATTTTTCTCTCATATCTCATAAGGTATTTCTTGGTTATCACATTCCAAACATGTGAATACCTTTAGCATGTATTTTTTTAAAACATGAATTACCATAGAACATTACTGAAAACATGAATTTTGTCAAATGTTAACTCTTTCCACATACCAAAATCCCAACAATTTTATATAATAAAACCATGATATCACTTTTTCATTACATCAGTCATGAGCTCATTAATACTATCAAACATCTCATTTTCTTCTTATTCCATCATTATGCGCATATCATGTGCTTTCCAAAAATATCTAAATAAGCGTTCATGGTTACTAGTTTCTTTAAAATATAAATTTGAATGCATAAGTAAAAAAATAGTTTAACAATCCTTAGATTCTTCTTTATTCCATAGTACCATTAAGTTACTTATACAACATTACTCTTGATAATCATGCAAACATTCCACAACTTTCTTAAACCATTGACCTAGATTCATCATTTTATTCATCAACACTTCTTCCATCTCATATATCATTTGTAGTATCTTCATAATCATCATATTAAATACTAACCATATGTTTATTCTAATTCTCTTCATGGGATTTCTCCTTAGGGAATCGATTTTCATAATGCCCCTACATTCCATATTTAAAACAAATAAATATTTTTTATGTCATAGTAATAACATTATCCTTGTATATTATGATAACAAAACTTTTTCATTTGAAATTAAAAGATTTTTGTCCTTATTTTACACACCCAAATCATTTTCTAGTTCCTTTGAAACATTTTCCTTGATGCCTCTTCGCACATCATTTACATGAGAAAAATTGAACTTTCATTCCTCTATGATCATCATGAAACTCCATCATTATCTTATTAGATTCTTTAGGAAAATCACCAAAGTTGATGTTATTGATTATATTATGATATTAATTATTATGAATAATAATTATGTTTCTCTTTACAAATCCCATTGCACTTGGTTTCCCATGAATAAAATCATTCCATTGTCCGTCATATTCTCTATTAATGTGAATCCTCTTGTTTCCGGCAATTTTTCTAAAACCAAAAATGAATTATGTGAGAGGAAAAAATATTAAAAGGAAAAAACATAATAAAGTGGGAGTACATTAATCTCTAACATATTATGTTTAATACTAGTTTATTCATAACTATTACCATAATTCTAGGACTGTAATCTATAGTTAGACTTACCCTTAGGGACATCCCCATACACACCTTAGAAATATCTATCGAGATCTCACAAATGTTTTCACATCATAGTTTCCAAATTTCACTAAACCTTCACTCTGATACCAACAATAGAGACCAAATATTTATGTATCAAGACATTAAAATTCGTTTATAGAATACTTAATACATTACAAGAATAGACACCCAAATACCGTATTAGTTTACTGTCTTTCGAAACTTGGAATAAAATCTTCTAATCATGGTGAAATATCTTCAACATCTCCCATAAATATCTTCCCCTTTTGTTTTCCTACCTAAAACCTATCATTATATACTAAAGGAAAATATATCATAAAAATGGTGATCTCAAATTCACAGTAAGGGTAAACATAGAGAACATAAAACAAACTATAAACATTTGAACATAAAAACATGAACTTAAAGTTTAAACTTCAAAATATTGAGTCATGAAATAAATCTTGGCAGTGCGTAAGGCATATATAATAAAGTATCATTAACCATTATAAAATATAATTGGCATAAAATATATAATTCTAGAAAAAAATAAGAACATAATATGATTTCTATAGTAGCCAAGTCATTGCTACCAAGACCATCATAGTGGACGATGTTCATTACTAAACTGGGTTTACATGTCGTTCCAACCATGTTTTACCGAACCAAATTTACATTTCATTTCAGCCCTATATTACTGAACCTGATTTACATGACATTCCATTCATGTCAATATCAAGAGATAAAAATCTTTACCCAATGAATTAGAGGGAGATATAGGTCACACCCATCTCATAATGAAATCATTCATACATGTTCCACAAAAATATATATCATCATCATAGCCTAACCCATGAAATAAAATGGGGTTCTTAAACATCATTTCATCATTAAATAATCCATATAAGATAAATGGATTTAATTAAATAATTCCATCATAAACTTAATCATATCAAAGTAATAATAGTGATAGAAACATAACCCTATGTCATCTTAGTTGGAAAATAATTTTGATAAAACACTTGAACATACTTATTGAGGAAAACATCCTTTCTTTTAAAAAATGATTTCTTTTATCAAAATGTCATACAATTTTAAAAGAAAGGAGTTTAATTGAAAATAAAATTGTAAAATTGATAATGAAGCTTCATAGAAATAAGGAGTTATGAATATGTAAAACTCATTCATGATGTATAAGTTAAAAAAACATTCTCCTCATACATTTCTCGGAAAAGACAAAAGTACCTCGTATAGTAAACAAAAGAACATTTTCCTTCATACCACATAGTAAGAGTCCAAAAGGGGTAAAAATAAAATTAAATATACATAGAATAATATTAAACAATTTATGAATACATTTTTAGAAAACATGGACATGGATGGTAAATATATCCCCAGTAAATACTTATGAATAAACAATCTCGAATAAAAATGAGATTGGGAAAGTTATCCCTTACCTTAGGTATGATTTCTTCCGTATGTGTCCCAAACTCCAGTATAGTGAGTTTAAAAATACTATTAACTTGTAATAAAACCATAATAATATTTATGATATCATATATGATTCACTAATGACATTATATTAACTGTACATTTGTCATTTCCATATTAAAGCAATGTTTTGGGTAATAATCGTTTTATTTAACGTATGTGTTTAGAATTGTTATTATTTATATTCTTACTTATATAATTATTTTATTACTTCAATAATGTAAAATATTATTTATATATCATATATATTCAGAATAAAAATATATATATAATTGGTAGATAGATGAAATAAAGTACACCTTTCATAAAGATGGTAGGTCGTACGTACAAATGAACATTTTTTTCGTTTCCTTATTGAATTGAATGAAATTAAATAAATGATATATATATATATATACATTATCATTATGATGTCATATATTTCATGATTATTTATTTTATATACTATATAATCATTCTTGAATGCTTAACGTGGAGAATGAATCTAATTGCGTCTTGTAGGTGGTAAGTCGTACGTACGCACAAGCGACGATATTGTTCCCATAATTGTAGAATGGTATTGAAGTGGATGGTGTATAATATATAAGAATTAGTATAATGTTATAATAATAATATATAACTATTATTTCCACCATTATACCCATCCATTTAAGGTGGTGGAGAAAACAAATTACACCACGACGTGGAGATGCTAAGTCGTACGTACGCATGCACATTGATTTTGTTTTTCATAGGCTGTATATAAGGTGAAATAGGTTTGTTTCATATTTCTGACAACATATAAGCATAGGATTGATATTTATATTATTACATTATAATGAAACAACTAATGAAGAGGATGTAGAAGAAGAATTAAATTGGAAATTATCGGTAGAAGAGATTACCTCTTCCTCGACGTGCCTCCTTTAAATTTCCTTTAGGGCACTAGAGTTGGTCTTTTGAGAAGACAAGAACCTCTAGAATATAACTAAGGAAGTTGATAATAGAACTATTTAGGGTTTTTCCGATCATTAAGGCTCAAATTATATTCAAGAGGAGAGGGAGGATGTGTCCTTTTATAATATAAGAGAGGGTCGCTTTACGAATGTCTTAAAATATTAAGTTATAATAAAATAAATCTAGATTTAAAATGGTCCAAAAATTATTTAATTATAAGATAAAATGATTTTTGTTTGAATACCAATCATCCAATAATTTATAGATGCATTTTTAATATTTTTTTATCATTATCATTTTTTTTAACGCTTATTTTACCCTTTTTAATATTACCGAGATATCATGTTATTTAAACATTATGGGTTAATGTAATTACAATATCATGTCAAACAAACCAAAAAAATTTATTTATGACATATTTTGACCTATATTAACTATTTTTCAAAATATTATATTTTTAGGAATTTAATATCATTTAATAAAGTATTTTGTTTTTTAAGTTATGATTTATGTTAATTTTTGGCACTATTCATACTTGACTTTTTTTTAAATTCATAACAATCTGATTACTTCGAACCAAAAACGTTAACACATCCTTCATATGTCAATGTAATCCATAAAATTTGAGGATGACATCAAAATAAATAAATTTCATTTATCTTATTATTTATAATTTCATTTATTTGAATCTTTAATTAATGGGGTAATCACTTCATCATAATTGGGTCATAAATAAATATATTTATCTAATGTCCAAAAATTATAAATAAAATACCATGATGTTGGAAATATTTTTAGATTTATAGTGACTTTTTATATGCATAGAGATCATTTATATAACACTATAATAAAATCAATTTAGTAAAAGATATATGTTTAGGTTATAATGATATTTTCTTTAAATTAATTCATATAAAATGTCATTTTCACATCCAAGTAAATCCATGGGGTCCCAAAATTGACGTAATGATTTACATGGCCAGAAATATCTCATATAATAGGATTAGGACACATTTTTGGATAGGTTAATACTAAATAATTATTTTTTGTACCCTTATTTACCAGATTTACCCTTTATCCATGTTAAATAAAATTTCTGATGTTACTATTCATAATGTCCAAAAATAAAAGGTACCTATTTAAAAAAATTAAACATTATGATTCCAAATTTGGATTCCATTTTTGAAAATTCAAAACACTGAAGTTTAAGTAATTAATTTAAAATTATTTATCGTTGTCAAAACCAAAAACCAGGTTTTTAAGAAGTTATAACAATCAAAAGATTGGCATGTGTTTATGTCCAATTTAAAAGTGTAATTACATCCAATGGTCACCATTGGATTAAATGATAAATTTATAATCCAATTAAACATTAAAACCAATTAAGAGTACAATCTAACATTATAAATAAATTAGATGAAAAGGCAGTTTTGACATAAAATGTTTTATTATTCACTATTCATTAAAAAATGAACCTTATCGGAAAATTACCTTAAATTCAAAATATGTAAAATTTTATTTACCTCTTATAAGAAAAAATATTATTTGGTAAAAAATAACTTAAAAATGTGTCAAAAACTAGATTTAAAATGGGTGCACCATCAAAAGGCAGTAAAACTATATTTATTTTAAAAAGTACTTTCTTTATGTGAAAAAAATATTTGGTTCTTATATCATATTATAAAATATATATAAGATGAATTTCAATGTTATATAAAATTCATAATTTGGTTAATACTACTCATAATTGATATTTCATATCCCATTAAATAATAATATTTTAACAATATATCATTGTTTAGTGAAACCCAGTATTGCGTATAATGCACATTTTTCAAGGAAGGTCGCTCTTGCATGTAACGCGAGCCATGTCATTATTGTGTGTAGAGCATGATTTCTTTGGTTTTGTGTAAAATAAAATCCAAACATAGTTCTTTTATAAATTGAACAAAATCTATACTCAATGTTGCATGAAATTCATTCTATCCAAATAACATGAAATTGTGTGTAACACAAGGAAAGAATAGTATTACATATAATTCAAGATAATATGGTGTTGTGTATAGCTCAAGATTATTATGGTGTAGTGTATAACAAAAGACATCAATGAAATTAAAAGTAATCTATCTCATAAAATCTCAAGTTGTTAAAAAAATTAACATAGGAGAATTACTACCATAATTTATTATAAGGATTGTAGTGGTTACCTTTAAAATAAGATACCTCTAACATTAAAATACATTTGGAGTTATTTCATTTAATGTAGAAAATTAGCAATTGAGAAGATTTATTGGCTATGTGACTTCATAGATAACATTAGTCTTTGGACTTACTCCTTGTATTAATAGTTGGGACCTAGGGAGTTGAAACCAACATCTTTAGCTCAAAAAATAGAATATAGGTCTTTTATATATCCATATGAACGGGTAGATGAAATTTTATTAAAGATGGGAATGCTTAAATTTTACATAGATTTTATTATTCCTGAAATTGTGTTGGATAATAAATTGTCAATCCTTTTAGGAAGAATTTTTAAAAACATTGTGGCTCAGTCATTGATGATTCAAATGGATAACTGTTATTCCATGATTTTGAATATCAAGATATGTTCCATGTTTTGAAGGAGTCTCTACTTTTCATAAGATGAAAAATCATAGATTTTTTCAGGGTGTTTATAGAGATGATTTTAGGATGAATAAACATGAACCGTTTGATGAAATAATAAATTAATTAGACAATAAACAACACAGATTCTCTTATGTTGAATCTAAATCCACACAAGTACTATAAATAATATGTAACATTGATTTAAAAATTAAAAAATGTCATTTTTATGGATCATGATGTTGTTTTTCCAAAACAAAGTATGATTTTGACAGTGCACCTCAAGAAGTTGCACACCATGTTAAAGACTCCCTTAAACTAACATAGGATTAGATTAAACAATCTTACTATTGTGTAATGACACAAACTGTTATTATTGAACTTAACTATTTAATGGTTATATTCCATTATAATTAATAATATTATAAAAAACATGCACTAAATTGGATATTTTGAATAGTTATATAGACATAGATATTTAAAAAACCATTAATCATCAAAACTACAGATAATGTTGATCATGAATAGTGATCTTATGAGTATTATACACAGAGGGTTATGATAATGACCAATTGGAACACATGGAGGAAGTTATGGCCTTTACCACTAGAATCATATCCTATAAAGACCATTTATCTAAGAATCTAAATGAGATATGATCATTAGAATTTTCCCTTGACAAATCCCAAGCTATGATTCAATCACTAAAGCGTGAAAAAAAATCCATTTATAAGATAAGTTTCATTTGGCCATGATCATGACCCAAACCATGTTTGTTGAACCACAACATTAAAATATAACCATCTTACTCCATACTCATTGTTAATTAACAAGTGTAATAACGTGATATATATCTAGAACCAAAAAGTATGAATATATATATTTTTATTTTCAATAAATGAAGGTTATATTTTCCCTTTTTGATATTACTTTCTAAATTATTAAATAATGAGTTTGATAAAAAAATGATTTTGTTATGATGAAACAAGAATTTTATTTTTGGAAGTATATAGTCTCCATCAAAATACTATATTTTAATAAATTCTGGAATATATGAAATATATAAAATTTTAATAAAATATTATTATTAAAAAAATTATTAAATATAAATTTTAATATAATTTTATGATGTCAATAATAATTTTTAGAATGGTTATAAAACCATTATTGTTAAAATACAATACTTCTTAATAATTTTTTTTATTTATAAGTTTAGAATCTCGTGCATAGATAATTATTTTGATAAAATAAATATTATTTTTGAAATCATCAGATCAAAATCATCTAATGTTATTTTTTCCTAATGTTTATCTCATGTTGTATTTGTTGCTTATAAGTCAGTATTTTTTGTGTATGATGTGGATATTCCTAGAGTATTATTATCAATTCATTTATTTGGTTATCACAATGAGAAATTCTATATGTTGATAATCAAATGACTGTTTTTTATGATCCTTCATTTCTTATGTCAGCTTCGAAGGAGATTACATAATTGATTTTAAATGTGAATACCATGAAAATGTTAATTTTCATCACGATAATTGTGATGTCCAAAATTAATTTCATGATTATTTGAAAATTTTATTAAAATTGATTTGAAGGATAAGCCAAATGTATTTCAGGAGTGATAATGGGATTGAAATTATATTAATTAATTTGGGATTTTCTATTTATACAATGGTGGCCCCTATTAAAAATGTGGCCAGCCCACTACGAAATCTAATTCCAGCTTAACCCAGCTACATATGGGGCTAAGAAGTCAAAATAAGGTAGGGGAACTAGCTTTAGTGTAACACCCCAAGCTTCCTCGGTATGTTTCCTTTCGAATAATGCAATGACGTGCATTGTACGCAACTTCGAGATTTTAACACACCACAACCAATCAAACTAGCCGTTATGAATAGTAATACCTACTTTTTGAAATTATATATATTTTATATTTCAAAATGGACTTCATTTTTGGATTCGGAATATCGAATTTAGCCTAAGGTGAAATTTTGGTACTTTTCGGATAACTTTCATATTTTGATGAATAGTGAAAATTACTAAATTTTAATTAAAAACAACTTTTTTAATCAAAATAATTAATAGTGATAAATTGTGAATTTGAGTGGTTTTAAAGTATATTTAGAATATATTTTTACCATTTAATATAATGTTGGTCATTAGACATAATTTTACAATTAAACCGAACATAAACAAGTGTCAATCTTTTGATAGTTATTATCTCTTAAAAATACGCTTTTTGTTTTGACAGCGGGAATTAATTTTAAATTAATTTCTGCCACTTCTCTGTTTTGAATTTAGAAAAATGGATTCCATATTTGGAATCAGGATGTCCAAATTGTGTAAATAGGTAACTTTTATTTTTAGACATTTTGAATAATTACTGCGGTAAATATTTTATTCACCATGGTTAAGGGTAAATCCGGTAAATAAGGGTTAAAAAAATAATATTATAATAATACTAAATTACCCTAAAACGTGTCTTAACCCTATTGGTTGATACATGGTCGACCATGGGCATCTTTGGGTCTATTTTGGGACCCCATGGATCCACTTGTAAGTGATAATGACACATTATATTAATAAAGCTAAAATAAAAATAAAAATGGCATAAGCTTACATCTTTTAGAAGAACAATTTTTACATAGGGTTATACATGTTGGATTTTAGATTATAAATATTCATTAGAAAGATAAAAAGATTTCCTACATAATGATATTTTATTTATAATTTTTAAACATTAAATAATTTATTTTATTTATGACACAATGATGATGCAGTAATTACTATAATAGTAAAACATTAAAATAAGTGATATTATAAATACCCAAATAAATATAATATGAAACTTTTAATGAATTAAAATAATTTTCTAGGATAATATGATATATTAGGATTTATTTAATTGACTTTGTTCTAAGTAATCAATCTGTTATGAGTTTCACAAAAATAAACTATTGAATAGTGTCAAAATTGACATAAAAGAGTTCTTAAAACAAATATTATATTATTAATTGATATTAAATTCCTAAAAATCTAAGGTTCGGCCAAGAGACTTATATTATGATAGGTTAATCATTAATGGACCACTTGGGGGTCGATTGGATGTATATAGTAAGTTTAATAACCATATTATATAAAAATACAAAGAGACATTGTAAAAGTGAAACTAATTAACTTAGAGTTAATACTTAAAGATAAGGTTAATATAAGTACCCAAACCTGTCTAAATTCTATTGGATGAGTTGTGTTCGACCTATCCCCACCTCATACTTTGAATAGTCAACTTTGGAGCCTTTGGAAACCGAATATGAATTTATTATAAATTAATATTTCTAGCTTTTCCAAAGGTGCCCCTCACCCCTCTTATAAAAAGGGCACTCCTCCTTCTCATTTACTCACACCTCTCAAGCCACTTGGCTGGTCCAAACCCTGCCCAAATAATCTCCCCACATCCCTCTCCTCCTCCTTGAAGCTTCCCCTTAGGCAGAAAGCATTTCAAGAAGTCCTTTGGTTCCAACCAAAGTGAGTTACCTAAATTAAAGGTAACGATTTCTCTTAAATTATTTTCATTTATTTTGCTTCTCCAACCCCAAAACTCTTTTTATTTCCTTTCTTTTGTAACAACACCAGTATCCACAATATACTAGGATGTTGTTATAATAAGGATTCAAACTACACATACACACAACTCCATCTAATGGATGATGAACATAATGTTTCTGTGGATGGCAAACTAACGCCTCACGAAACGATGATTGTTCAAATACATCTTACCGCCTCTCATGGTGGCCATTATGATGGCACTGTAATTAAATATGATATTAATGATATATATTTTATATATAAGCTTCTGTAATCCCATTTTATTTCATATCATTACTCGTTTCATGTTGTATATACATACGGTAATTTCATTTGAGGAAGTGCGGACTACCGCCCCCTTAAAATGATATGACTCGTTCATACCACACATGGAACGTATAAAGGATGGTGTTAATGAACATAAGTAACATATATAAAATATTATATTATACTGGAATAATAATATACCTATGTATCATTTGGATTCAATACTTTTAAAATGAAAAATTAAATGGAAGTAGCGTTCGTGCGTACGTACGGACTACCGTCTCCACGAACGCGATGAGATTCATTGTCCATCATATCCATTAAAGTATAATTATCATTTGATGATTTAAAAATAGTATCTAAGGACTTGATATCATTCTGGATATTAATAATATACATCCCATTAATAACAAATATGGCTCACATAACAAAGAATGTAAAGTAAAATGAACCCGTTAACACCCGAAATGACGATAATTCTAAGATATTATTAACAAATCAATGTTAAAAGATCATATATGATATCATATTAAATTAAATGATTCTTGTATAATTCAATAACAATTATTTCACCGTTATACAGGAGGTAGACCTACCATCGACCAAGGAAAAAGTACAAAGTAAGGGATTTTCTTATCTCACTTTTAATTTCGTGAGATTTCCATTGATCACCACTTAATTATTGCATGTGGTGTATGTGTACTGTCCATGATTGTATTCATTGTGTAATATACTTTAATTTATGGGTATTTACATCATCATGGTATGATACTTCTTTCATGGGTGTATGTTTCGTATGTTACCTAATCGGTAAGGGAATTTGAGATTTCAATTTCCACTCATTTGGCTTTACGCATATTTCATTGATTATATTACCCCAAGATTATGTGTGAAATCACTATTCATTTGATTATGTCATAATTTCCACTCCCCTTCCTGTGGATATAAGTCTGATACACATAATCACTCCATTGATAATTCTCAAGTCATTGATATGAATTTGATAAGAGTAATTTTAACTCATTCACCATTTGTTGAGTTAAACATCCAATTCGTTGGTGTTGTTTTTACAAGAATATGTGTGAAGATCCTTTGATTGTTTTACACTGAATATCCAATCATATTTAGTGTATTTATATTTGTCACACATAATTATGTCGTTGATTTATCCTTAACCTAAGGATACGGCCTTTATGAGAGATTTCATCTCAATTTACATTCCATTGAGACTTCTTTGTTGATATACACAAAATCACTTTTATGTGGTGTATATAATGTACTTTGACATAGTATATCATGAATCCCTTTATTCTCATGATATTACAAAGTTTTGATTACCTCAATTATTTGTATTCAAGTGTCTCTTTTGGTTAGAATCTCTAACTAAAATACCATTTTTAAATGTTTTAAAGACTTATTATTCTAAATCTTGCTCATTAATGTCCATGTTTTAAAAATGGTTTTAAGGATTTATTTATATGGACATTAAAGTTTTAAAATCAAAACTCCTTTTAAAAGTTTCAAAGTGGTATGGGACACTTTGATTCAAAAATCTATTTTAAATGGATTCTTGACAAATATTGTGACTTTTGTATGATTTCAAGAAAAGGGGGATATTTCTCTCAAATTGTTCTGATCTATGTCAACATCCTTCATTATTCTTGATTGAGGTTAATGTGATACAATACAATCTTCCATATTATATCGAATGGGTTATGTTTGACTGTGGATGTGTTATTTTTTATAGCATTCATGGTTTATGAGTAAAGTATTGACATTTCGTATGTTAGTTCCAATAAGAATGTTTATGTTTAATCCTTTACTTCATATGAATGTGTTGGACAAGTATGTTCCAGGTTGGGGACTGGTTAAAGTAAGCCCTCCAGGTTGGGGACTGGTTAAAGTAAGCCCTCCAGGTTGGGGACTGGTAAAAGTAAGCCCTCCAGGTTAGGGAGTGGTAAAAGTAAGCCCTCCGGTTTGGTCTCCGGTTATTAGAGGGACTCCGGGTTGGTGTCCGGTTATTAGAGGCACTCCGGGTTGGTGTCCGGTTATTAGAGGCACTCCGGGTTGGGTTCCGGTTACAGTTAGCCCCAAGGTCTTGGGACGAGGCCTTGAAAAGAAATTAAAGTTTAGCATTATGCATTCCATCATTATGAAAGTGGATATTGATATTGCATGTGATCATTCGACTAGTAGAATATCCATGTGAGTAAGTAAATGACATTATTTCATTTTACCTTTGCCATTTTATGATGAAGTTCAAGTTTAAAAGGCTTTCGTTTTAGTTATAAATTGCCTTAAGTGTTTATGCTTATTTATGAAAGCTTCTGCTATAATGTTATCCTTACTGAGCATCTGAGCTCACCCCTTTCAATGTTTTATTTTTTTCCCAGGATTATGAAGAAGTAATTTATGAATGACCTGCAGGGATAGTATGAGGGGATATGAAGACAAGATGTTTTTTTTATGATGTAATGTAAAAAAAATTATGGATGTATCTAGTTATTCCAAGGCTACTAAACTAATCGGTCTTTCGAGACTTGATCTTTCTCGTGATCATGCCAATGTTATGTAATTAATGCACCGACTCCGGGTAACTGGGGTCGGGGCGTTACAGTTGGTATCAGAGGAAGTTTAGTACAAACCTTGGAAGCTATATTTAGATAAACTCTGATTAGAGCACGAAGACCTAAGATGAACTTTGAGGATTAGTATAGAAGAACTTCCTAGAATTTTGGTATTGTAGAGATTTTGTGAGTTTTCCGAGCAATACATCCCTGTCTGGATACGAGCAGGTAGAGGCGGCTCTGGCACAGATGTACCTAGGGGTAAAACCCGAAAACACCGCTTTGAGCTAGACTCGAACGGGAACTGGTACACGACAACGGGCCTTGCTGCACTCTTGGTTACGACACTCCCGGGGGATATGCTTTGGTAAATTCACAAGATTAGTATAAACCATTATTAAGGGAATACAAAAAATGCCCCTAAGAATATATGTCGGCAAATAGATAGTGGATAATGTAGATTTTAACATAGGGTACCCCAATTTAGGATATATTGTTCAATTACAAGATTATCCTATTATGTCTTTTTTTTATTCCTATTAGATAAGTATTCAAAAACCCTAATTGTATTTTATTTTGTTAGTTGAAACATGGAGGGAGAAAGATCACGAACAACTCTTCTCTCTCTTCCTGAAGAACTACTTACAATTATTATCCAGAAGTCATGCGCAGACGATGTTGAAACTTTTTCAAATGTCCAAGTTACATGCAAACAACTTTATGAGACATACAATACCTCTAGCATTGCACGATTCTTTCAAGGATCAAGTACCGACTGTGGGATAATGTTGCGCTCTCAACTTTCTTACCACGCTAAGCGTGGGAAGTACCATCAGGGTCTTTTCAAATTATTCACTTTATCTCAAAATTACGATGCACTAAATGATTTTCTAGATGCTGCAGAAGAGGGAGACCTTCGAGCAGCCTATATGTATCAAATTATATATTTATGTCTTTTGGGATATACGAAAACTAATTTACCAAAACCTTATTTTGAAATATTTGAAGATGAATCAGTGAGAAGTTTTCTAAAAAAACATGTTAAAGACGATGTCTCCAAATTATATATAAGAAATACCTATTTTTTTATGATGCATCGATGCTTCCATCGATATAATCCAAAATGGATGAGGAGTTTTTGGGTAAAGGAAGTAGATGATTTGGAAAAATTCCTGAGGTACCATTGTGACACATGAACGCATTCTACCGAAAGGAAAATCCACCTAGTCTCTCCAGAGTTCATGTTGTGATCCACATATCTCTAGTGACAAAATACATGCCTGACCCAACGCATGTACTCACCTATGAAGAATTATAACTGGAACCAGATCTATCTTATTGTGGAGAGCCTATCAGAATTCTTCATACTAAAGATCAAGTGTTGAGAAACCGGATGACTCGTCTGGTAAAAGATCTATGGAGAAATCATAAGATGGAAGAGGCAATGTGGGAACCCGAGGAACATATGATGAAGAACCTATGTGGAAATAAATGGATGGTGAAATGTTTAAAAGTGTTAGTGCTCTTTATTGATGGGTTTACTTTGGAATAATTTTCTCTTGTATTTGTAACCCCGCAGTTTGCCATGTGAGAATGATATTTGAGGAAGAATTGTCTCTTCTCTTGTGGATATAGGTATAAATAACCATTTGGTTTTATATGATCATTGGGGTTTGACAAAATTATAAGTTATTATAATTTGGGATAAAAATGCAAAGTATGATATAACTTTTGTGATTAAATTATGTTATTTTGAGGAATTTATCTCATTTTGGTAATATTATAAAATATAGTTTTTGAAAAAGGACAACACGTAGACCGTGTGACAACCCGTCGCGTCGGACAAAGCTGTGGGAATCGAACCCACAACCAAAGTGCGATTGGGATTTATCGCCTACCACTGGACTACGTGAAGTCCCTGGTTAATGTGACTATTTTTTTTTGTTAAATGATTTTATTGATCAATAATAAGATGATTTGGGTTCTTATGTCTTATCAAATGAATACCCTTGGTATAGGAAAATGATTTGGTGATTAAGTGATAAATGTTATTTTGGAAGATGTTCGCTTTGTTGGAAACACTCTATGCCCAAGGAAAATAGAATACAATGGGGTTTCATTTGTAGAGTAATGGTGGATTTTTATCTACGTTTTTATTTTTGATTTATAGTGATTTGGGTTATTTATGGAAATGATTAACCTATAATATAGAATATGTGATAATGTTAATTACTTTTAAGTATGTGACTTTAAGAGTATTTGATGTCATTTGGAGATACAATGTAACATGGGAGACTACATAATCAAATTCTTCTATGTTTTGGGTTTCAATATTAGTTGGATTATATTAAAGGATTTTAAGGACAATTGGTTATTGAATGGTATCTATTTAACTTTGGGGTATTGTTGGTTTAATTTTAGAAATTAAGATTAGTGCATATTTATCTCAATGAATATCCTTTTGGGGGATCATTAGATCATTCACTAACCATTTTGGTTTTGATTAATCTTCAAAGACAATGTAAATATATAGTTTATCATGCATGGATCATGTGATTCTATAGAAGTTTATTCTAGCTCTTCCAGTGTGACCAAGTCTTCTTGAATACTCATCGTTTAAAAAAAAATGAGTTAGTGGTGGAAATTTATTAAAAAAAATGAAAATCTACTGAAAATGTAAGTATATCTCATAATGTTCTTAGTCAATATCATAAATGAATTCCTCTTCCTTATGTAATGTAACTTTAAAAAAAAATGTTGTCCGTTTACTTTCCTACTAGGAGACTAATGGTCGTTTGTCCCAACACAAGTTTGTGGTTTTCTCATTGTTAACTTTCTCCTGATCATGATTTCTATCCCTCTCCATCAGAACTTGACACTTAGTTTATCATCCATATCCATGTTTTCTTACATGGAATCCTAGTATGGGTTATCTTGGATGACCCCTATACCTCTCTTTCTTTCTTTTAAAGTGATAGTTTTATTGACTCTTTTTCCGATGTGGGACTTTCCATTATATTCCCAAGAAAAATTTTAAAAATTGAGAGGACGCAATTTATTGAAGGAGGGGAGAATGTAACACCCCAAGCTTCCTCGGTATGTTTCCTTTCGAATAATGCAATGACGTGCATTGTACGCAACTTCGAGATTTTAACACACCACAATCAATCAAACTAGCCGTTATGAATAGTAATACCTACTTTTTGAAATTATATATATTTTATATTTCAAAATGGACTTCATTTTTGGATTCGGAATATCGAATTTAGCCTACGGTGAAATTTTGGTACTTTTCGGATAACTTTCATATTTTGATGAATAGTGAAAATTACTAAATTTTAATTAAAAACAACTTTTTTAATCAAAATAATTAATAGTGATAAATTGTGAATTTGAGTGGTTTTAAAGTATATTTAGAATATATTTTTACCATTTAATATAATGTTGGTCATCATACATAATTTTACAATTAAACCGAACATAAACAAGTGTCAATCTTTTGATAGTTATTATCTCTTAAAAATACGCTTTTTGTTTTGACAGCGGGAATTGATTTTAAATTAATTTCTGCCACTTCTCTGTTTTGAATTTAGAAAAATGGATTCCATATTTGGAATCAGGATGTCCAAATTGTGTAAATAGGTAACTTTTATTTTTAGACATTTTGAATAATTACTGCGGTAAATATTTTATTTACCATGGTTAAGGGTAAATCCGGTAAATAAGGGTTAAAAAATAATATTGTAATAATACTAAATTACCCTAAAACGTGTCTTAACCCTATTGGTTGATACATGGTCGACCATGGGCATCTTTGGGTCTATTTTGGGACCCCATGGATCCACTTGTAAGTGATAATGACACATTATATTAATAAAGCTAAAATAAAAATAAAAATGGCATAAGCTTACATCTTTTAGAAGAACAATTTTTACATAGGGTTATACATGTTGGATTTTAGATTATAAATATTCATTAAAAAGATAAAACGATTTCCTACATAATGATATTTTATTTATAATTTTTAAACATTAAATAATTTATGTTATTTATGACACAATGATGATGCAGTAATTACTATAATAGTGAAAAATTAAAATAAGTGATATTATAAATACCCAAATAAATATAATATGAAACTTTTAATGAATTAAAATAATTTTCTAGGATAATATGATATATTAGTATTTATTTAATTGACTTTGTTCTATGTAATCAATCTGTTATGAGTTTCACAAAAATAAACTATTGAATAGTGTCAAAATTGACATAAAAGAGTTCTTAAAACAAATATTATATTATTAATTGATATTAAATTCCTAAAAATCTAAGGTTCGGCCAAGAGACTTATATTATGATAGGTTAATCATTAATGGACCACTTGGGGGTCTATTGGATGTATATAGTAAGTTTATTAACCATATTATATAAAAATACAAAGAGACATTGTAAAAGTGAAACTAATTAACTTAGAGTTAATACTTAAAGATAAGGTTAATATAAGTACCCAAACCTGTCTAAATTCTATTGGATGAGTTGTTTTCGACCTATCCCCACCTCATCCTTTGAATAGTCAACTTTGGAGCCTTTGGAAACCTAATATGAATTTATTATAAATTAATATTTCTAGCTTTTCCAAAGGTGCCCCTCACCCCTCTTATAAAAAGGGCACTCCTCCTTCTCATTTACTCACACCTCTCAAGCCACTTGGCTGGTCCAAACCCTGCCCAAATAATCTCCCCACATCCCTCTCCTCCTCCTTGAAGCTTCCCCTTAGGCAGAAAGCATTTCAAGAAGTCCTTTGGTTCCAACCAAAGTGAGTTACCTAAATTAAAGGTAACGATTTCTCTTAAATTATTTTCATTTATTTTGCTTCTCCAACCCCCAAACTCTTTTTATTTCCTTTATTTTGTAACAACACCAGTATCCACAATATACTAGGATGTTGTTATAAGAAGGATTCAAACTACACATACACACAACTCCATCTAATGGATGATGAACATAATGTTTCTGTGGATGGCAAACTAACGCCTCACGAAACGATGATTGTTCAAATACATCTTACCGCCTCTCATGGTGGCCATTATGATGGCACTGTAATCAAATATGATATTAATGATATATATTTTATATATAAGTTTCTCTAATCCCATTTTATTTCATATCATTACTCGTTTCATGTTGTATATACATACGACAATTTCATTTGAGGAAGTGCGGACTACCGCCCCCTTAAAATGATATGACTCGTTCATACCACACATGGAACGTATAAAGGATGGTGTTAATGAACATAAGTAACATATATAAAATATTATATTATACTGGAATAATAATATACCTATGTATCATTTGGATTCAATAATTTTAAAATGAAAAATTAAATGGAAGTAGCGTTCGTGCGTACGTACGGACTACCGTCTCCACGAACGCGATGAGATTCATTGTCCATCATATCCATTCAAGTATAATTATCATTTCATGATTTCAAAATAGTATCTAAGGACTTGATATCATTCTGGATATTAATAATATACATCCCATTAATAACAAATATGGCTCACATAACAAAGAATGTAAAGTAAAATGAACCCGTTAACACCCGAAATGACGATAATTCTAAGATATTATTAACAAATCAATGTTAAAAGATCATATATGATATCATATTAAATTAAATTATTCTTGTATAATTCAATAACAATTATTTCACCGTTATACAGGAGGTAGACCTACCATCGACCAAGGAAAAAGTACAAAGTAAGGGATTTTCTTATCTCACTTTTAATTTCGTGAGATTTCCATTGATCACCACTTAATTATTGCATGTGGTGTATGTGTACTGTCCATGATTGTATTCATTGTGTAATATACTTTAATTTATGGGTATTTACATCATCATGTTATGATACTTCTTTCATGGGTGTATGTTTCGTATGTTACCTAATCGGTAAGGGAATTTGAGATTTCAATTTCCACTCATTTGGCTTTACGCATATTTCATTGATTATATTACCCCAAGATTATGTGTGAAATCACTATTCATTTGATTATGTCATAATTTCCACTCCCCTTCCTGTGGATATAAGTCTGATACACATAATCACTCCATTGATAATTCTCAAGTCATTGATATGAATTTGATAAGAGTAATTTTAACTCATTCACCATTTGTTGAGTTAAACATCCAATTCGTTGGTGTTGTTTTTACAAGAATATGTGTCAATATCCTTTGATTGTTTTACACTGAATATCCAATCATATTTAGTGTATTTATATTTGTCACACATAATTATGTCGTTGATTTATCCTTAACCTAAGGATACGGCCTTTATGAGAGATTTCATCTCAATTTACATTCCATTGAGACTTCTTTGTTGATATACACAAAATCACTTTTATGTGGTGTATATAATGTACTTTGACATAGTATATCATGAATCCCTTTATTCTCATGATATTACAAAGTTTTGATTACCTAAATTATTTGTATTCAAGTGTCTCTTTTGGTTAGAATCTCTAACTAAAATACCATTTTTAAATGTTTTAAAGACTTATTATTCTAAATCTTGCTCATTAATGTCCATGTTTTAAAAATGGTTTTAAGGATTTATTTATATGGACATTAAAGTTTTAAAATCAAAACTCCTTTTAAAAGTTTCAAAGTGGTATGGGACACTTTGATTCAAAAATCTATTTTAAATGGATTCTTGACAAATATTGTGACTTTTGAATGATTTCAAGAAAAGGGGGATATTTCTCTCAAATTGTTCTGATCTATGTCAACATCCTTCATTATTCTTGATTGAGGTTAATGTGATACAATAAAATCTTCCATATTATATCGAATGGGTTATGTTTGACTGTGGATGTGTTATTTTTTATAGCATTCATGGTTTATGAGTAAAGTATTGACATTTCGTATGTTAGTTCCAATAAGAATGTTTATGTTTAAACCTTTACTTCATATGAATGTGTTGGACAAGTATGTTCCAGGTTGGGGACTGGTTAAAGTAAGCCCTCCAGGTTGGGGACTGGTTAAAGTAAGCCCTCCAGGTTGGGGACTGGTAAAAGTAAGCCCTCCAGGTTAGGGACTGGTAAAAGTAAGCCCTCCGGTTTGGTCTCCGGTTATTAGAGGGACTCCGGGTTGGTGTCCGGTTATTAGAGGCACTCCGGGTTGGTGTCCGGTTATTAGAGGCACTCCGGGTTGGGTTCCGGTTACAGTTAGCCCCAAGGTCTTGGGACGAGGCCTTGAAAAGAAATTAAAGTTTAGCATTATGCATTCCATCATTATGAAAGTGGATATTGATATTCCATGTGATCATTCGACTAGTAGAATATCCATGTGAGTAAGTAAATGACATTATTTCATTTTACCTTTGCCATTTTATGATGAAGTTCAAGTTTAAAAGGCTTTCGTTTTAGTTATAAATTGCCTTAAGTGTTTATGCTTATTTATGAAAGCTTCTGCTATAATGTTATCCTTACTGAGCATCTGAGCTCACCCCTTTCAATGTTTTATTTTTTTCCCAGGATTATGAAGAAGTAATTTATGAATGACCTGCAGGGATAGTATGAGGGGATATGAAGACAAGATGTTTTTTTTATGATGTAATGTAAAAAAAAATTATGGATGTATCTAGTTATTCCAAGGCTACTAAACTAATCGGTCTTTCGAGACTTGATCTTTCTCGTGATCATGCCAATGTTATGTAATTAATGCACCGACTCCGGGTAACTGGGGTCGGGGCGTTACATTTAGTCTTTCATGAGCTGGTATAGGAGAGCACATCATTTAGAGCATATAGGAGTAAATGTGGTTCCACCATGGTGGGTGTTAGAGTAGTAGAGAGAACTAGTATGGGGTGGAATTACAAGGGATTTAGGATTTCGAGAATCTCTAGGTAGAGGTTGAGTATTAAACCACATCTATGAAATATATAATGTTTTATGTGGGACATCTTATCCTGGGTAATATTACCACATTTCTAAAGTAACTCATATAACCACATAAATCTGATTAAAGTGATCTCAACTATATGATCTCCCACAATAATTATATTTTAAATAAGTCACGCATATTCAAAAGAGTTGTTCTTATTCTACACTTTTTTTGGGTTTTAATTTTTTTTTAAAAGGGATAGGGTTTTGAAAATTTAAATAAAGGGTCCTGAGATGCGTCAACATTGTCCCCACTTCCTAGGTGAATTGTATGAAGGAAGTGTGAATGAGGTTCATGGTTCCTTTTGAATTTGTAATTAAAATTAATTATTAATAGTTTTAAAGGCTAATTATATATAGATAAATATCAATTAAAAAATATTCAATATGTATAAAATATCAAAAAATATAAATAAATATTAATACATATTAATTAAATAATCAATAATCTTAATAATAGTGTTCATTCCAATCTTGGTCAACTACTCTGATTCCTAGTGCACTGGTCAATCATCGGGGGGTTTAATAGGGTTTTAAATATTTTGATAAATGAGATAAATTTCTCGGTTTTTAAAAATCATTAATATTTTCAAATACTTATTAAATATAAATACATATTAATTAAAAATATCATCAATATGTATAATATATAAAAAAATATAAATAAATATTAATATTTATTAATTAAATAATCAAAAATGTTAATAATAGTGTTCATGTCGATTTTGATCAACTACATTGATTCATGGTGCACTGCTCGATCTCTAGTACTGTTAGTTACTCAATTTTTGCACCATATCCATACATCCATATTTCATTCCAACTGATTATGTCAATGTGTTAATATATCCACATTATGTAAGAAAGTATTCATCCCACATCCTCTCTCATATATTAACAGAAAGTAAAAAAGTTCAAGGCAAAAGGGTATCAGTTCATACTTAAGAAATGTGTCATCCATTATTTCACTCTAAGTATACACTAGCCATAGTCGGTCTAGAAAACAATAGGATTTGATTTTTTAAACAATGTTTTCCTCTACTAACTTATCATGATACCTCTTGTAATGAGAACTCATGCACATATCATCAAGGGTAATCCAATTTTATTTCAGTATATTTATATTAAATGAGGTATGAAACTTTTATTATAACGAACAATTAACCTAATATCCATGCACTCACTTTTAAAAATTGATCAAAAACATTCAAGTTAAATAATAATGATAAGTGACCTTTTTTAGCATCTAGATTTCACTTTCTTCTTATGTCCTTTATTAATTCAATTACAACCCCTTTCAATTTATTATTTTGTTAGCAAAGGTAGAGTGATTTATAAAAATATACCTCTTTCAATAACATGATCATCCTAAACATTTAACAGTTATTATATTTGATTCTAATTTATATACTAATTATTTTAATAATTTTATATTTATTTATTTACCACCCCCCCCTTTAAAGGAAGAAAACATAAAAATATTTATAATGGTGGATTTCTTCAATAATGGTTTTCAAGATGTTTCAATATTGATAATACAATAGAATTCATCCTCGACTTATGATTTTCCAGATTTGGAAATATATATAACTTCACAAAGGATGGTTTTCATCAATACATATTCTTTATGATACCAAAAATATGATCAAACTCTAATGATAAATTCTTTATAATTATTTTCATGGATATACTAACATATCCTTCAAATTCCTCAATAATAACACTCTTTTTTATTTATATTTGAAAACCAATTCAGGAATCCTTCAATGATGATAATGTCTTCATATTTGGGATCAAGAATTGATATCACTCACTACTTCTCATATTATTCACATAAGAACTTGGTTCGCCATCAATTCCTTTAATCAAAAAAATATATAAAATAAACAATTAATAAAGAAATATGGTGGATCTTACTTATTTCTTAATGTGATTAAGAAGGTTGAGTTTTTTACACAGTGATGTTGGTCTAATTCCTTTAGTCGTCATGATTATACCTCTAAACATCTGTTCAGATTTCTATTAGTGTAGTAGGGATCACTTCACAATACATTATAATTTTTGTAGAGATTTGTTTTCCTTATTATAATTAATAGATGATGTAATAATAACGCACTTAAGGATTGTTTCTTATTATGGAATAATATGAAAATAATCTTCCATAATGTATATAATTGTTTCGCATTATTGAGGTATTTTGAAATTAAAATCCTCCAGTGATGATTTTGTATTAGTAGAAATTATTTCATAATTTTATAAGGTCTAAATATGTATCTTATCAAATTGGCCAAATGAAATTCTAATTCTATACATATCATCTTTTTATTTTTCTGATCTTCAATCATAATCACCTACTCTTATAAAATATTGGTTAATTATTCAAATTATTCTATAATATACATAATTTTTTTGAACCATGATTCATCATCCAAGATATTCTTGGATTTTACATCCAATTTCAAATAATTTAGGTCAATAATAGATTTCAAGATTTCTTCAAGTTCATGTATATTTTCATCTAATGTCTTTTTAAATTCATAATATTTAATATAAATAATATTTATTAATGAATTTAAAAATATTAGTTATTATACATATATAGATAATAATACTAAGTATTTATATGAATAGAAAATAGTAATTATTTATTTTGGTTGATAATTTGATATCAGTAAGGTAGTAATTAAAAAATTGGAACCTCAGAAGGTATATTCCCGACATCACCCTCACCCAAATCAACTTTTGATGCCTTAAATGATTATTCTACCTCAGATAAACTTTCATTCACTATATCTTCAGTACATAAAGGGTTGTCATCTAAATTAACTTCCAAATTTGGATTATCTTTTTCAAATTTTGGTTATATCACAGGTGTCGTGTGAGGAGGATGGAATGAATAAGAGTGTTCTGAAGGACTGAATTCTAAAAATATCACAAGACATGGTTCTTTAGTAATCGGATGCACCACATCAATATAATAAATCACCATATAAAATTCAATCAGTCCATTTCTACATTGTTTCCTGAATAAGAATAATGTATCCATCATATCCTCATCATCGACCAGAGGGTACTCGGTGTGACATAAACATTTAGGATATTTAGGATTTTGATACGTTATTGAGGTAAATGATTGATCAGCCCTCAGTTTTAACTGACTATGAATCTTATTTTGAATATCATCCAAATATCACACAACCATGAAGAGTTTCCACTCCGGTGGGTGGAAACTTTTAGCTACCACCCTTCTTGGTATAAATTACCTCAACATTGAATATTATTTTCACATATATGATTATATAGAAAATGGAAATTAATAAAATATTATATACTTCATGAAAATTATAAATTATTTAAATTGATTATCATTTAATAATTGACATTATATTGATAATTTTTATATGGATTGGTTTATCACTATTGATGTATATTGATTATGATATTATTACTAAGGAAAATCAAATAAAACGTTGTATATTTTTATACCACATCTACAAATGTTTCATAAATTTTAATTACTTATGAATAAATAACCATGAATTTATCTTGAGATTTACTATGGATTGGATAATCAATATCTGATAAACTAACCAAAACCTATGGTTGAATAAACTCCTAGAGTCTCTATTATCAAATATTTCAGCAACCGACAATGTTCTTTCAAACAGTAATGCCTCTTGTCAAATGCCAATTATGGAACGCCTATTCTTGAAGACCTCTTTGGAAACGCCTCCTGTCAAATGAATTTTTATTACAAATTTACTCAAATGAATGATATGGGGAATGTGGTTATAAAATACATAACATTTTTAAGTGTACATGAAAGCCCTTAAATATTTAGTGAGGGGTGATATGTAGATCATTAATGTGGAAAAGAAAATGTAATTATTACAAATTATATAACCCCAAACAAAAATAAAATACTTCAAATATCAATTATACATAGGTCGTTTATCTCAATATCAGTAATCACATAATACTCTTAAATTCTTTTTCAATATTGTTATATTTTACATATTAGATAACATTACCTATTACTAGATGAAATATATATATTAAATATATACATATGATTTCCAAAAATGTAAATCTTCAATGTGTAAAAATACACACACACACATATATATATATCATTAATAATAAAATTTAACAAATTTAATGGAATGTAATATAATTTGAACTTACAGTACAAATATTAATATAATGAATAGTTGTGTTATTTTCAATTTTCCAAACTTGAATATGTATATATAATATTTTTTTAACATTAAACTACTTTCCATAATATAAGTAATTATATTTTAAAATTTATTACTTGAAATAATAATTATTTATACTAAATATAATTTAAATTTATCGATCCAAATTTTTATTAGTAGTAAAAATTTAATATAATTTATAATTGAATAAAATACATTAATATAATATAGATTTATGACATTTTCAATATAATAAAATTACATATATATAAATATTTGGTCATTTTTATACTTTCGAGTATTAAATTAATTATATTTCATACATTATTATTTCAAATAATAATTATTTACACTTAATATAATTTTAAATTATTTTTTATTTTATGTTTTTATATACCATTATCAAAAATAAATTTCTATATATTTTTTAATTAATTTAAATATGATACATTATGTAACTAATATGCTTTAAATAAATTTTGTAGCTAATTTATAGAATATTATAATTTATTTTTACATCACTTAAAAAATAACATATTTTATATACATAAAATTCAATTGAATTAAACATTTAAATTAAAAATATATTCATTTAAAAAAATATATGCTAGTGTATAGAATATTATAATTTAAATTTATATATCTTTAAAAATAACATCCTTTATATACATATAAATCTATTCATCTCGCCATTTAAATTAAAAGTATATATATATTTTTTTTTAAATACTTCTAAAAATTTAAATTATATTTTAGAGACAACATATTTAAATTTTTTAATGATTAAATATAAATTATATCATATAAAAAATAATAACACATTGATAAATTAAATCATTCAATATAATAATTTATATATTCATACATGCATCAATATATATTATTTAAATAATCCATACACACAAACACTAATTTCTACACATCACAATTTAAATAAATAAACCATAAAAACAAAATAAATAAACACAATTAAACAATTCAAATTTTAAATAGAAAAATCACCTTCTTAAAAGTTTCAAATATATGTTGGGAAAGAGTTTCTACTAGGCTTCACAAGAAAATTTAGATGAGAAAATTTATATTTTTGGGGGGTATCTTATTATAGAATTCAGAGGGAGGCTGTGTGTAACGCCCCAAGGTTTTGAAAACAAATAGTGACTGCATGAAAAAATAATTCCATACAAAACATCACAATTTATAATCTAGTCATTAAACACAACTTTTCCTCTACTATTTTTTGAATTTCAAAAAATTGTCATTTATAGTTGCGATCAGTAAGTCATTTGGAGTTTGGTAGAACCAAATTATTTTTTTCTAAATAGTAACATTACCTTATGAATAGAATCGTACCATTATGATTAGTAATGAATAGTAAATAAAACAAAATATAGAAACGTCACCCATTTATGTATAAATACAATTTGTGTATCTTAAAAGTGGAAGAAACGATCATAGTATAAGTATTCGTATTTTTGTATGAAAAAAATAGTTTAATTTCAATTTTATGACTAATTTAATAATTTAAAATGGAAATTTATTTTCATAAAATTTAATCACAAATTTTTACTTTATCGTCTTATAGTTATAAAATAATTTTATGGGACCTTGATTAATATCTCAAGGTGTTATAAAATGAGTTATAGTCTTAACGGTGTTTTAGGAATAAATTATCATTACATAAAAATTAAATAAAAAATATTTAGAGATTTATTTTCAAAAAATGGATTTTATTTTTGAATTCTACACATTGAAAAAAAATTAGGGTGAATTTTACGGATTTTTCAAAAATTCTTGATTTTTAATGAATAGTGAAATACAGTAAAATACCGTATATACAAACTATCAGTTAAATACACTATTTGTGACATCATTAGTGATTTAAGGACACTTTTTTAGAACTCACATGCAATTATTAATATTTTGTTCACATTAAAAAACCTTATTGGTTGTATTGAGGGAATTAATAATGTAATGAATAAAATATTCAAAATCCACTCCTCTCCTCCACTATAACCCCCTCTCACTCCATTTTATCATCAATCCTCTAAGACATTAATCTCCTCAATGTTCTTCCCAAATACCCTTCCCTAGTCACTCCCCACGTCATAGAATCTCTTGGCCATTCTAAAAGACCAAAACTACTTCCCTTAAACAGATTCTCAAAGAGATGGATTCAAGAGGTAAATTCACATTTTATTTCTTTCATTTTCATTACATATTCCTTTATATTATTATCCTCTCATCACATTCTCAATAAAAATGATCATTATAACTTAATTATCATCTATATACTGGAATTATATCATATGAATGGATGGACCACCAACAATATTCTTACTCTCCCTTTTTTATATAAACGAAATCGTCTTTCATGAGGTTTCAATTTACAACATTCATGGATGATGAAGATTCTCTATTCAATTTATCTATCATTACTGGTCATGAAACCATTTTAATGGTTTAAATAGACTATAATGTATTTATTATAACCTAATTAATATTCATTAACTAGTATATGTACATATTATTAATTTATATAACAAAACTAGTTCATAATAATCGAAATACCACCAAATAATCAAAGTGGTTGTCATCTAAGGATTCAACCTCATTCCATGTAACCAAATTATAGAAATTACCATTAAAAATCCTATTTTTTCATAAATAATATTTAATTTCAATTCTATATATTTACATCCATTCCAAAGGAACATCCATACTCGTATACAAATATACAGATCATGAAAACTAAGGAAACGAACACTCTAGAACAATAAAATTCAATATTATAAAAAATCAAAAGGACATGATGAACTTTATAAAATTAAGATAAAATAAATTCATATCTAATATGTTCTTAATTTATTTATTAATAATTCTAATTTAATATTCCAGTACCTTTGGATCAAGAGCAGAACAAATTTGGACTTAAGTAAGGGTTTTTCACCAGAACCTCCATTTTCATTCAGGTTTTTTTATTGTCTAATTACCTTAATGAAATAATTATGTATTATTATGTACCCATATTAACTTTTTGTGTGAGTGTTATATATATTTTTACCATCCATAATCTGTCATTTTTTATGGGGAGTTATACTTTTTAAAAAGATCTTTGAAAAAACATTCCCGAAATACAAGCCCAATTCAAGATAATTTCTCACATTTTTACCTATTTTAAGGGAACTATATAATGTATTTTTAGAAAACATTATCCTTATATAATTAATAATTATATTATAAAATTATATCATACTTCTCTTCTAGTTTTAAACAATGATTTTTCCTAAAGAACACTTATTTTTAATTTAAAAGAGTATTTATCTTAAGAATTACTCAATGATTTTATAAGAGTATCTAAATATATTTCAACACTCTTGTTGATTATTATGTATTATTGGGAATAATATTTCATTGCATCATATACCATATATAATTTATGGGTTTACGATTATATTGTTTGTGAATGTGCTATCACAAAACAATTCACCAATTTACTATGAATGGTTAGTGTTTATGCTTAATGTTTGGGGAAAGTTATTTACATTTCATGTATTTGTTTAAATATGAATGTATATATTGTTTATGTTAATACCAATTCATATGAGTAATTAATTTGAGATAGTATGTGTTACTTTTGGCCCACTATAGCCCCTCAAGGCATCAGTAGGTCTCAAGAGTTAAACTAAGGTCTTGGCATAAGGCCGTGAAAAAATGATTATTTATGTTCCTAGTATGAGGACTTTACTGAATGGTTATGAAATCCCACATTATTCATTCCCTCATTATGAAAGTAGTATTTATGGGGAATGTGGTTATTTTACTATTAGAATACCCATGATTATGGCATTATTTATTTATCTCTTATTTCTTCCATAATGTGTTTAGGTTTTTGTTAAAGGAATATTTCTTTTGATATTCAACATTTCTAATGTTTATGTTATAACATCTTCCGTTATATTTCATACCCTTAATAAGAATTTTTTATCAACCCTTTATTATGTTTCATTTTCTTAGGACATGATTAATTTTATTATGAATGACATGCTGAAATAACCTAGGAGTTATGGATTTTGTCGAAGAAATGTATATGTTGTTTTTCATTTCTTGTTATAATGATGAACTTATGTATATAAGTTGTTTATAATTCTAATAAGATACTTGGTCCTTCAAGATTAATATTCTTTGTTTATATTCTAAGGTAATTAAAAAAGGAAACGGCTATGGAAAATAGTGGTCAAGTCTTTACAGTTGGTATCAAAGGAAGATTAGTAGAAAACTTAGAAACTAGATTTAGTACATATAGATTATGGAACAAATCCATATTATAGTCTTTGAGGATAACACACAAGAACATCATGGTATTGTGGTAAGTAACAGATTATGTGTATCATTATTGTAAATAAATCACTTGTCTTGATACTTCAAGTGGAAGTGGTTCTGGAAGAGATGTACCTAGAAGTGAAAATTCTAACATGGAGTTTCGGTCTTGACCCAGTGTATCCTGGTACACTATAATGGTCCTTACTATGCACCTGGTTTGACACTCCATGGGGATATTCTTAGGATAATTAACATTATCTTTATAACCCATTATAAAGGATTTAAATGTAAATTTTTCCACAAAGAAACCATTTTTAGGATTAACTGATTAGCTATGTATAGAATTTCAATTTATCATTAGTGGTTTGACAATCCCGGGGGATATGCTTAGGATAATTCACATTTTATTTACAAGACATTATGAAGGATTTAAATTTAAATTTTTCCTCAAAGGAACCTTTTTTATGAATAATTGATTAGATATTCATAGAATTTCATTTTTTCTAAGTATTTTTCTACATTGATATTATACATTATGATTCATATATTAAGATAGGGTATTCCATTATTTAGAAATGGTTCCTAGTGGAAGGAATGGAAACCGAATGAAATATTTGTGTCCCATGTAGGTATTTTCCTTGGATGTAAGATAATGATGTTAGCTCTGGTGTTGTGACTCGTGTTGAGAAACTTATAACAATACTGGGACAACTATCTCAGATAATTAATAATAACCACACATGTATGGATCATCTGGATCCACAACATGGAGGAGCTATGTGAGATGGATTTATGTGAAAACAACCATTATCATTTAATGGGACTAAAAACCCATTCGTAGTTGAGTAGTATATATATTCTCTAGAGAATATATTTTTTGCTTTGGGGTGTGAAGTTTATCATCTATCGAGAGATGCAGATAAGTGATGTTCATTAATTCAAAACAAAAAGAATGATTAAGAGATTAGAGATATATAATGGAGAGACTTTATGGAAATATTACTAAATAAATTATTTCAATGTGAACAACGAGCATATAAGGAAAGTAAATTCTTTAATTTGAGAACAAATAAGTGTGAAAATGTTTCCAGATATGAATCCAACATTACAAGGATTGAAATACATTCCACAGACTACATACGTAATCCAACGAGAAATATTGATCGATTCATTGAAGGTTTAAAACCATTAATCTGAAGGGCTCTAGTCTCCCAAAGTTTCTCACAATATAAAGATATATTCTTAAGTTCTATCAAGATGGAAAAGGAATTTTCTATGTCTTATTTCTATAAGTGAAGTCAATAGAATAAAATGGATACCGAAAGCTATAGAAAAGAAAATAAGGAAATGGGGAAGAATGGAATTTTTAAACTTCCATCCTGGAGTAATTGTGGGAATAAATACTCGGGCACTTTCCTGAAGGGAATGGGAGTCTGTAACAAGTTTAGAAAAAAATTCCACCTATTTTGTAATTTTATGGGGAAGAAAGAAGCTACAAATGTGCAATGCTACAAATTTAGGAAGATGATACATTATGAACATGAATGTCCTAAGAATCACGGAAACATTCCCCAAATAAGGAAAAGGGAGAAAGGCCAAGCTTATGCGGTCACAACTGCAGAGGTTTAAGTTCCTAATGAAGTGGAGGAAGGTACATTAATTATTTCCTTGAACGTAGCCAATGATTTATTTGATTCTGGATCATCACATTCATTAATATCTTCCCATTTTTTCAAGAAAATTAGTTATTCCCAATTTGATTTAATAAGGGAGTTGTCAGTCAAAACTCCTAAGGGCAGTATCATTGAAACAAAATTGTGTCCTGCAGTCCCCATTATGGCTTATAAACATGCTTTATCTATTGATTTTATTTTCATACCCATGATTTAATTTGATATAATCCTCAGTATATATAGTCTTTTGAACCATGATGTGAAAATTTATTCCAATAATAAGGAGGTTACAATTTTTTAGGATGATGTGGAATCCGTTATATTTAGGGTAGAAACATTAGCATCTAATTCTCATCTAGATCCACCTATAGTAGCTCTAAGGAATTAAATTATTGTGGATTAAGGGAATTAAATAATTATGGGAGAGGAATAGAATGTTCAAATAGAGTATTTACCTATTTTGTGAGAATATGTTAATGTCTTTTCAGAGGATTTACCAGGACATCATTTAGAGCAGGAAATTGAGTAGCATATTTACCTAATTCATGTTTTGAGGACCATATCAAATACCCCTTATAGAATGTGCATTGTGGAGTTGGTGGAACTAAAGAAACAACTGTATGAATTTAGTGATAAAGTATTTATTCTCTCTAGAGTTTCTCCATGGGGATCCCATGTTCTTTTAATTAAGAAAAAAGATGGATCTGTGAGGTTGTTCAATGACTATAGGGAGATCAATTCTATAACAATAAAGAACAAGTTTCCCTTACCTCGAATTTATGATCTATTTAATCAACTTCATTGAGATCAATATTTTTGGAGGATTGAACTTCGATCTGAATATCATCAGTTTCTTGTGAGGAAGGAAGACATTCCAATAACAACATTTCGAACTAGGTATAGGAATTATGAGTATACAGTTATGCCTTTTGGTATAACTAATACACCCTCCATTTTCATGGATCTAATGAATAGAGTTTTCAATGAATATCTTGATGACTTTGTGGTGGTATTTATTGATGTTATCTTGGTATAATCCAAAATCTATGAAGATCATGAAAATCACTTGTGCACTATTTTGAAGACTCTTAAAAGAAATTAATTATATGGGATGTTTTTAAAGTTTTAATTTTGGATTAAATTAGTTTATTTTCTTGGATACATTTTCCAAAAGGATGGAATATATATTGATCCTATAAAGACAAAGGATTTGAAATAATGGCATGATCCAATGAACATAACGGAGGTACATAGTTTTATTGATTTAGCAGGTTATTATCGGCATTTCATTCAAAACATTGCCCGTTTAGCCACCCAATGGCCATGATTATACATTAATGGGTTAATATTGTATGTAAAAACTAATCTGAAGATTGTTTTGAATAACTGGAGAGGAGATTATTAAATTCTCTGATCCTAACCCTACCATTGGGGGATGATGAGTTTTTTATCTATAGTGATTAATCAAAGAGAATACTTGATTGGGTCCTTATGAAAAATGATAGAGTTATTGACTATGCATCAAGGAAGTTAAAATTCATTAACAAAACTATCCCAATTATGATATTGAGTTAGTAGTGGTACTATTTTCTCTGAATATATGGATACATTATCTCTATAGAGAAAAATGTGAGATATATATAAATTTCAAGAGTATGAAGTATATCTTATCATAGAAAGAACTCAACATGAGGCAACGACGATGGCTTTAACTACTCAAGGATTGTGATTTTACTATACACTACCACCCAGGAAAGGAAAACAATGTAGTTGATACATTGAGAAGGAAGTTTCATGGAGTTCCCAACAAAATGAGGATTCACAATGCTCCTTTTTACATGGATCTAGTAAGGATGGATATTGGAATCATCAAAGAATGTGAAACATCTTTACTTTTTCATTTGGTTTCCCAAAAATATTTATTAGAAAGGATTAAAATTTATCAACCAGATGATGAGAACCTTCAAATGAAAATTAGTGATGTGAAAGATGGGAAGATGGATGACTTTGTGTGTGAAGATGGTGCTCTAAAATTTGGGAAGAGGATTTGTGTTCCGACTGTACCCGAGATAAAATGTGAGTTATTGAATGATTCCCATAGTTTGAATTTCTTCATACATCCTGGAAGCACTAAAATGTATAGAGATTTGAAGGAACATTTCCAGTGGGATAACAAGAAGAGTGAAATTTTGTATTATGTATCAAGATGTTTAGTCAGTCATCAAGTGAAGTAAGAAAGGAAACATCCAAATGGATTCATGCAACCTCTACCCATTCCTATGTTGAAATAGGATGACATCACCATGGATTTGTTCAATGGATTACCCAAACCTCCAAGGAGGAATGATGAAATATGGGTAATTATTGATGGACATACAAAATCTGCACATTTCCTCACCATAAGGGAGGATTTTCCACTAGAGCACCAAGAAAGACTCTATATCAATGATGTTGGGAGACTTCATGAAGCACCCCTCTCAATTATGTTTGATCGTGACCCACAGTTTAAATCAAAATTCATGAGAAATATTCATAATACTTTGGATACTAATCTATGATTGAGTGCTACTTATCACCCTCGAACTGATAGGCAATCATAATGGATTATCAAAACCTTAGAGGACATGTTGAGATAATTTTCACTTGACTTTCAAGGTATGTGGGATCATAATTTTCTTTTAGCAGAGTCTTCTTATAATAAATTCTTCTTATTTTATAATTAAATTAAAAATATTAAGAAAATTATTTCCAAAGATGGATTTCATTTTTGAAATCTACACTTTAAAAATGTTTTCGGATAATTTTTGGTATTTTTCTAAAATTCATGAATTTTTTATGAATAGTGAAATAATGTAAAATACCATATATATAAATTATCACCTAAATACAATATTTATGAAATAATGTGTGATTTAAGGCCACTTGGTTCAAACCAACATGCACTTATTACTATTAGGGGTGACAGTAAACAACGTTATTGGTTGTCTTGAAGGAAGTAAGAAAATAATGAATAAAATAGTAAACATTCGCCTTTCTCCTCCACTATAAAACCCCTCCTAACTCCCTCTTATATTCACTCATCTATGCCATGAATATCCTCAAAGTTATGAAAAAATATCATTCCTTAGTCACTCCCTATATCCAAGAATATCTTATTCTTTTCAAAATACCAAAACCTATTCCCATAAAGATATTCTCAAGAAGGTAGATTCAAGAGGTAAATTAACATTTTATTTCTTTCATTATCATTTCATGTTTCTTTATATTGTTATCATCTCATCAGATCATCTACCCAAATGACCATGATAGCTCCAGTATCATCTATATACTATAATTATATCATTATAATGGAAGAACTGTCATCAATATTCTTACTCTCTTTTTTTTATATAAACTAAAACATTGTCTGTGAGGTTCCAATTTACCACCTTTGTGGATGATGATGTTTTGTTCTTCAATTTCACTTTCATTAACATTAAAGAAAACATTTTTATGGTTTAACCATACTATAATATATGTATTAGGATATACTTAATATTATTTAACCAGTATATGTACATATTATTAATTTATATGACAAAACTAGTTTATAATAATCCAAATACCACCAAATAATTGAAGTGGTTGTCATCTAATGATTCATTATAATTTCATGTAACAAAATGATATAAATGAACATTAATAATCTAATATTTTCATAAATAATATACACTTTCAATTCTATAGATTTACATCCATTCCAAATGAACATCTATACTCATATACAAATATACTGATCATGAAAACCAATGAAATGAACACTTCGGAACAGCAGAATTCAATCTTATAACATATCAATAAAGTCAAAATGGACTTACTAAAATTATGATAAACCAAATAAATTTATAATAGATTCTTATTTGATTTAGTAATAAGTCTAATTTCATATTCTAGGACCATAAGATCAAGAGAAGAACACATTTGGACTTAAGGTAAGGGTTTTCCACCCAAACCTACATTTTCATTAAGGTTATTTTTATTGCCTAATTACCTTAATGAAATTATTATGTATTATTATGTACTACTATTATATTATATTTGAGTGTTCTATCTATGTTTACGATCTAGAATCATTCCTTATTTTATGGGGAGTTTCATGTTTTAAAATGATCTTGCCAAAACCCTTCCCAAAATAGAAGCTCGATTAAAGGGAATTTCCCAAATTCAAACCTATTTTAAGCGCACTCTATAATCTATTTTTAGAAACCATTATACTTATAAAATTAATCATTTATTATTAAAATTTTATCTCATTTCTCTTCTATTTTTAAAAAAAATTATCCAAAAGAACTCTTCTTTTCAAAGTAAAAGAGTATTTATCTCAAAATTACTCAATGGTTTTATAAGAGTATCTACATATATTTCAACACTATTTTTTATTGTTATGTATTATTGGTATTAATATTTCATTGGATCATATACCATATTTAATTTAATGGTTTTTGATTAGTTTGGCTATGGATGTGCTATCATAAAACCATTCATGAATTTACTCTGAATGGTTAGTGTTTATGAATAATATTGGGGGAAATTTATTTACATTTCATATATTTGTTTCAATATGAATATATATGTTGTTTATGTTTATCCCCATTCATTGGATGAATGAATTGGATATAATATGTGTTTCTTGGGACCCGCTATATCCCATCAGTTCATCGGTAGCTCTCGTGAGACACACTACGATTTTATCACAAGGCCTTGAAAAAATTATTATTTATGGTCTTAGTACAAGGCCTTGAAGGTATGGTTATGGTTTCCTTCATTATGAATTCCCTCAATATGAAAATATTATTGATGGTTCATGTGGTTATTATACTATTATAATACCTATGATTATGGCATTATTTATTCATCTCTTATTTGTTGGATCGGATTATACCAAATATACACAAGAGGAGGGTGAATTGTGACTTTTCAAAAATCTTTATGAGATTGTGTTCTGCCTTTTAACTTTAATCAGATAAAATGATGCAGTGGAAATTAAAATAGCAGAATCACAAGATTTATAGTGGTTTGGGGAACAGAAGGCCCCTAGTCCACTCCACCAACACTCTACTCCATGAGCTTGGTGATTTTCACTATCTGGTTCTCGTTTCAACAGACCGGTTCACAACTGAGTACAGGAAGTTGACACCTTTACAATCCAAGGAAAAAAAGCCTTATGGTTCACTTACAGAACCTACACATCTTAGTAAAAGAATCTGGTCACTCAAGAATAGAAAAGAAAGATTTTCGTATTCTGAAAATACTTTCCATATGTTCTTCAAAACAACAACAGCATGCAATTGACAGTAGGAAGATCGTCGCCTTTAGAAATAATAATATTCACATAATAGGTGTTCTAAGCCTATCCCATTGTAGTAAATATAAAAAAATAATTCACAACTTTAGTAGAGACAGATCCATAGTAGATCTTTGATATAGAACAAGTGAATCTTCTATCGTGTTCCTTCCTCTTTAACAAATAGAGCTTTGACGCTCCTTTTGAAACAACAGATCGGTATGTTTCAGTAGTCTATGTTTTCTTTTTTCAGAATAATCAAAAGATCACACATGACCAATAATTATCGATGTTGTTTCAAAAATCCCATATAAATAAAATAATGATAAGAACTTCTTCTGTAAAATTAGATCCATAAAAGTCGCCTTTTTACTCGCGATATTCAAACATTTGAATTTACAGAGTAGTCGTAACTTCCCTGAAGACTCGGCATAAAAATAACCTTTTAATTCGATCAAAACATTGATAAAACGGTTTTGAATCAGTCAAAATCGTACTTTAAAATCAGCTTTAAATCTGTCTTGAAATCTGCCTAATAATCAGCGTACTAACAGTTGCATAAAAATATCGACTTTAAATTCTCCGATGACAAACGTAAGGTTGAGTTGAACTGTATGCATCCTATGAACGTAAGTTTGATGACATAGTCTTCAAACATAAGGTTCACAACGTAAGGTTGACAACATAAAGTTGACAATGTAAACTTGACAACAAACGTAAGGTTCATTCCAAATGTAGGGTTGGTCATCCATACTTTTATCTTCAACATTCAAACATACGATAAAAGATCCATACTTTTACTTGATCCATACTTTTCTAAGCACGTATGTTTTTTTACAAAAGTAAGGTTGATAAACCATAATTTTGAGAAATAAACGTAATGTTTAATATTTACGTACGGTTCTCCTTCCATACTTTTCTTATATCCCAAACGTAGGGTTCCTTCCTAACGTAGGGTTCTTATTCCATACTTTGCCGATAACGTATGGTTTATTATCCATACTTTTTTCTTATCTCAAAAAGTATACACTCTTTCCATCCATACACTACGTTTATCTATGTAGAGTATGAACAGTGTTTCTAGAACACGCTCAAGTATATTCTGAATAATTTGCGCATGACCAGTGTTTCCAGAACACGCTATATACGAATACTTTAGTAATAAATTCCCATTATTTCAATAGTAAAATAAAATAATAAATTCCTACAAAATTCTTAACAAATAAAATCATTAGAAAATAATTAAGGGTATTTGTGAGCATCAAAATTTACATAAAGAGATAGAGTATTAATATAAACTCCCCCTTTAAATAACAATATTATGTATTTTTTAAAACAAAACTTTCTCAACATTATTCCCTCCATAATGTGATTCGGTTTTTGTTAAAGGCATATGTTTTTTGGTATTTAACATGCCTAATGTTCATGTTATGATATCTTCTATTGTATTTCTTACCCTTACTGAGCATTTGAGATCACCCCTTTCTTATGTTTCATTTTCTCAGGACATGATGAATTTTATTATGATTGACATACTGAAATAACCTTGGAGTTATGGATGTTGTCAAAGAAATTTCTATGTTGTTTTTAATTTCAATTTGTAATGATGGACTTATGTATGTATCTTGTTTCCAATGCTACTCAAATACTCTGTCCTTTTGGATGCATATTCCTTGTTTATATGCCTGTGTAATTAAATAAGGAACTGGATCCAAGAAACTGTGGTTGGTCTTTTTAATGCTTGAACCTCGTTTGTGCATCCTTCACTATGTTTATGAAGGATTCATGAATTAGATTAATGATTCTCTGGTGGTGGAAAGAGAATCATAAATGAGGATCAGACTTCTCAGGTCCCCTTTTGAAAATTAGTGGGGACCATATCCCATTTAAAAAATAATAATACCCTATAAAAGGCCTCATTTTGTACCCTCAAATAACTGATATTTGTCCATGCAAGCTGGATACAACACATCGGCCATAGAGAGTGATCGATCTAAGATAATGAGGACGAGTTCAGTTAATCAAACTGATCAAGAAATGCTACTTCATATTTCAATCCTTTGATGAAAAAAAATCTTCATATAATGGTTTCACAAGAATAAATGATGAAAAATATTCCATTGTATGATTATATGAAGATCACACATTAGATTGGAGACACTAATGTCGAGAAAACATGTAATATCAAAGATGTTGTTAGAGAAATAGCATATAGTCATTAAATCCATTGCAAGAGGATGATCATTTATTTTACCGCATGATGATCCTGGATTTTGAGAGTATTAGTATTTGAAAATTTGATCTTTATCAATAAGATCTCATGAATGACCAATTTATAACATGATTAAGAGAATCAATCATTTGATCACATGATTACCTCGAAGGTTCTTGGAAAAGAAGAAATACGTAGTATTTAATAGTTCCCAATATCATGAAGAAGTCCCCAATGTGCCTTAAAAATTAAACGTACAATGCCTATATAAAATAGAGACACTCCCAAGAGTGATATATGCCACAAAATTGAGATAATGAGAGAGATAGAGGGATACATAGACTTCTTTAAATGACAATAGAGAATCCTCATAATTACTTTACACAAAGGAAGTGTGTTCCCAATTTTTTAAATCATTTGAAGAATAATCCCACAAGTCCTCTAATCTCATGATGTAATTTGTGAACGAATCTGTAAACATACCCAGTGTCATGAGAACCTTCTCAAAGAGAACCTTCAGTCTTGTGAAGGATACATGTAGAAAACACCTCTAGTCACACAAAGAGACATAGACAACTACAAGCATCCTCTTGCTATGAAAATAAAGTGATATAGTATGTCATAGACACCACTTAGGTCATGTGAATGAAGAAGAATCGTAAAAGAAAATAGGTATTGAGAAATGGTTGGGGAGAACTCATCGACACACCCTATGTCACTCCAAGTATGTATGTGAGCTATATTTGGTCTTGTAAAGGAATTTGATATAGATCATTGGACACCTCTTTTCCTGTGATGCATGCAGCAGAAAAAACTAAAGTCTCATAGAAAATAATGTACAGATACCTCCTATAACTTAAAGGAAATAGTGGAAAACACCTTGATCATGTGAATTAATAGCATGAAGTACACTTGAAATCTCATAATCACTTCAGGATAAAGTATCCTATGAGAATCTCTCCCTTGTAACGAAGAGTAGATAATAATATATACTACATCAATATTTTTACAAGTAGTGTTTAAGATAGCTATGGACACCTATTGTCATGTGAATATATCCATGAACATAATAACATGTATTTTGAAAGAACCCATATAAAATATCTATCTTCAATGAAGTTTGTCCAAAATTATAGAAATAAATTAAGGTCTTTTGAAGAGTTTTTGTAGAAACCACATATACAATCTATCATGAATAATACTTGATGAATAATTGATGTTATGATGATACATGTGTTAAGGATGTGGAAAATATATACATCATGAAGAACATATGAAGATGCATTGGGTTTTTATGTAAATTCATTTGAAAAACCTCACTTTGATTATGTTAATTTAGTGAAAATATCTCATAACCTTGATTGGATCATGTGATTCACATGACACATTGAATAATATTGGAAAACAATGGTTTAATTCATGTCCTGAAACACATGAAACCCATTCATATATATTTTAGATACATGCAATATATTAAATAAAAAGAAAAGAAAATAATAAATTTCCTCTACAAATGTGCTAAGGATTTGGATTCCATTCAATCCATGCATGGAGTGTGTTATATTTGAGACTGAAGCTGTATAGACTATCAGAGGATCCTTTATACGAGATGATAATGTTTAAGAATAAAGACTAAGATACCTTTATGAAGAATATTTATTATATATAAATATTTTTGATGAATATGTGTTCACCACTTGAAGAAAATTATGTGACGTTGAAACATCAGCCATAATGAATATGTCTAGCCCACACAATTGTTACATGAAGGATGTTGATCAATAAAGGTGATCAAAATTTGTTGAAAAATAATGATATACTCAATCAGTAGTTCTTGAAGGTACTTTAATAATACCTAGGAAAGTGTTATCTAGAAATATAATATATTAATAACAATAGATCAACCTATTGTGGATCAATCCTTGATGAAAGGAGGATGTCTTCTGTCAGTGCCAAAACAATAAGTCTATTGTGTGATTCTGGAGAAGAAATATTTAGTGTGTGTTCTAGAGTAGGGTAGTATGTATTTTGGTAACTCTATGGGATATATTATAAATATGAATGTTTTTGGATTTGGGATAGATAGATTCTGAATCTATATCAACCATTGTAATAACAGAAATAGGATAGTAGTGGAGAATCCATGTTTAGGGGAATAACTAACATCAAAAGGTGTATATATTTGTACCAAACCTTATAAATGTCATGTTATATGACCTCTCCTGTTAATTATTAATATGAAGTGATATTTTGGAACATCACTAAGTGAGATGATAAGAATAATAATTTTAGTAGGAAGAATTAAAAATAATAAATTTTTGAAATATAAGATTCCAATTAGTCCCCCACCATTCAGTGTTCAATACGACATAGATTACTACAAGTGGTGTCAGATTATATGTCACCTCTAAAGATCCAAGAAATGTTTTATCAATTTATGATTTTAGGACATGGGTGACATATCCTAGTTGAATAAAGAAGATTTTAATCTTAAGAATACTAATCTTGAAATTTATTCCATGACATAGATGAATATAATGAAGGAAAAATATAGAAATCAAAATAATAATATTGACATATAGAAATAGATATCTTTCTCTAAAGATAATAAAAAATAAATATGTTATAGTGATTAGTTTGATTGTTATTACTTTAACGATTTGTTATCAAGATGTAGAGATAATGGAGAAGTCCATAATCAACTCCATCAATTAAAATAACATTTTATGAAAGATACAAAAGAAGTTTTAAACAATATAGTTGAAGGTTTCAATGGTTATCAATATAAAAAATTATAGCTTGAAGAATATTATAATTATATAAAATAGGTATTGTCTAAAATACATGGAATTTCCAACACTTAGAAAACATGTGAAATCAATTGAAGAAATAATTTAAATTTGAAATGAATGATATAATGAAACTATTGAATAATTTCAAGGAAGTTTGTGTGAGAAATAAGTAATTGACATTCTGTTTTTAGAAACATTACTTGAATTTAAAATATTTCACAATGTTTCTATGGTTGTCAAAACATTTCCATTTGATGATAGATATATTAGGATAAAGGAACCTGAAAATTCATTTCATGAAAAAAACATACATTAAGAACATATGAAGAAGATAAAAGAGTATTGGGATGCTAAACTGATATTAGTTGGGGTTGAGAAGAACTCCCTCAACATGAAGTTGTTAGATCTGGACATGACACTGAAAAATAAATAAATCACAATAAGATGGAACATATTTGCATAACTAAATGAAGAGATTATTTTAATCTTGTTTGTATTGAGAGAAATGATAATATAAAGAACATGATATCATCCTACAATCAAATTCCATCATCCTACATAATGAGTGTAACCCATATTCAAAAATTTGATTTATGTACTAATGATATTTCAAGTACTAGTAGAGGTTTTAAAACAAAATATGGTATTGTATGTATAGAGAAAAAATGATATTAAATATTCCAAATCATGTGTGGATTTTAAAATAGGCATGAAGATCTGTTCCCCTTGAAGAAACCTAATGAATGGTGATGTCACTAAAATGAAGCAATATCTACAATCTCTAAAAACCAGACATATTACAAAATAAAATAAAAGAAGAATGATCATCGACAATTTTTGGGGATTTTGTGTGTTTGGGAAAGATGTTTTATAATTTTATAATATCCTGAAGATTAATGAAAATAATAGAAGTCCAGAATTTAGGGGATAAATGTTGATGAAAAGATTGAACCTACATTATAGAAGAAAAATACAATGAAAAATGAGCTCTCTACAAAGAAAATATTTGAATGGTTTGACAATTTTTATGCTTTTTTCAATAGAATTGGTCATTATTATAATGAGTGATTGTCTTAACCTATCATGAAAAATACATATGATGATGTGAAGATAATACCACAACAAAAATGATATCAGGTAAGGAAAGAAGGTGATATGTTAGTCTTGAGATATAAATAGAAAAAGAGTACTATTAATACAACTATCACCAAGAAGATAACTGAGATATACTATCTTATATCAAAGGGAGAATGAAATCGGTCAATAAAATCATGTCCTAGTAGGTAAAATAAGAGTCATTTTGATGAAGAAAAACCACAAATAGAGTTCGGATAGAATATATATCACGGTGCAAGATATATGATTTTTTTGGTGCTTTGAAAGATTTAGAGATATATCCTAATATTTTTTGTAGTAAATGTAATTTTAAGAAAATAGACATGAACTGATTTGGATTCAAGGTAAAAAAGTTGAGAAAATCATAAAAACACTACCAAGAGATATTCTATATATCAAGAGAGGTAAGGCACTAAAACAAAAAATAGTTGTGTGTTAATCGAAAATTATGAGGAGATAGAGAATAACATGAAATAGTGTCTAAATTCCGGAAGAAACCAATTTAAATTGGAAGGAAATTTTTCAAAATCTGATAAACTAGTTGAATCCAATGGAACATATGTATACGCAAAAAATTGAGTCTGATAAATATATTCCTCACAAAGATGGTGACTTGTGTGTAAGGTGTTCTATATGAAAATATTCTCAATAAAACTATAAGGATATTCTACCTAATCAATGGGAGAAATTAAGAGTTAAAATTAGAGATTTGGAGGCCTCATGTAATCATATGAATACAATTGAAAAGGAGACATCAGACAATGGAAAGACAATGATTGGGAGAAAATAATGGTCGTGTTTGAGAGAAAGATCTCATCCTGAATTTTACTCTGGATGAATAAGAAAGATCCTGCATTTTCCCACATGTATATAGATACTTTTTTAATAACATGTATGGAATTTTAGGACATGTGTGCATTCCTTAAGGTGGATAATTGATGAAATTATGATGTTTAATCTTCAATATATAGTGAATGTAACACATATAAACAACATTAATTTTTATTGTGAGGTTTTCCAATCACACTTCCATACTTTTTTTAATTTTATTAATCATATCAATTGAGGAGGAGTTTAGTATTGATTTCAAGATAACCAAAAGGGTATATAATTTATTTTCACATGAAATTTATAATGTTTTTTTATGTTTGTGTAGGAATACAATTACATTGATAAATCAGATTGTTCCTAATACCTTTAATGAGAATTGAGTATTTCTATAAATTATTTAACCTGAATAGTGTTTATGAATTTCTTAGAGATCTTTGGTTGTTTATCACTTTTATCTACACCACGTTAGCCCATGATACTTATAGTGGAATAACTAAAGGGTCTTTTCCAGGAGTACTATGTGTGACAATTCCTCTCATAGAAGTAAACTTGAAATGTTCATATGGGTGATGATAATTATTTTGAAAAAATGATGTGTTTGGAAAACCCCATTTGTACATTTTATATTTAGTTTTAATAATGTAGATAAAATATAACACCATGTATTGAATTTTTTTTTCTATTGATATTGATAAAAAATACAAAGTGGAGAAATATTGATCCAAGATTGCATTTGTTGTTAATAAATATATATATAATTGGGTATAAAGTAGAGATTCCTAGAGAATTGTTATGGATTCATTGCATTGGATGTCACACATGCTAAATTTTCTATGTTAAATATATAATAATTCTTTGTGTTGATCTTTAATTACTTATGTGAAGTGTAAATTAGTTTTCACATTGGATACAACAAGTGAAGTCTATGAAAATTATAATTTGGAAGAAGAAAACTATGAATTCCATTATTAATTGCATGATTATTTGAATATTTAATTAATGGATATTTGAATTTCAAGAAAATTTTATTTGATGGTTGATTATTGGGTTTTATTTTTATTAATTACTGATGAATTCTCTAAGTAATCCAATGGTGGCCTTTATAAAAACAATTTCCATCACACTGAGAAATCCAATCCTAGATCTACCCCATCAGAATGGGGAACCCTGAGAACATCTCGGATTGGGGAAACTGGCATCAGGCCACTATGGGGGTGGGATATGAGAGTACACTATGTAGATCACATAGCAGAAAAGGTGGCATCACTATGCGGTGTAGCATAGTGACTTAGAGAGCCAATTTAGGATGATACCAGAGTGCATTTGGAATTTATGGCTATTGTAGGTATTTTTTTGAGTAATAAACCATACCCCTGACATAAGTAGAATTTTACATGTTATGACATAGCCTTAGTACTATTTATGCATCACATAATTTAGGAATATAACTATAGTTGTCCGATTAAATCGATCTGGACCGTATGATCTCTTATACCTCATCTATTTGAAATAATACACACCTATTCCAAAGAGTCACCCATATTCTACATTTGAAAAATAGATTATTATTTTTGTGAGAATGACATAACACACTGGCCACTATGATTTATCAAACCATGATAGTTAGGATGAGTTCATTTAGTCGGACCGAGTAGGTAATACAACATACCCTTGCATGCCTTTGATGAATACGGGTTGTCCCAAGACGGTGTCATAAGAACAATTGATGATGCAAGACTTCACTACATGATGATATGAAGATCACATGACATATTGAAGACACTCATGGAAAGAACATGCTACATATTAATGATGCTTTGGGATAACTAGTATACAATCATTGAATCCATTACAATTTGAGGAACTTATCTTTGAGTGCATGATGATTTCTATTTTTCAAGTATTTTGCTTTAATATTTTAGTAATATAAAAAAATCACTCAAAGAACCTATTTCTCTCATGACCAAGTGAAGAAATAATTTGATCTCATGATCCCCTCAAAAACTCTTGGGAAATCCAAAATAATCAGTATTTAAGAGATTCCACAATCTCCAACAAGTCCTTAGAGTTATTTAAAACATAGAGGTACGATGCTTATGTTAAAAGGGTCAAGAACGAGAGTGATAGATGATACCACAATGAGATAATGAGATATAGAGATAGGGAGATTGTTTTGTTAATAATAAAAGATCATCCATGTAATTACATTATGTCATGGTAGAGTGTTCCCATTTGATTAAATCATTTGTCAAAGAATCCAATGAGTACTCTAATCTGGAAAATGCATTTGTGATGGAAGTAGTGAACATGCCTACTGTCACATGAGCCACCTCATGAAGAAACATCAATCTTGTGAAGGGTGCCTTTATAAAACACATATTTCCCTATGAATATACTGAGAAAATCATGGAGAACCCCTAGTTACATGATGAACATGATAAATTATGCCACAGAAACAACATGTGTCATGTGAATGAAGAATCATCCTGGAAGACAATAGGTCTTGTAAAAATGTAGGGGGAATTATAAAACACATTCCATGTCATTGGAGGCATGTACATGATATATCATGGATCTTTTGAAGGAATTTGAGATAAAAAATTGGAAACCTCCAGTCATATGAAGCAAGCTACAGACACAACCAGTGCATTATGAAAATGAAGCTACACATAACTCATGTATAGAGAAGAAAAATGTAACAACCTAGAATATTATCAATTAAACTGACCTTCTTATAAAAATATTATATAGTATAAAACACAGACATCACATAGAGAACCCAATAAAAACATCATTCTATGACATTGAAAATGAAGTGGTATTTATTGTAGTTAGAGAATATATACTGATTGAATAGTAATTTGAGGATTGGAATTCTAATTTTACCATTAGGAATAGTAATATGGCCATTATAATTTTAAGCTAACCTATTAAATTATAAATAATATTTTTTTCATTTTATAAATGAAAATTTTATATAATTATACCGTAGTATAAGTAAATAAATGTTTTAAAAATGAAAAAGTGTTGATATTTTGTAAAACATAGATGTTTATTTACAATCTCACAATTAATATAATGATTTAATAGAAAATTCACACTCATAAAATAGATTTATACATTATTATTCATTTCTTATAATTATAATTTAATTTTATGAGACCTTATTTAATTTTTCAAAGTGTTATAAAAGTAGTTATAATATTCAAATCTGTATTATTTTGAATACATTAAGATTTTATTTAAAAATAATTATTTTTTCATATTTATAAAATTGTTTTCATAAATGAATTTCATTTCATAATTCAATACATTGAAAAACTGTTGTTGTTAATTTTGGGGAATTATCTAAAATAGTTGAATTTGTGGCGAATACAAAAATACGATAATTTAAGGTATTTAAAAAAATGAATTTTGTAGTCGCGCATAATGTATGGATTATATAAGAAAAATAATATAAAACTATACTTAATTAATTAATATATTTATTGATATGGATAAAAACTATTTATAGTCTCAATACAAAATAAATAATAATGAATATAATAAACAAATACCATGCTTCCCCCAACTAATTCCACCCCACACCACCCCTTCTACATACTATATTATAACCAAATACCTTGTGAATACTCTTTTACATTACCAATAGATTTTGGTCTCAACAAAATTCCATTCCCAATATCTTTGAGGAGGTTCTCAATGAGAAGATATTCAATAGGTAAAATCTTCATTCAATCTCTATTATTTTATTTTAATTTCTTATTCTCTCCTCACATCCACTATCCTAAGAGGCATGATAACTAAAGTATCATATATATAATTGAATTTTCTTTTTTAATTTAATATACTTTATTATGTGTAACATCCCAATTAAGTAATGAATAATAGATATTTTTATCTATGTCTATTAATGAATTAGATATTGTTTTAGAGGCTTAAAATGAAAATAAATCCAATCTTAAGCATGGAATACACTAATATTGTTTTACTACCTTTTGATGGAAAAACATTTTAAATACAACTTTTGGCAATTTTATAAGATCTATTTGTCAAAATAAACTTATTCTTTATGATTGGGACATTGAAATTTACTTTGGGTAAATTTTTGGTATTTTTATGACAATGTTCATTTTTTTATGAATAGTGAAAAATACTGCATTTTACATCAAAACTTCTTTTTAATATAATTTATTTATATGATTATATTATCTTTTTAATTTGTTTTAAAGTTAAATTAGAATATATGTTTACCATTTAATCCAATGGTGGTCATTGTAATCAATTTCACTTTGAAATTGGACTTAAACCGGTGTCAATAATTTGATACTTATTGTTTCATAAAAACACGCTATTTGTCATGACAATGGAAATTAATTATTAAATTAATTAATGTAAATTATATGATTTTAATTTTTTAAAATTAACATCATTTTTTAATTCAGAATATCAAATATAGATTAGGGTGAAGTTTTGGTATTTTTCTGAAAAACATCAATTTTTGATGAATAGTGAAACCACTAAGTGGTAGTTAAAGAAACTGATTTTTCATTTAAATGAAACATTTCCACTTCTGTGATTTGATTTTCAAAAATACGACATACATGGTTTTAATTAAGAAGTAAAATGTGGTTCAATGAGATTAAAATAATTTTTTGGTGAATAGTAACTTTTAAGTTCTTAATCGTGATTAGAGGTAATTAGTGTATTTTAAGGTAAAAATAATGTTTTAATAATATGAGAGGAGCTTGACACATATCCTACCCTTATTTTATGTGTCATTTCAGACCAAGACAAGCCATGGGTAAACTTGGGGACCCCATGGAGCCACTTTGGTTGGGAAATGACATAAATAACGTTTTATTTAATGTTAAAGTAAAAAATGACACAAACATGAGATGTTTTACTAAAACAATTTTTAAATAGGGTTATACAAGTCAGATTTTTAACTATAAATATTCATTTGAAAGATAAAATGATTTCCTAAATCATGATATTTTTTTATAATTTTTATACATTAAATAATTTATATTATTTATGACATCATGATCATGCAGTGATTACCTTATTAATAAAGGCTTTAAATAAAATGAAAAGATAATGTAAAATCTATGACCTACACATGTCCAAAACCAATTGGATAGGTGTATTTCGAACTCTTATCACCGTACCCTCGAATTATATCAATGTGGGACCTTTTTAATCCGAAACGCATTTTAAAATAAAGTAACGTTTCTTTACTTTCCAAGAGTGCCCCTCTCCTCTTATAAAAGGCCCCCACCTCTACCTCCTTACCCACACTTCCAAAGCCTTTGTCTCGGCCAACCCCTGCCCATTTGGTCTCTCCACTTCCCTCTATTACTCATTGAATCCTCACTTTGGGAATAATTCTTCCCAAGGAAGCCTTTGAGCTCAAACCAAATGGAGTTACCCGATTTTAAGGTAATGTCTTCACTTGAGTCATTTTGTTTTATTTTGCTTCTCCAAACCCCTAAACTCTTTTTATTCTTTTCTTTTGTAACAAATCCAGTATCTTAAATATACGAGGATGTTGTTATAAGAAGTATTCGATCTACAATTACACACACCTATATCTAATGGTTAAAGAACATACTGTTTTTGTGGATGGTGAATTTCCGCCTCCCGAAACGATGATTGTTCAAAACTCATATAACACCTTCAAAGGTGGCCATTAAGATGTCACTATAGTTATATATGATATATAATATTTTTATATTTTCCTTAAGATTCTATATTTTTCATTTTGGGCATACCTTTATGGTTTCCATTATGGGTAAACGCGATATCTTCATTTAAGGAAGTGCGGACTACCGCCCCCTCAAAGTGATTTGATTCGTTAATACCATTTGTGGGACGTATAAAGGATGGAGTTATGATATTATATATGATATTAAACTGGAATTATAATATACCTTTATATCATTATGATTCCATTTCATAAAATACGAAATATAAATGGAAGAAGCGTTCATGCGTACGTACAGCTTACCGTCTCCATGAACGGTGCATTTCATTTCTTATCCCCAAATATAATGTACTATTATAAGTACATATATATAATGGATATATATGATGTATGTTACATCTAAATGATTAATATAATTCTGGAATTAAAATACACATACCTCTCATTTAGTTTTAATTCCATTAATATGACATAGAAATGAAAGTAGTGTTCATGCGTACGTACGGCTTACCGTATCCATGAACGGTGCATTTCATTTCTTACCTATAAATTATTATGTGATATTATAAACACATTTATATGCTAGATATATATGATATATATGATATCCAAATCAGGAATTTCATTCTGGATATAATTAACCTTTGACTACACGAACAACATTTAATTTTAAGAAGTCCACTTTCGACTTAAGAACCAAATATCGACAAAATGAACATTATTAACTTAAATGATTACATAATGTTTATAACATGTAAATAAGTGATATAAAAGGAATAATTAACTTGAAAAAGGTTCTTAAACTAGTAGAAATTAACTCAAGTTTATTATTTAGGAGATTAAAGAACGACCGAGTCAAGTCGGACCCGAGGTATGGGACTTCATCTCAATCTCCTTTCATTGAGGCATATTTTGTTTTATACACAACCTTCTTTTATATGGTTTATAAACCCCTTTGACTTTTATGTTTATTCAAAAGGAATCTTATTTATACGAAGCGTTTACTAAATGACAAAAGGGAATGTTTTTGTCGTATGTATGCGGCGACAACAAATTCTCTACCGCTGTGACCATTATTTGAGTTTCGGCTTCCTCTACAAGCCATAATTTTTTTTAAAGAAAAAATAAATACCATGTTTTAGTTTTCTTTTATTTTGGTATTGAAAATGGTTTTCATAATGTTTTTATTTTATCAATGTGTTTTATTGATATCTTGTGATTGAAATGTATAAAAGTTATGTTTCCTTTATGAATGTTTTATGTGATACGGTTATGTTATAGTTCTTGGTCATTATTATGAAGACGGGTGGTTCCGTGATAAACTAAGGGCGGGTGAGCCCGATATAGCTCTCCAATGCATTGGGTAACGCGGATGAGTGAAACGTTAAGGTTTCTCCGAAGCGATTTAGGGAATATATTGTGATGGGTATTCCAAACGTAACCAAGAGGGTTACTCCCTACGTAAGAATGTTATGAATGCCTCAAGTTACCTTTATGTATTATGATTTCTATGATTTATTCATGATTTTATGAGTTATGTTAAAGTGCTTATGTTTTATGGGTAAAGTATGATTTCATTCTTATGTATATATGTACCCATGTTTCCTTTCCATATTTTTATATCCCTTACTGAGCTTTTTATGCTCATCCCATGTTTTTGAAATGTTTTTCATAGGTCAAGGGAAAGGTACATGATATGATGATAGTGTCAAGGAAGTGTCAAGGAAGTGTCAAGAAAGAATCCATGTTTTATTTTAAATATGTTTCCATTGATGGGAAAAAAGAATACTATCTTTTATGTAACCAATTTGTTTAAATGTGGAATGTAATGAAAGTTTTATGTTCTACTTCTCTAAAACTCTAAACTTGAAAAGATCCTCAAGGTGTAATCTTGTAATAACTCAAGATTAAGTAAGTTTTAAGGCCGGGGCCTTATAGTTGATATCAAAGGTCGGTTTAGATAACTTTAGGAGTTAGAATTCTATTAAATGATTATCCAAAAAAAATTGAAATGATATAGCATTTTAAGATTACCATGTTGCTTCATCTAATACATGTCTGTTCAGAATGGTTTTCTACAGAGGAAATAGGGAAGCAGTGCTAGAATGGCATACCGAAGGAAATAACCTTCCGAATCAGCATCCTGAGATGGTCAGAATTGGAACTAAACAGTTTGTTGCAGTAATGGCGCAGTTGACTCAAGCGATAAATGGTGGTGGTATCCATGCACGATATCAGCCAGATTAACCGTAGAGGAACATGTCAGTGGTGGAACATTTCATGGGGAAACATCCCCCATCATTCAGTGGATCATCTGACCCTGTGTTAGCTGAAGGGTGGATTAAAGCACTGGAGAATATTTTTGATGTCATGGGGTGTTCAGACAATCAAAATGTTAGTCTTGCTATTTACCATTTGGAGGGTGAGGCAGATCAGTGGTGGTCGATGGTTAAAAATATCAGGGACGCTGATGAGTTTGATGCTCTCGACTAGGATAAATTCAAAGGTATGTTTCTTGAGAAGTATTTTCCTAAGGCTGTTCAACTTAGGATGGAAAAACAATTCTTGGAATTGAGGCAAGAGGAAGACTCATTTGCTGCCTATGAAAAGAGGTCCACTCGATTGGCAAGGTATGCTCCAAATTTTATCCGAGACCTTGATAGTAAAATCAATCATTTTTACTCAGTATTAAAGCCAAAATATCGAAGGGAATTGGCTTCTCGTGAGTTTAAAAGTTATGAAAAGCTTGTTCGATGTGCTGAGAAGGTGAAAATGGAGTTTGCTAATGATCAAGTGTTCTATAACAACCAACAGAAGAAGAGACCGAGGTGGCAGGAGAAAGGGAATAATTCTTCAAAAAAGTCTGATGGTAAGAAAACTAAGTTTCCAGTTTGTGATAAATGTGGTAAAAGGCATGTTGGGGAATGTATTTTGAATTCTGGAAAGTGCTACTGATGCGGTAAGATGGGACATAAGGCTCGTGATTGCACTGAAAAAGATCAGGGTGATGGTAAGACCAAATTTGATTTACAGTTAGTGAAATGTTTTAAGTGCATTGAGATGGGTCACTATGAAAACGAGTGTCCGACAAAGACCTCAAGTGATGGGAATCAGTTCGACTACAAGCAGAAAGGGGTGGTGGAATCCTTTGCAACTACTTCAGCAGATGTTGGGCCATCAAATGAAGTCGTATCAGGTACTTTGTTTGTTTTTTTAGATTATGCCAGTGTGTTGTTTGATTCGGGGTCCACACATTCTTTCATCTCTGAAACCTTCTCTAGTAAAATGGGAATACCATCTCAAGAAATGACCCCTGAACTTGTAGTAAAAACACCTAGGGGAAATGTTTAGTCAAAAAGAATTTATAAGAATCTCCATATCCTTATCTGTGGAAAGAACCTACTTGAAAACCTTATTTTTCTACCTCTAGTAGAGTTTGATGTTATCCTAGGTATGGATTGGCTCTCTATTTACCATGCTAAGATTGAATGTAGAGCTAAAGATGTTTCTTTTTAGAAAGACTTTCAGTTTGTGTACAAGAATGAACCCTTATTGTTGATAACATATCAAGAGGCTGAGAAACTTGTAAAATATGGAAATGAATGTTACCTTGCACATATTGTTGAAAACAAAGGAACTGTTCAGATTAATTATATGCCAATGGTAAATGAGTATCCTGGTGTTTTTCCTGATGAGTTTCCTGGAATAATACCAGATCGGGAAGTTTAATTTATTATCGACTTAGTTCCTGATGCTAAGCCAATTTCAAAACCCCCTTATCGAATGGCTCAAATTGAACTTTTAGAGTTGAAGGAGCAATTGCAAGATTTATTAGAGAAAGGTTTCATTCGACCTAGCACATCACCATGGGGTGCTCCTGTTTTATTTGTTAAAAAGAAATATGGTTTTATGAGACTTTGCATTGATTATAGAGCCTTGAATAACATCACTGTTAAGAACAAATATCCTTTGCCTCATATCGATGATTTGTTTAATCAGCTCCAGGGAGCTCAGTGTTTTTCAAAGATTGACCTGAGATCGGGGTACCATCAGCTGAAGGTAAAGGAAGCAGATGTTCCGAAGACTACATTTCGTATAAGATATGGCCATTATGAATTTTTAGTAATGCCTTTTGGGCTAACCAATGCACCTGCTGTATTCATGGACTTAATGAATAGAATTTTCCATGAGTTCTTGGATAAGTTTGTGGTGGTTTTCATTGATGATATTTTGGTGTTTTCTAAAAGTAAAGAGGATCATGAAAGACATTTAAGGGTTATTTTGCAAACCTTAAAAGAATAGAAATTGTATGGGAAATTCAGCAAGGCTGAGTTTTGGTTGCAACAAATTTCTTTCCTTGGTCATATTGTTTCTAAAGATGGGATAACTGTTGATCCTGCAAAAACAAAGGTTGTTGAAGAATGGCCAAGACCCACAAATGTAACTGAGATTCGTAGATTCCTTGGTTTGGCAGGCTATTACCGAAGGTTTGTTAGAAATTTTTCATGGTTATCTAGTCCAATGACTAAGCTAACTTAGAAGGGTGTTAAGTTTATCTGGACAAAAGAATGTGATGATTTTTTTCAGGAATTGAAAAGAAGATTGGTGGATGCTCCAGTTTTGGCACTACCTTCCAGGAATGGAGAGTTTGTTATCTACAGTGATGATTCATTGAAAGGACTTGGTTGTGTCCTAATGCAGAATGATTAGGTAATTTCTTATGCTTCACGATAGTTGAAAACTCATGAGGTAAATTACCCTACACATGATTTGGAATTAGCTGCTGTTGTTTTCGCTTTAAAAATTTGGAGGCATCATTTGTATGGAGTAAAGTGTGAAATATATACTGATCACAAAAGTTTAAAGTATATATTCACTTAGAATTAATTGAACATGAGACAGAGGAGATGGCTATAATTAATCAAGGATTACGATTGTACAATTCATTACCATCCGGGAAAAGCAAATAAAGTGGCTGATGCTTTGAGTCGAAAAAGTAATGCTTCATTAGCAATATTGTGTTTGGAACATGATCCTTTGGTGAAGGATTTGATGAACTTTGGCATAGAAGTTTTTGTTGCAGGATGTTCTTCTGTTTTGTTTCAGGTATCAGTGAAATCTTATCTATCAGACAGAATCAAGCAAGCACAGAAACAAGACCGTGAGTTGCAGAAAAAGGTAGAGCTGGTTCAGAAAGGTAAGTTGCTTGAATTCAACATTGATAGTGATTGTGTTTTGAGATTTGGGAAAAGATTATGTGTGCCTTGTGATTCACATTTGAAGAGAGAGTTGTTATGTGAAGCCCATAGTTCCCCGTTTTCAGTTCATCCTGACAGTACTAAGATGTACAAAGATCTGCGGGAGTATTACTGGTTGGATGGAATGAAAAGATATATTGTTGCTTTTACTGTGAAGTGTTTGACATGTCAACAGGTTAAAGAAGAGCGGCAGTTACCGAAAGGGATGCTTCAGCCTTTACCAGTACCAGAATGGAAATGGGAGAATATATCTATGGACTTTGTTGTGGGATTACCGAAGACATCTCAAGGTAATAATGCAATCTGGGTTATTGTTGATCGCTTGACTAAATCTGCTCATTTCCTTCCTATTCGAGGTACTTTTTCTCTAGATCAACTTTCTCGATTGTACCTTAAATATATATTCAGGTTTCATGGAGTTCCTCTATCCATTGTATCCGATCATGATCTCATGTTCACTACTAACTTTTGGAAAGTCCTTCAGAAGTCGTTGGGTACTGAATTAAATTTTAGTACAGCTTTTCATCCTCAATCAGATGGGCAGTCAGAACGAACAATTCAGACTTTGGATGATATGCTACGTTCTTGTTCGATGGATTATCAGGGAAGTTAGGACCAACATCTTTCTTTGGTTGAATTTTTATATAATAACAGTTTTCATTCTAGTATACAGATGGCACCATTTGAGGCGTTATATGGGAAGCGGTGTCGAACTCTAGCTTTTTGGGATGAAGTGGGTGAAAGAAAGCTGATGGGACCAGAATTGGTAGAAGAGTTGGTAGAAAAAGTTCAGTTGATACAGAAACACATGAGAATAGCTCAGAGAAGGCAGAAGAGTTATGCGGACAACAGGAGGAAGGATCTATCTTTTGAGGTAGGTGATCATGTTTTTCTCAAAGTCTCACCATGGAAAAGTGTGATGCGATTTGGTAAGAAAGGAAAGCTGAGTCCAAGGTTCATTGGACCATATGAAATTTTGGAGAGAGTTGGATCAGTTTCATATAGAGGGGCTTTACCTCCGAGTTTATCTCAGGTACACAATGTTTTTCATGTTTCGATGCTGAGAAATTACATGCCAGATCCATCTCATGTTTTGAGTCTAGAGGTAGTTCAGCTGGAAGAGAACCTATCTTATGAGGAACAACGGGTCCAGATTCTTGACCACAGGGAGCAAGTGTTACGGAATAATTTGATTCATCAGGTAAAGGTTTTTTGGAAAACCCACATGATTGAAGAGGCAACATAGGAATCTGAAAATGCAATGAGGGATAAATACCACCACTTATTCGATAAGTAAATAAATTGCGGGGACGCAATTTTCTAAAGGGGGGAAGGATGTAACATCCCAAGTAAGTAATGAATAATAGATATTTTTATCTATGTCTATTAATGAATTAGATAGTGTTTTAGAGGCTTAAAATGAAAATAAATCCAATCTTAAGCATGGAATACACTAATATTGTTTTACTACCTTTTGATGGAAAAACATTTTAAATCAAACTTTTGAAAATTTTATAAGATATATTTATCAAAATAATATTATTCATTATGATTGGGACATTGAAATTTACTTTGGGTAAATTATTGGTATTTTTCTGACAATGTTCATTTTTTTATGAATAGTGAAAAATACTGCATTTTACATCAAAAATGCCTTTTAATATAATTTATTTATATGATTCGATTATCTTTTGAATTGGTTTTATAAAGTGAAATTAGAATATATTTTTACCATTTAATCCAATGGTGGTCATTGGAATCATTTTCACATTGAAATTGGACTTAAACTGGTGTCAATCTTTTGATACTTATTGTTTCATAAAAACACGCTATTTGTCATGACAGTGGGAATTAATTATTAAATTAATTTTCGTAACTTATATGATTTTAATTTTGTAAAATAGAAATCATTTTTGAATTCAGAATATCAAATATATCTTAGGGTGAAGTTTTGGTATTTTTCTGAAAAACTTCAATTTTTGATGAATAGTGAAACCACTAAGTGGTAGTTAAAGAAACTGATTTTTAATTTAAATAAAACTTTCCCACTTCTATGATTTGATTTTCAAAAATACAGAATACATGGTTGTCATTAAGAAGTAAAATTTGGTTCAATGAGATTAAAATAATTTTTTGGTGAATAGTAACTTTTAAGTTATTAATCGCGATTAGAGGTAATTAGTGTAGTTTAAGGTAAAAATAATGTTTTAATAATATGAGATGTGCATGAAACATGTCTTACCCTTTTTGGATCTGTCATGGCCGACCAATAAAATCCATGAGTCAACTTGGGGACCCTATGGAGCCACTTTGGTTGGGAAATGACATAAATAACTTTTTATTTAATGTTAAAGTAGAAATGATACAAACATGAGATGTTTTACTAAAACAATTTTTAAATAGGGTTATACAAGTCAGATTTTTTACTATAAATATTAATTTGAAAGATAAAACTATTTCCTAAATCATGATAGTTTTTTTATAATTTTTAGACATTAAATAAATTAAATTATTTATGACATCATGATGATGCAGCGATTGCCTCAGTAATAAAGGCTTTAAATAAAATGAAAAGATAATGTAAAATATATGACCAACACATGTCCAAAACCTATTGGATGGGTGTATTTAGAACCCTTATCACCTTACCCTTGAATTATATCAATCTGGGACCTTTTGAATCTGAAACGCATTTTAAAATAAAGTAACTTTTCTTTACTTTCCAAGAGTTCCCCTCCTCTCCTCTTATAAAAGGCCCCCACCTCTACCTCTTTACCCACACTTCCAAAGCCTTTGTCTCGGCCAAAACCTGCCCATTTTGTCTCTCCACTTCCCTCTCTTACTCCTTGAAGCCTTTCTTTGGGAAGAAGTCTTCCCAAGGAAGCCTTTGAGCTCAAACCAAAGGGAGTTACCCGATTTTAAGGTAATGTCTTCACTTGAGTCCTTTTGTTTTATTTTGCTTATCCAACCCCCTAAACTCTTTTTATTATTTTCATTTGTAACAAATACATTATCTTCAATATACAAGGATGTTTTTATAAGAAGGATTCGAGCAACACTTACACACACCTACATCTAATTGTTCAATAACATACTGTTTCTGTGGATGGCAAATTTCTGCCTCTCGAAACGATGATTGGTCAAAACTCATATAACACCTTCAAAGGTGGCCATTAAGATGTCACTATAGTTATATATAATATATAATATGTTTATGTTTTCCTTAAGATTCTGCATTTTTCATTTTTGGCATACCTTTATCGTTTCCATTATGGGTAAACGCGATATCTTCATTTAAGGAAGTGCGGACTACCGCCCCCTCAAAGTGATTTGATTCATTAATACCATATGTGGGACGTATAAAGGATGGAGTTATGATATTATATATGATATTACACTTGAATTATAATATAACTTTATATCATTATTATTCCATTTCATAAAATACGAAATAGAAATGGAAGTAGCGTTCATGCGTACGTACGGCTTACCGTCTCCATGAACGGTGCATTTCATTTCTTATCCCCAAATATAATGTACTATTATAAGTACATATATATAATGGATATATATGATGTATGTTACATCTAAATGATTTATATAATTCTGGAATTAAAATACACATACCTCTCATTTAGTTTTAATTCCATTAATATGACATAGAAATGAAAGTAGCGTTCATGCGTATGTACGACTTACCATCTCCATGAACAGTGCATTTCATTTCCTACCTCTAAATTATTATGTGATATTATAAACACATGTATATTCTAGATATATATGATATATATGATATACAAATCAGGAATTTCATTCTGGATATAATGAACCTTTGACCACACGAACAACATGTAATTGTAAGAAGTCCACTTTCGACTTAAGAACCAAATATCGACAAAATGAACATTATTAACTTAAATGATTACATAAAGTTTATAACATGGCAATAAGTGATATAAAAGGAATAATGAACTTGAAAAAGGTTCTTAAAATAGTAGAAATTAACTCAAGTTTATTATTCAGAAGATTAAAGAACGATCGAGTCAAGTCGGACCCGAGGTATGGGACTTCGTCTCAATCTCCTTTCATTGAGACATATTTTGTTTTATACACAACCTTCTTTTATACGATGTATAAACCCCTTTGACTTTTACGTTTATTCAAAAGTAATATTTTTTATACGAAGCGTTTACTAAACTACAAAAGGGAATGTTTTTGTTGTACGTATGCGGTGACAACGACTTCTCCACCGTCGTGACCATTATTTGAGTTTCGGCTTCCTCTACAAGCCATACTTTTTTTAAAAAGAAAACTAAATACCATATTTTACTTTTCTTTTATTTTTGTATTGAAAATGGTTTTCATAATGTTTTTATTATATCAATGTTTTTTATTGATATCTTGTGATTGAAATGTGGAAAATTTATGTTTCCTTTATGTATGTTTTATGTGATACGATTATGTTATGGTTCTTGGGAATTATTATGAAGACGGGTGGTTTCATGATAAACTAAGGGCAGGTGAGCCTGATATAGCTCTCCAATGAATTGGGTAATGTGAAGGAGTGAAACTTTATGGTTTCTCCAAAGAGATTTAGGGAATATACTATGATGGGTATTCCAAACGTAACCAAGAGGGTTACTCCCTACGTAAGAATGTTATGAATGCCTCAAGTTACCTTTATGTCTTATGATTTCTATGATTTATTCATGATTTTATGAGGTATGTTAAAGTGCTTATGTTTTATGGGTAAAGTATGATTTCATTCTTATGTATATATGTACCCATGTTTCCTTTCCATATTTTTATATCCCTTACAGAGCTTTTTATACTCATCCCAAGTTTTTGAAATGTTTTTCACAGTTCAAGGGAAAGGTACATGATATGATGATAGTGTCAAGGAAGTGTCAAGAAAGAATCCATGTTTTATTTTAAATATGTTTCCATTGATGGGAAAAAATAATACTATCTTTTATGTAACCACTTTGTTTAAATGTGGAATGTAATGCAAGATTTATGTTCTAATTCTCTAAAACTCTTAACCTGAAAAGATCCTCAAGGTGTAATCTTGTAATAACTCAAGATTAAGTAAGGTTTAAGGTTGGGGCCTTATATTAAGCATCTTCTCCTCTACTTGTATTCTAAATATGAAAACATCATATGTGATGTGTCGATTCACTTCCTTCGTGGATGACGAGTTTTCATTTTCCATTAACAGCTTCAAGGATGGTCATAAAACCATTATTATGGTTAAATAATATTTTATAATAAATATTTTATGTTTTATAATGTTTTTAAACAAGTATATAATCATGAAATTAATTAAAAAGATATAAGTTATTGATGGTCTCAAAAACCACCAAAATAAATTAAAAGGTTTGCATAAATGTTTTATTAATGAATTATTATTTTACCATATAACAACATGTTATATGAGACCATTTTAACTTCAGTATATTTATTAACAATAAATAATTTCTCTTATAGAAAATTTATAGTCCTTAGAAAAAACCACCATATTTAGACATGAGGGAATCAACCATAACCCATGAAAACATATGCTTCCAAAACGATAATATTAAACTCTGTAATAGATCAAAATGGTCATAAATGAACATAATAATATTATAATAAATAAAATACATGTATAATAGGTTATGAATAATACAATTAATGAATCCAATTTTATTATTCAGTATACTAAGTAAACGTGAAGAAGGTATTTAGACATAAGGTAAGGGTATTCTCGAAACCAACTCATTTTCATTTAGTAATACTTCTTTGATGCCAAATTATAGTTTTGGATATTCAATTAATATAACTCAAATATAATATAATTTTTATTCCCTTTAATTTTCTGGTATATTCAATTTATAAAATGATTTTATGATAAATACAATGATTTGGTGAAAGAACTCTTCCTTCCAATTCACATCTTGACTCATCTTGATATTGATTCTTCTTCACTGAACTGTGATGATTTCTAAACCAAGTATTTTTTCATTTTTAATTTGGGAACCGTAAATTTCATTGATGAATATGTTATTTAATAAATCTTTATGAAACACATTCATTTTTAAGGGATATTTCATGATAACAAATTTTATATGTTCTTTGTGGAATGTATGATTATGTAAATGTTATGATGTGAGAAGTGGGACTATAATTATATATCTCTATAATGAATTGGATAATGTGATTTATCACATGCAATAATGTTAAATATTCATGAACATTATTCAAGATTATTTTACAACAAGGCATTCATATTTATATAAATTTTTTATTCATGAACATGATTTTATCATTGTTTACAACTATGTGGGGGTATTTGACCACTAAGGAATGATGTTTAATTTATATGAATTTCCAAATTTCATGCCTTTATCCAATGTTTCCATCATAATTTTTATAATGATTCCATTAATATATAATTATTATTATGACGATTATGCTCACCCATGTTAACTTCATTCATTCACTTATTAATCCTTTTATTAGGCATTTAAATCTTCCCTTTCTTGGATGTATATCCTTAGGTGAATACATGTATGGGAAAGAAAGTGGTATTTAAAGGGATAAAGAATATGATTTTAAATATATTTGTATGTTTTATTACTATGCATGTAATGTATGTTCAAAATTTTCCCAAGACACTAAACCTTTGGATCAAGGGTTTTTTATCACTATTACATTGTTTACATATAAAATGATGTAATAATTATATAAGAAAATAATAGTCACTATAGATGGTATCATCACATGGTTTAGTGAATTTGGGAGTTAGTATTAGATAACCTTAGTAAAAACCATTAGGATAATACTATGTATATATTAATATCCAAGAAGTTTATTTAAAAAATTGATAAAAAGGGGATCCTATAAGATATGAATTTAGAGATAATTCAACATAATAATAACATATTTATTCTTGACTTCTTTACTTATGTTTTGATAAAACAATTTATGATTTAAAAAATTGTGGAAACCCATAGAAACCATGCTAGAAACTCATGTGATGGACTATGCAGGGATTGTTCGAATGGAATTCCTAATGCATTGGGAGGTGGAGTTAAAAATATCATAGAGATGTGTACCCAGCTATATCATGCATTAAAAAAACCTAAACAATGTGTAAATTATATCTCCCCATTAAAGGTAGAAACTGACTATCGAATCTTTTATGCAGTAACAACTGCCAACATTTAGTGGATATTCTTATCCTCTTTTCATGAAAAAATGGGTGGAATCGATGGAGAATAATTTTCTGGTGCTCCATTTAATTAATAAGGACAAAGTGACTCTAGAAATATCTCATTATATATATATATATTGATCAATTTTGGGAATTTATTAAGAAAACTGTGTGGATGAATGAAACAGAAGAGATCGAGTGGGATGTCTTTATGAAAATATTTCATAATTAGTATTTCCCTAAAAATCTCCAAATAGAGATAGGAAGTGAATACATAGAGGTGAAGAAAAAACAAGGCGAATATATAAAATATCATGAAGAAAATTTCACAATGATTTCAAGGTATTCCATAGGATTTGTTATCAAAAATGATAGAAAAATAGACTGATTCCTTAGTTGTTTAAAACAACACCTTTGAAAGGATCTATCATTGCATTACTTTTGGGGTTATGATTAATTTTTGGTGATGTTCTATCAATGTAGAGATGGAGTTCAAATAATGGTCCCATTGATATAGAGATAATAAGAGAGGAATGTATTGTAAATTTTGTGGATAAAGTGACAAAGGAGTAAAGAGGATCAAACAAACAAATATCAAAAATTTGGGTAGAATAATTATGGGAATTGCCTTAATGGGAATATAAAATGCTTCAAGTGTGGGAGATAATTTTATCAGGAGAATTAATGTTGAATTGACATGGAAACGATGCCCATAATAATGGAGGAAATAAGAGAACCACAAATTTTTCAATGATTCAAATTTAGAGAGGAAGGGAACTATGAAATCTAGTGCACTGAACCTCGATTCCTTGAAGGTAATTATTGTCCACAGCCACCGAAGCCAAATGAGAAAGGAAAATATTATTCCATCACTACTAATAAAGTGGAAAAACAAAACAAGGTCATACAAGGTACACTTACTATTCACTCAGGAATATAAAAATTATTATTTGATTCTAGTTTTATGAATACATTTATATCATGCGTATTTTCTTGAACTATTGAATAATATCCCTGATTCTTTGATATAGAGAATTTTTTAAAACCACTAGGTGTTGTGATCATTGAAACCCAAGTGTTTGACTCTTCTTATATTGTAATATTTGGTAAGATTCTTCTAGAAAATATCATGATACATCCCTTTTAGGAATTCAACATTATACATGACATAGATTGTCTATCGTCATATAAAGGAAAAATCATCGTTCAAGAAAGGGAAATTTATTTTCATATTCCAAACAGTCCCTTGTTTCTCAAACAATAAATAGAATACCACTATTCACCTTGAAAAATCATTTAATGTTGTGGGTGTTTATGCCTTGTGAATAAGCATACCTCTCTAAAAAGGTTTTCTCAAAAGAAGGAATCAACCTAGAGTAAATTCCCATTGTGAGGTAATACATTGATGTATTTCCTAAAGAGTCACCCAAACATCCCCCAGATCATGATGTAGATTTATCAATAGAACTCATACTCGGATATACTCTAAGTCAAAAATGACCCTGGTCTAAATCAAAATATAGGGTTTAAAGAAGTATCTACTAGAATATTTGGAAGAAGGTTTCATACGACGTATTTCATTCCCATAGGGTGTGGTAATGTTCTTTGTAAAGTAAAAGGATAGATCAATGATGTTTTTTATAGACTAACATGAGATCAATAAGATCACAAAAATGAAGAATATCATCTTCAAAGGATTTATTACTTGTTATAACAACTATGAGTAGCTCAATACTTCTCAAACTCAGATCTTCATTCTGGTTATGATCATCTAATGGTAAAGAATAAATATATTTAGAATTCACCTTTTTGTAAAAGGTATGGGTACAATGAGTTTCTAGAAATTCCATTCAATCTTACTAATTCCTATACAATCTTTAAGTATTTGATGAATAAAGTCACTAGAATGTACCCTGTCAATTTTTTTATAGATTTTATTGATGATATTATCTTCTACTATCAGATAATGGATGAAAATTGTGTTCTTATAAGGATATTTCTAGAAAAATTACATTATGGAAAATTGTACATCATGTTTATAAATATTTCCATTTGTATGTAGTAAGTCACATTTTTGGGACACATGATCACAATTGTTGGAATTTATGTGGACCCTTCAAAAGAAAAGGCAATTACAGAATGACCTAGACCCCCTAGTTTAATGAAAATCCAATGTTTTCATAGATTTTCAGGGAACCATCTACATTTTTTGATAAATATCTCATGATCTTATATCTCATTTTCTACATCAATAATGAAAGGGGAAATTTATGTTTAAATACAGGAATGTGGGGAATGATTCAAGGGGAAAAATAAGAGGCTAGTCATTGTACTTGTACTTACACTACCAATAGGTGGAGAAAGTTATGCGATATAAAGTGATGATTTAAAGAAAGGCATGGGTTGTGTAATCTTTCATAATGATAAATTGATATCCCATTCCTCATAGTAGTTAATTATATATAATAAAAACTACTCAATGCATGATATGTGGTGTGATGTTGTGATTTTTTCTTGAATATTCTGCTTCACTAGCTATATGGTGAGAAGTGTGACATATATACTAATCAAAAGAGACTAAATTATATATTCCCAAAAAGGAGATCTACATGAGTCAATGTAGATAGTTAGATATAGTCAAGGACTACGATTACTCTATTCATTATCATATTGGGAAGGAAATCAAGGTAGCTGATTATCTTAGCAGAATAAAGATGTTATTCTTTCCATGATGATGATTGATAAAGACCATATCATCATATAATTGGAATGTATGGATCTAGAAATCATAATTAAAGTAAATAAATACTATATTCACCAAATTTTTTCACAACTATCTATCCATGAAAAGATCAAGGAGGCACAAAGGGATGATCTGGAGTTATAAAAGAATCTGAATATAATAAATGAAGTAATGTTACATGAGTTCCAAATCGATGATAATAGTGTGATTTAGTTTGGAATGAGGATATGTGAGCCTTAATCACCTGAAGTAATAAAGGATATATCGTATAATTCACATAGCTCATCTTTATCTATATATCCTTTAAGTACTAATATGTATTTTGACCTTTAAGAAAATATATGGTGGGATAACAAGGAAAAGGATATTGTAGAATATATCTCAAGGTTCTTGGAATTTAAGCAAGTTAAAGAAGAGAAATAAAAGAACAATTTGATGATGAAAACTTTTCTATTACCCATGTGGAAATGGGAGAATGTCACGATGAACATTGTAATTTGTCTCCTAAATAAATCCAAAGGAAACAGTGGGATATGGTTAGTTGTGGAACAACTCACCAAGACAACGATCTTTATTGCTATTTGGGGGGATGTCTTGCATGTGTAACATGGAATGTTTTATTTGGAGAATGTGGTGAGGATATATGGGGATTCATTTTTGATCAAATCTGATCATGATAAGTGGTTCACATATAAATTGTGGATAATTAATCAACATTTGCTGAGTTCAGAATTGAATTTCATTGCGACCTATCACTCAAAACTGATGGCCAATCTGAAAATGACTATTTATATGCTCTAGGAAATGTTACAATTCAACTCAATGAAATTAAATGTTGGATGGAATCAGTATCATCCATTACTTGATTTCTCATACAATAATATATTCCACTCTATTATTGAGTTGGATCCATATGAATCACTCCATGGGAAGTGATGTAGAACTCCATATTTATGGGATTAAGTCACTGAACAAAAGCTACTTGGACCAGATCTGGCACAAGAGATGACATAAAATATTAAATCAATCAAAAATCACATAAAACTTTATTGGATACAACAAAAGAGCTACACTGAAAACCATAAAAGAGAATTGGAGTTCAGTTTTGGGCATAATTCCTTCCTTAAAATATCACCATGGAAGAGAGTCATGTGGTTTGAAATGAAATGGAATCTTAAAAAAGGTACATTGGTCCCTTTGAGATTATTGAATTCATAGGATCAATGTACTATTGTCTTTAACTTCCACAAAATATAACTCGTGTTCATGACATATTCTATTTATCTCTCCTCATGAAGTACATAACTGACCCCATACATCTACAAAATAATGAGGTTATTACAAATGGAGAAAAATATCTCATATAAAGAGCAGCTAGTAAAGATCATGGACCAATGAATCAATGTAATATGAAACAATACAACCCACAATTTCAATGTGTCTTTGAGGAACCATGCATACCATGATGTGACATTGGAACTAGAGGTAAAAAATAAAAATAAATACCCACACCACATTATGTATAATGAAATTTCAAGGGTGAAATTTCAAAAGGGGGGAAGAATTAATGACTTCAAATATTATCAATGGAATTTACATTCTTATAATAGTTTAATATAGTAAAATATAATTCATCACATGGATATCCTAATAAAACAACATTCTAATAAATCAATAATAATTTAAGTGGTATTTATAGAAATTAAAGAATCTATACAAATTAAATAGTAACATTTCTGTTGGAATTGTAATATGGTTCTCAGGAATAGTAATATGACTAATAAAATAGTAATCTCACTTATGAAAGTATAAATAAAAATTAGGAATCATGTAAATGAAAATATATTTTAATTATATCATATTATAATATATTTTTTATAATGTGATCCTCTGGTCAAAAGATGAAGCATTAAAATATATAGAGACAAAGATTATAAAATTACAGAAGTTAGAAAGAGGGAAATTTATTACAATATTATTCAGGTAAGAGGATGAGATCTACTAGGAGGTCTTGCATCTAGGTAATTTTACTAATAACTCCTTTATTGGCATGACCATCTACTGCCTTGTTCGAATCATGGTAATCATGAGTGATAATATGATTAAGCTCTTTTAAATATTAGAGGCAAGTCATCCATCTTGTTGTGAGGGGACATTCCGGGTGAACAACCCCATGTCTAATGACATGAATAATGTTAATGGAGTATCATTTAATCCATATGTTTCTCCATCCTTTTTTATGACGTAGACACAAATAATTATGTTATTCATATCTGCTTCTAAGGAGGAGGCAAAACCACACATACCATAATAACATCCAAGAATATTCCCACTATGATTTCTGTTGGAAGTCGTTGAGAATATGCCTCTCCCTGTAAAACATAAAATATTTTCATAAAATAATACTTTGTTTTATTATAATTATATGGTAATTTAATGACACGTTAATTAATTTTTCAATGTGTCATAAACCTGTTATAATATTAAAATATGTATTTTTTGACAACATGATGATTTTATTTAAAAATTAAATATCTTTTACTTAGAAAAATATTTTTATAATTTTTTTAAAATTTTAAATTTTACATATCAATAATTTATTAGGTTTAATTTTTTAGATTTTTCTAAAATATTTGAATTTTGGGTGAATAGTGAAATATAGTAATTTACTATAGTTAACAAATTCAAAAAAAATTGTAGTCATTTATGAGGTATGGATTATGTAATAACCATAATCATGATATAAAATTATTTATTTAATATATTTATCCATATGGATTAACACTACTGATAGTCTTGAGACAAAATAATAAAATAATAAATTTAATAATAAAAATAATCATATCTACCCCTATAAATACCACACCTATCTACGAAATTCCTTTCTTATCCTCTTATACATCTCTATTTTTTTTTAATATTGAAAAAATAAAACACCTGTGTTCCATAATAGTGTTCGGAGGGAGACGATATTCATTAGGTAAAATCCACTTTTGTTCACTTTTAATTTCTATTATTTTCATAATCTCTCACATCATAACCTATAAAAAGAGGAATGGTAACTTCAGTATCATATATATAGTTTAATTTTATTTTTTTAATGGAATATACATCAAAAAATATCTTAACCTATCCTTTTATTCTAAAAATGTAAACATTATCTATGATGTGTTGATTCAACACCTTTGTGGATAATAAGTTCTCATTTTCTATTACCGCCCTCAAGGATGGTCATCAAACAATTATTACAGATAAAAAATATTATAATATATATATTAAATGTTTTTTATTTTCTAGAAAAATATATAAATATGATATAAAATAAAATGTCACAATTTCGTGATGGTCGTTAACACTGAAAATTTAAATTAAATCATTTTCATCAACATTTCAACTAATGAATCATTCTTATAGCTTATAGCCAAATGATATATGAGACCATTTAACTTATTTATGATCATTAATACTAAATAATTTCACTTATATAGAAGTTATAATTATTTTAAATGAACCCCCACATTTATACACAAGGGAACTGATCATAAACCATGAAATAAAATACGCCCAATATGATGACATTAAACTATATAAATTATCCAAAAGGTCATAAATGACATTAATAAAATTCTATGAAATCTAATAAATGTATAATAGGTTTTTAATTATGTAATTAATGAATCTAATTTTTTTATCCAGGACATTACATACAATTGTCGATGAAATTTTAACATAATGTAAGTGGATTCATGAACACAAATCCTTTTAATTGGGTTATTCCTCTTTCATGAAAAATTTTAATGTGGATATTATTTTAATATTATAAAAATATTATTTCATTTTTCTTACCTTACTCTTTGTGGAAATACATGTTTCCAATATTTGTTTATCATAAATACAATGATTTTCCAAAAGTACTCATCCTTCCAATTGACATCTCTGCTCCTCTTGAGATTACTTCTTCATTACTCAAGTGTGATGATTTATACACTACGTATTTTTTCACTTTTTCATTTGGAAACCTCAAATTTAATTCATAAATATATGATTTATGAAATAATTATGAAACCCAATCATGTTCATGGGTTATTCAGTGTTAATAATTGATAAATATTTTCTATATCATGCATGACTATGAAAATTTTAAGACACAACCGGTGGACCTAAAATTATATATCCCTCCAATGAATTGGTTTATGAGATTTATTTCATCAAATAATGTGAGATATGAATAAATAATATTCAATCTGTTTTCAAAATGATGATATTTTGGTTATGGAAATATGTTATTCATGAACATGATGCTAGCTTTGTTCACAACTAAGTGTGCTATTTGACAACGAAGAGATGATGTTTCATTTTTTTGCGCTTCCACATTCAATGAATCTATCCAATATTTCAATATTGATGTGGACAATGATCCCATGAATATGTTATAGTGGTGAGTATGATTATTCACACCCATGTAATATTGATTCATGTCATTATTTATCCTCTTAATGGGATTTTAGATCATCCATTTATTTGATGTATATTCTCATGTGACTGTGTTTTCTTGGGATAACATGATTTCAAATTGGATAATTAATTAGATTTTAAATAAATTTTTATGTTTTATTATTGTCAATTTTATGTATGTAAAAAAATTTTCAAAGACACGATTCCTTTTGGATCTGGTTTTTGTAATGGTATTACATTTTTTATCATTAAAATGATATAAAAATTATGTAATAAAAGTTTGGTAGCTATAGAAATAGTTGAAAACACCTTGATCATGAAAAGAAACACTATAATTTACATTACCAATTCATTTGAAAGTAACCACTGAGAATAAGGACATTGAAATTATGGTTTGAAAATAATCTTCCAGACATCGATATCTTTTGATGCAATGGGAAAGGAATCCGTATACACCACTCTTAATGTGATGGCTTCAGTAGAGATACAACCTTATCCTAAAAAGTAACCCATGGATAATACCATTCTTATGTAAAGTAACGTAGAAGAATAAAACACAACGTCCATGTCTTATAATGGGTTTGAGGAGATATTGAGGACACAACCTATTCAGTGATTTTATATACATAAAAAATCTATGATCTTGTGAAGATAATTGAGTTGAGTCCATAGACAATATGTGCCTCATGAGGTAGATACTAAGAAGAGAATATTTTCTATGTGAATACATTTTGAAAGACAAACTTGGATTATGTTTAGGCATTGAAAAATCACATAACATTGATTAGATGTTGTTATTCCTAAGATATAGTAATGAAAATAAGAATATAAATGTTACATGCAACCTAGGAAAAATATGAAACCCTTGAATGTATAAATGAGATACCCAAAAATTATTTTATTACAACTAATAAAATAAAAATATTCATAAATAAATATTTTATTGATTTCGATTCCTAGAAATCCATTCATGATTTGTGTTTTATTTGAGACATAATTTGTAAAGAATATTATAATATATCTGAGTTGATAGTATTTGAGAAGACATACAGAATGTAAAATTTGGAAGATCGTTCATTAATATAAAAATCATTGAATAATTTGTGTGAAACACTCTCAACAAATTAATTGAGGATGAAACTTAATTGATATGTAATCATTCATGTTTAATAATTCATTTCAATGATGAAGTAGATAAATAAATGTGATTATAATTGATTGAGCAAGACCAGCAAACTCTACCAGTAGCTTTCGAAGGTACATGAAGAGTACACATGAAAGTTTGATCAATAAATATCATAGAATAAAATAAATAGATCAACATATAATGTATTAATCCTTGAATAAAGGAGTAATTATCTAGTTTGATCTTGAGTACGAAGTCTCCTGTGTGATTCATAAGCAGTAGTCTTCAATGTGGATTCTGGTACAAGTTAGTGCAGATTCTAGTAACAATTTGGGATACAGAATAAAAAACAACCTGTGTGGATTCAAGAGGTATATAATGTGACTATTTATCAAAAAATTTAATCAATGATATAATATTATAGTGGAGAATCCATGTTGGGGTAATAACTAACATTAAAAGGAGTGGGTCTTTGTACTGAACCATCTAAATTTCTTGTGTTGTACACTCTTTTATTAATTTTCTATATGAAGAGAGACATTGAGATTTCATTTAGTGGATTGATAAAAAAATAATTTAAAGAGATTTAATTTAAATGAAATAATATTATAAAATTAAATAATTGATTTAACCCCCTTCATTGTGGTCAATTCGTCCTGGGGCACTAAACATAATTATAGAGAAAATTAAATTTTGGGACAAATTAAATATGGTAAATATATGTGTTCTGCATAACTACATAATAATAACCAAAAACTAAATTAATTCATTACATAAAATTTATTCATGAACAAATACATACTTCCACATTAAAAAAATGTTTTTTGGTGTTATTTGATTTATTTTATAAACTGTTACTGAATCCTTAGAAATCTATAATATATAGTAAATTATTAAAAAACATTTGTAAACCTGAATCACTTATACATCACCACAGGTATTATTTTAATGATATGGGTTCTTAAAAATGTAAATTAAATGAATCCAGTCCTATTTTGAGAAACCATTAAAAAAATAGGATTGTTCGTGTTTTTGATTACATTGTCATATAGAGCCCAAAACCATAATTTGAAAATTAAAAATATTTTACTCTCTTTATCTATACAAAAACTCCCAACCTCCCATTCCTCAACACAAAAAACCATTGGATCATGAAAATTTTCTACATTTCCTTCTCTAGAGTGGTCCAAGGTTCCTAAAATATCATTATAATATTCCCCAATATTTTAGAATCATTTTCTCAAGGTAAGGGATCCTCTCTATTCCCTCATTATTTAAGAACACGCTTTATGTTATGACTTTTTTTATCCATTTGTTTGTTGAGATTTTATTTAACACACCCATATTACTTACCTTATGATTTAAAAGTGATTAGAGACCTTTTTATCTTTAATTAATACTTTCTATGAATCATTTGTACCTCTTTATACATCTAAAATTTCATCAGGATTTTTCCACAAAAATATTTTGTATTTTGAATACCCATATCCATTTCCACTAAATGCTATCAACCTAGATTTACCTATCAATCATTGACATGGTACTTCTATGTATAAATCCAAAACTCCCTAATCCTAGGAATAAATAGTATATAATATATCCTTATTATGAATAATCTATGTGGCACACATAAGAATTTACATATTATGAAGGGTGTTCCCAGATAGAGCTATAATGCATTGTGTAATGTTTTAGTATTATGAGATATCATGTATTAGATTATAGAGTAATCATAATACATTATTAGATTCTTTTCACTGTGTGATGTTGTCTTGGAATCTATCCATGACCTGTGTTTATTACATGAGTTATGTTGTTGCCACATTCATGCACTGAATTTATGTTATCTTGTTATATCAAATCTCATTATTTACAATTATAATTAAAACTAATCTTATGATAAATTTATATTCCCTTTGGATCATCATGTACTTATTTTATATGTTATTTTCATTATTTGATACTTTATAAGGATTTATAACAAATCTATTTCTTATGTATGTATCTGGGTTACCCCATACAGCTTTTGACGAACTGTGTAATTTTAGATTCATGTTATGGATGATTTCCAAAATTTTGTTACATCCGTGATTCAAGTTGACGTGTTATAAAATTGATTTTTTAAAGAAACATGGCTTCATGGTCTTTTGGGGTTTTTAATAGTACTTATATGTTATGAATCCTTTAATAATGTGTATTAGTGATATGGTCTTTCATACATGGTATCAAAATAATGACAAGTTATTTGTTGGATTATGATTAGAAAAAAGATAGAAATAACTTAGGGATGTGAATAAAAATAAAAAACATCCCAAAAATTTGGTAATGTATATAGAATGTGGTTTCCAATAAAATACACCAATTTCAAGATATTATAAGTGGAATTGGATCTGGAACAGAGGTACCTAGGGTTAATATTGGTGAAGATGGAAAATTGATTTATAATCGATCACCACTTGGTGAACAAAAACAAGACTTGATTCATACTTGGCGTGACAATACCATATGATATGCTTTATAAAATTCACTAGATCCTTTATAATGAGTATTAAGAAACCAAAAATGAACATAAGATTTTATGTTTGTAAATATATCATGGATATGATATATTGATACATATAAATTCATAGTTTAATGAATATATGTAGGTTATGAGTTATCTATTTAATATTCATTGTTTCCTATTTATGTGTTTAATAGTTTGGAAAATCACATCCCTAAGATGTTTTTTGATAATTTATGTCAATAGAACCATAATCAAATAGTGAAATACAGTCTTATCCTCCAATCATGAACATAAAATTTCATATGTGATTGTGGTTCTATAAATTATTATATATCATGATGGTATAATAGAACTAATCAAACACCATAAGGAAAAATGGAAGTGCTTTTATCACAAAGATTGAAAATGGGTCAATTTTTGCACTTGAATAATATAAGTCATCCCCTGTATAAATGTTTTTCGTAATTTCACTTAAATCCATAAAAATCTTTTCATAGGATAGTATAATACATTTCTAGGAATGTATTGAATTTACTTGTATAAGAGAAAACATTAATTTCGAATAGAAGGAAATTACCCATTTTTTGGAAAATCTCACACCTATTCTATAAGATTTCAAAGAGGAAAAATTGTTAATGGTACTAATATATCAAGTAGGGATATTAATGACTTGAGAGAATGTGTATCTTTATAAAATGATTGAGACTAAAGGAAAGGCCATCATGGTTCACATTCCCATTATAATATAATTTGATGATGTGATCCCCCAATTAATTGATTGGTCTACCTCCTAGCTATGTTGTTGAGTTCTCAATCCAGCTTATATGTAGATATTTTCCAATATCAAAAAAAATTTGTTTCATTATTGAACATGAGAATATAAATGAAAAATTATAGGATACTATTGATAAAGGGTCTTTATCACAAGTGATTCATCATGGTGTTCTCTGTAGCTCTTTATAATTAAAATGGATTGGTGAATGAATTTCTCAATTGATTATTATGAGATTAAAAAATCATGATAGAGAATAATTATTCTCTTCCATAGATTGATGACATGTTCGATAAAATACATGGATCATAGTAAATATTTATTGTGGATCTTTAGTTAGGATATTTTCATGTAAAAGTAAATAAGTAGGATTTCTTAAAGATTACATTTCATATAATGTATAAGAACCATACACTCGTAGTGATTCCATTTAGACTCAGCAATACTCGAGATATATTCATGGACTCAACGAATTGAGTCCTTAGGTATTACCTAAAAGAATTTTTTATTGTGTTTATAGATGATATGGTCATTTAATAAAAAAGGTGTAATATGGGGAGTATTTTAATAATGTACTGAAGACCTTGAAGAAAGCAATATATAGGTGATGTATAATAAATGATAAATCAAGTCAGATCAAGTATCTTTCATGGGGAATGTATTCACTAGAAAGAGGGTATTTATAGACCCTTCAAAAATATAGGTAACTGTTGTATGTTCTTAAAGAAACAATATAATGTATATCTATTCATTCTGTGGGTTATATAGGGGATATAATCTATTTGTGAGAATCTTATCATGGTTTTCATGTCTATTAACCGAGATAACTAAGATGGTGGTAAATCCTGTTCGGAATAAGGAATCCAATGAAACATTTAATGAGATGAAGAAAAGTCTTATCACAACACATGTTCTCTCATTACCCACTAGTGGGTATGCATTTTTGATCGACAATGATATATAAAAATGAGTGTATAGTCTTCTCATTTATTATAAAAAAGTGATATCTTATTCCGACCATCAACTAATGATCCATTAGTAGAACTGCCCAACTCATAATCAATAATTGGTTGTGGTGATCTTCATATTATGAATTTGGTGGAAATATGACTATAGGGTAAGTGTGACAAATTTACCAATCATAAAATACTCAACCTTAAATTCATACACAAGGAGCATAGTATGTGCCAATGATGGTTATTAAAGAGGATCATAGTTTATGACTTTTCAATCCATTAACATCCATAGAAGTCAAATTACCTTAAAGATACTTTGGTTGGGAAAGTCCATACATCCCTTTCCTTGATGAGGATTTCAATGGATCATATCTTCATAGACATTAAATGGATGAATATTAGAATAATAATAGGATCCCCATGCCACCTTTCACACATAACAGGTCAACTATCCATTCTTGAGTGGATTAATGAGGATAAAAAATATTATGTAGAGCTACAGAAGAAGGTAGATAATATTTCAAGATTATCCTTGCACATAATGGATATATATGATTTAGAATCCAAATTTGTGTCCCATTAAAACTAGAACCAAAGTGGTAAATTTTGGATGATTGAAATATCTAAAAATTCAATATGCATCTTCGAATTAGCAAGATGTATATTGATTTATAGTAAAATGGGTAGCGGGAAAACTAGAAGATATAGATTTAAGAATTCTTATCATGATTCTCAGTATTCCCGACAATCCAAGTTGTATGATAGAAGTATAAGGGTTTGGTACAACCACTTCCCATAGTTGTATGTAAATGGGAAAACATAATTGTTTATTTCTTCATAGAACATCCAGGGACATCTAAAGGCAATATGTCAATCTTTTTTGTAGTCGATCACTATACAATGTCAGCATTTTTCACTAATTTCATGGAATATTTATCCCTTGACCAAATCTTTGAGAGAAAATTAATCAAATTGGTTTGAAAACATTGTAATGAATCGACCCACATGGGTCCAACATAGGTAGTGGGTGGCCAGTCCCCCAAAAACCCAAGTCTACATCCTATTGGTCAGGGGATTTAGAAAAGAACCCAAAAGAAATAACATAAAGGGTATGCCTTTGCCTAATGTACATATTTTTCGACACCCCATTATATAAATGAACTGATACAAAGGAATATAAAGTAAATATTATAAAATCTGAATAAAAACAATGAATGCAATAATTTCTTGGGAAGACAATAGAGTATAAAAATCCAACAAAGTGTAAAGGTGAAAAATACAGACCCATCCAGATCTGAAGTCCCATCCTAAATCAATAATAAATAAAGAATTATGAGAGTTCCATACTATTGAACACCATTCCTAACCATCATATGCGGTCAATTCCCCTGAGTGCCACTACTCTCCACCGTAATAACCGTCGATATGCTCTTCATCAACAAAAGGTATGACATGTGTTGGAAACCCCCAATTAAGTTTGATAATATACATACATAGTAGGATTCCCTAAAACTGAAAGGGTTCAATAGAGTGAAACAATGGTAGTACGATATACCTAAAGAAGAATGGATATGGAACCCAATTTATAAATATATGCATTTCAATATTATAAACCAAGTGAGAGAGAATATGGATATCCATCTCAAAACCTAGCTGAAGTTGATGTGTAAGACTACATTTCAAAAAGTCTATCACATATTCCTAGTATCATATTAATCCTCACCATAATTTGAGTGGAGGTTCCTATAGATCAAAATTATGCTCCCCAAAAAAGGGAGAAACATAACCAATGGAGAACATCCACCCAATTAGAGCTCAAAGATAATGGAGTACCACACCATAGATAGAGAACCATTGCCCTATATAATGGGATTACTAAATATATGTATATATAGAAATGTGAAACCTTTATCTTAGTGTTACAGGGGAGTACACACCCCAATATCTCTTTGATGGAATATGGAACACCCTACCTTGTCTAAAATGGTATAAAATTACCTATAATCTCTTTGTAATCATGGTAAACACACACCCTAGTTATATAGGGGTTTAATGACCCTAGAATATCTATGAATGAATAGAGAACATTTACCCTAGGGTAACATGGGAGTACTGACCCTAGAATCTATATGAAGATATCACATGTCCACTTCCATCGTCTAACATCACCTGAATAAGAGTAAAAATCAGAACATTTTTCATTATTCATAATCCACTATGACTCCCACCATAATGTTTTCTATAGAACCCCCTCAGTATTGGATACTGACGGACTAAAATATGAGTTCAAAAATGGTATACAATATTTCTTATATTCACATAGGATTGTGCAACATGTTGTGGATCCACACTTGATGTGGCCCCACAGGAATTCCTAGCTAGGTTATCCCTAGAAAAAACATAAGAATCCATGTTCATTATCCAGAATTTCCTTCTAGAATAATGTTGTGTATGGATAAATGGGGTTCTTTCCATGGATCTCAACCAGTGTATATGTATTTCTAACCATGCATGTGTACTTTGGTACATGTCGTATATGTCCACACATGGCCCTAATTATATGCTGATACCACATGGATTGTCCATATATGAAGGATCACATGACTTTTAGGCCCACCAGTATTTTCAAGTGATATTTATCTTCATCTAAAACCCTTACACCACAACCAAGGGGATACAAACTATTTGTTTTTTGAAGATACATGGTATGTAGTTAGTATTTTTGATGAAATTAAATGAGGGTTATTGACCCATGATCCACACTATGAATCATTCCCAAAATCCAAGTCAACATCCTTTTAATGTTTTTTCCCATCCTCATATGGCTGAAAACATGAATCCAGAAATCCTCTAAAGTCCACATCTCATTAGTTACTCGTAGTGCATTAAGTCACTATCAGTCACTATTGTGGATATGAGATCCATGAAGAAACACATTTAATACAACCTGATCAGTCCAAAAATAACTAGTCCTATCATTGGAATTTATAAACCACAAATCTTGGGATTCAATATCACTCAGACCGTCCAAACAGAGTTGAAATTTGGTCCTGTTGTCCTATGCAGAAGAATAAAAATAACATGTATGTTAAAGGAACAAGAAAAAAACGTGAAATTGTGTTCTCCATGTGTTCTCAACCTATGGTCATAGGTCAGGGTACCTAGGGTTAGAACATGGAATAATTCATGGAATAAATGAATGAAAAATTTAAATCATTGTATGAGATTCTACAAGGGGTGTGAAACACAGATCAATAATAAAAGATACAAATCAATAGACAATCATTTAATAAAATGGAATAAAATCAACAATTGAAAAAAAACCTACATATAATTGGGACTGATCATTTAGGAATAACGCATTCACCTGTGATGTGGGTATCCCTCAACATGCACTTCCTATCAATCCACCATGATTTGATCAATCATCCTCTTCCAATAGCCATTCGATAATGAAGGATTTCAGAGCTCCTCTCAATTATCCTGGGTTTTGAGAGGGTGATACTTGAGAATTATTATAATGAGCTATAAATATTGAATTTTAGGTTATGTTTGTTTAAAATAAACATAATAAATTTATTTTTTTTAGTTAAATGAAAATCCAACAACTACTTCAACCAGTGGTCTAGTTCTGACCAATCATTAGTCATTACTATTGTAAATCCTGCTTTCCATAATCAACCTTGGTCTAAAATTTTTTATTTTTGCCTCCATACATGAGTTATTATATATATCCTAATAAACTATATGTGAATGATATTAATATATTTTTTATTTTATTATATAAATATTGGGCCCAATATTCTTCATAATATCACACTCTCTTACCACCTGCCTTTGAAAATATTCCATAAAATATTTTAAATTCATAAAATGAAAAAAGGTCTCTATGTTATTCCCCCTATAATAATTTTCCCTTTAATAGTATAACCTAAAGAAAAATGAATGGATATTGATCCTACATCTTGTACTCTAGATCCCACAAGCTATCACACATGGTCCTATGTTCCCACAATAAACAAACCAAGGGAATGGTCCATCCGCACATGGTCTCCTCCCACCAGATCCTTATTCACCATTGTGTACTCCGTGAGGGTGGCTAAATCCTTGATTTCCATCTCACATCAGTCAAGGAAGTGTATTGGATCTTGCAGGTATATCCTCATTCATGATGCATGAAAGATTTCATGCACCTGCTATAACTATGGGAACAAGTCTAGGATGTAAGAATCCTCAATAACCCTCTATATGATCTCAAACAACTTGATGAACCTTGAGTATTTCTTGTCTCCCCCACTGATGCTTCTCAATCATCATAATTTGGTGGCATTCATTAAAACATAGGCTTCGTAGTTGAACTCCAAGGTAATATGATGTTAATATGTGTAATATTTATATCATCTCTAAGATGTCCTTATTTTCTCTCATATCACCTAAATGTTTTCTATCATCTCTTATTATATCTCTTACCTGATTAGAGATGCTTCACCAATATCATTCCAACACAATGATTTCATTTACATTCTCTAGTTGAAGGATTTTAAAGGTTCCATGTCTATCATAGTGTGGTAGTTGTTATTATATCCACACTCTTCCAGTGTCAAGTGATCCACCCAGATTTGGCTAATGTTAAATGTACAAGCATTAAACATATCATCCAACACTAGGATTGGGCACTTGTTCTACCTTTACGTTTGCAGTTGAGGATCCATAATCATATACAATTGGTTCTCAAGTTCCTCCTATAAGTATCACAAAATATGGGATGAATACTGTGTTCCTTGACTGGAGAAAATAAATGTGGGAAACCCATGAGCTTGGATGATCTCCCTCATGTATAATTATAACAGAGTTTCCACTAAACTCTTCTCACTAATGGAAATGAAGTGTGAAAAAATTTTATATTAGTTAAATATCACCGATATGGAATCATTCCCTTTTATTTTCGAATTATTCCCTAATATAATGTCCATATATATGTCATCCCATTTCTCTTTTTGATATCAATATGTTATGTCAAACATATTGGAACATGGTGTTAAACATTCACCTATTGAAATGTGTGACACAAGGATATGAACTCAGTAATACTCTCCCTCATTCCCATATAAAAAAACTCTGAATGATGGTCTATGTACATATTCCATGCACTAGGATGTATAGCTTGATGAGAATTTCCAAACTCCCTCATCATCATATCTCAACCAAACATGAACCATCATCCATCCCTGAAAAGGGATGACATGTTACCCTCCATAATAAGATTCTATATGGTGAATCTTCTGAAGATATCGAGTTATGGAGAACCTCACAGTGGTTCTCTCCCAACTGATCCCCCATCAAAGAATATAGAAAGTAATAATTCAAAAACATTGAAAAAAGATATTCTAAACCACTTTCAACCACTAGGGTAAACTATAAAGAAGTAAACTAATCATAAGTCTCATCCACCATATTAGAATGAGAATTCATGATAATGGGATCAACCACCATGTGTCGCTTATATTGAGTATAGACTATATCAAAGTCACAGTCCTTTAGGAACACCAAAAAAACATTGTTCTTATGTTCAAATATATATGTGTGAAGGTATAACTTATACTATAATTATTATGGTAAACAAAAAATTCATAACCTAGATGATAGGTTCCCTATATCATTAGAGTAAATTCTTCCACTTCCAACTCTAAGTCATGAGTTATGTAGATTTTCTCAGGGGGTATTAACTACCTCGACCCATATGTGATCATTTTTAGCTTCTTTATCAACACGTATCAAATACCAGATCAATAAGAATTTAAATACACAATAAACTATACACCCTCCTTCAGTAGTCCCAAAAAATGAGCATTATTAAGCATCAACCTCAACACCTCAAAGGATATACAACTCTGCCCCATTGAGGTAAACAGCGGGAGTTTCCTTTTTTGGGTGGTAAAAGTATCTATAATATTATAGTATTCCACCATGAACCTATTTTTGTACCCACCATCAATGAAAATTATATTCATAGAACATGATATTAGGTGGAACCCATGTATGTACTACATTAATACACAACTAAATAATGCTCAGAAATCACATCCATTGGAATGTGAATCATGTGGATCTATTACTAGAATATCGACAGATTACCATAAAGAGGCTTCTCTAATTGAATATCTAGAATCAAACACAGGTTCTCTTCATGATCATCCTATAATAAATTGTAGATGAGTATGTCATAAATGTAGAAAACTGAAAATCAGTCCATGTATGGATAGAATATCTGGTTCATCAAATCTATAAATGCAGTGGGGATATTAGTCACACTGAAAGGAATCTCTAGATACTTATTTTTTCTATAGAATCATAAAAACCATATTTGGAATTATAGCCACACTAACCCAAAACTAGTGGTGGCCATACCTATGATAGATTTTTGAGAACAATATTTCACCTCAAAACAGATCAAATAAGTCTTCAATACTCAACAAGGGGTACTTGTTCATTATCATAAACAGGTTCAGGTGATGATAATTAACACAAATCTACAACCTTCCATTATCCATTTTCATGAGAAAAAATGGAGCTTCCCTGGGGGACACATTGGGTCTAATAAAGCCCTTCTTTCAATGGTCCTCCAACTACACCTAGAGTCCTTGGAGCTCGGTAGGGACTATCTAATATTAAACATAAGATGTCATATTGGTCTCATGGTTCAAGTTAATAATGATATCCATCTCCCACTATGGATATTTCCCCGAAACATCCATGGGTAAGAAATCCATAATGTCATCCACTGATGAAGTAGTATAGATGCCAAAGATTCCATTTCCCCAAGGTCTAGTCTAGAAAATTAATGGGTGATGGGTTGTAGCTTCATTCCAACAATAATTACTCATTCATCTAAGATACATCTCCTACACAAAAAGAATAATCTCATACATCCTATCTAATAGCATATGGCCCATTTGTGATGATTATAATTCTAGTCTTGAACCATGGGAAACTATTCCATACCCTAGATGATTTCATATGGTTTCAACATTATGACCTAGAGGTCCCACGTAAAGGTATCTCCCCCATGCGATAACTCACACAACCAGTAGATGAGTTATATCAAAACATCCATAAGTATAGTAACCTCTACCCATAACCTCTGGGATATTGGTCTCAATTGGTAGCTCAATCTCTCATGACCTGGATAAATAAAGGAATCATTGACTCAAACCTATGTCTACTTGTAATGAGTTAAGAGTATTATAAATATATATCATACATAACATCATAACATGTGTAGCCTGGTCATAGCACCCTGGTGTCCAAAAAATTCAAATGACCCCGACCTCCAACACAATAAACCTAACATTGGACACCTATTGGTGGTGGTGGTGGGAGCTTGTAACATCATCCTACACCAAATAATCCTCCATATAGAGTCCCTCCGTCACCTTTTCCCGCACCTCCTTCCTAGGTGATACCCAATCCAATTTTGGGAGATCCATACTCATGGTGTTTCTTTTTCCATAGAGGTACATCTGCAATATTTCATTCCTACTCAGTGTGATAGGTATAGAAATCATGATCCATGTTACCATGCCCAAAACAAGAATAACATTACCTCTATCTAGGCCGAATATATCATATTTATGATCCCTATTCTGTGAACTCATGCATTTTAGTCTCAAAATGAATCCTCTACTAATATATTGATGTCTGATACTTATTACCGCCTAAAGACATCTCTAACACATTTTCTCCATCATGAGGTCTAACCTCCCGACATTCCTGTTATAGGAATCCATTAGTCAGTATATCCCACTCTATGACTCCAATATAAGATTGTAGGTATAATTACATAACATTTTATCAAATGTCTCTATGGATACCCTACTAAAAATATCTTTCCTATAATAATGTGACTTGTATTATATCCTGAGAGTACAATGTAAGGTTAGTGAAACTCGTGGAATACTCACCAAATGTCATACAACCCAGTATAGGGTCAATATTATCCGATACTAGAGCTGAGTAAATGTATGAACGATAATACTCATCATGAAATAGATGATGAAAAACTAACCATGATATAATTGCCTCTTCATTGGTCTATGTTTAAAAAAACTCCACCATCTCCTAGTTTCTTCATCGAAAAGATTGCCTTCCATTAAAACCATTCAATATTACATGGTATGAACCATCCTAATTACTTTTTCACCTATGAATCCTCCACATCGTAGGGATCAAGATCTATATGGTGCCTCAATAGTCTCTGATTCTAGAACTCTTGGCGTTCACTAATCAGGTGTTCATCCTTGTCCTAAACTTATGATACTAACTACTACTCAATAGGCGGGGGTTATGCTACCTATGCATATGGAAGAAACACATCATGAGAAGGACCCTAAATTTTGGGCTCATCACTCATCATATCATCATCATGGTCATGAATCAATATCCTAGTTGTCTATCCTCATCAAGTAATCCACAAAGTAATAAAGAAATTCCACAATTAGATGAGGATATATAAATATGTGGAGCTGACCTAAGAAGGATATTCAATGGAATCAATATTTTATGATGCATATACCAATGTTCCCTACAACTAATGTAACAACATTATGAGTTAAAAATAATGTAGTTAGATTATTTTTGTATGTATACATCTTCCAGAACACAAATAAAGGGTTCCCTAAACTGAATGCCACACTAGACACACTCCAACACCATTCCTTGATGTTCCCAAGCAATCAATGTAAGGAAACAAATATAGACACCATCATGAGGTTAAACCACCATTGATATTAATCTATAATATACCTAACCATTAGGGCTCTCCTGGAATATGGGATGCTTGGAAACAACCACCCCAATCCCACCTCCAATAGGCTAGGGTCTTAAAAAAATAAATTAGAAGACAAAAAATGGTAGTTGGTTGGTTAATATACCTATAGTCACACACACAGTCATCTCTATAAATTATTATAGTGTATTATAAAGTAAATATTTTTACATCTAGAGATAAAAAATGCATGAAATAAACTCAAGGGAATATAATAGAGTACAATAGAATACAAAAATAAGTGTAAATGGGAAAAACACAGGCCAAAATAGTAATGAAGTCCTCACTTGAAAATAAATAGACATAAGGAATGATGGGAGATCCCTACTATTTCTCTCGAATCTAGACCAACATAAATAGTAATGGTTTCCAGGTACCACTATGCTCCCCCTTAATCACATCTAATCTATTTATAATTTGTATCAAACTTGAAATTTGTAGGAAAATACAAAGAAAAGGTGTGTATATACATACCCAATATGATTCCCCAAAACAATAATGGATAAATACACATAAATATATATATATATATAATGATATTCATCATATACCAAAGAAAGAAGGAAACAAATCCCAAAATATGCACATATATATGACATCATTGAATATAAAATGAGAGGTAAAGGGGATCTCCATCTCATAGCCTGTCTAATGTTGATGTGCAAGCCTATATTTCCAAAATTATATCATCGATGCCCAACAACAAATTCCACCTCACCATAATGAAAATGGAGGGTAAAACTACTCATATATGTGATCCAAATCCTATAGAGCAAACATATTATATAGAGGACTCTCACCCCACATGATTTCTAAGATGAGGTAGTACTACATTGATGATAGAGAACTCACACCCTATTGTAAGGGGAGTACTGACCATATCTATATAAATAAAAGGGAAACTCATGCTATGATTTTATAAGGGATTACAAACCACGATATATATTTGATTGCCTAAAAAACTCAAACCCAATTATGATAGAGGGTTAATAACCATGGAATTTCCCTGATATCATGGGTAACCCATACCCTAGTGAGATATGGTAGTACTGAAACTAGCATCTCTCTGGTAGAATGACGAACCTGAATCTCTGTGTTAAAGGGGAGTACTGACCAGATTATCTATATGATGATATATTATGATCACTCGTATCATCAAGAATCACCTAAATAAGAATAATTCTTCAAACATATCATATTATATATCAATATACACTATAAAGAAAACCATTACATTCTATGAGAAAAAACACCAAGGATAGGTTGCTCAAGGGAAAAAAGACTCCAAACAAAGGAGATATGACTTATTGAAGATTCAACTAAGAGAACATGACTTTTAGGGGTTCAACATGGAGTGTGGGACTACTTAAATTCATATCCATGTTCTCAGTAGACACATATAGCGAAGCCATGTCTCTACACATCGAGTTTTTGCATAGATACATAGCATTTGTGACCACCCTGAGACCTGACCATCATTCTCAACCCGTTTCTGTGTATTTATACACGTGTTTGATCCTGAAACATTTATTCTCTGAATTGGTCGAGTCACATGAGTTGAAACCCACATACATGGCATGTTAAATTTAATATTTCCCAAAACCCTAGCACAATATCCATGGGGAAACAAGGCGTCTTTTCATTTGGGATACATGAAATATGGTTCTATTTTCATAGAAAGTACATTTGGTTTCTAAATCTTCACTCCTCACCCATAATCATGCATAAAAATAGAATCAAATGATCTACTCAAAGTCTGCACTACCTCCATTTCCCATAGTTCCTCCTGTCAATGTCGGTCACCACTCCAAATATGAAATCAATTAAGAAATACCCATAATTCATCCCTATCTATCAAAACATAATTGATTCAATCATACTTTACACTTCCACTATGAATATGGGGGACCTATCATGCTCAAAATCACCCTTCAATACGAACCCATGGCATAATAGGCCAATGACTACGAACATGAATAACATGTGGGGGAAAGGAACATGAATGAAGTGAATAAATTTTTTATCAATAATTCAGGGAAAATATCACAAATTGGGGAATATTGGGTGAGAACATGGAATAATTCATGAAGGAAATTAATAAACGATTTTAATTAGTCCAAAGAGATCATGTGAATGGTTCAAAATGTAGATAAAGTATAATATATACAAATAAATTCCAAATATTTAATCAAAAGGGTGTACATCCCAAATTTATGTTCACTACCTAGATTTTTTATTGATCATTAGTGAATAAAACACTATATAGTGATTTGGGTATCATGCAACGGTCACTACATGCCCATCGACCTCAATCCAATCAATCATCATTATTTGATCTCAATCCACCAATAATGTATGTTTGAGATTCTATAAATTCACACTGGAATTAAGTGGATAAATAAAGGAAATTATTATAAATTGGTTTAAATAAATAATTTTAGGTCATGCCTATTTATACTAAAATAAATAAATATATTTATTTATATTTAAATTAAATTTCCCACAAATGACTACCTCAACCAGTCATCTTATGCTCACCAAACACTGTCCATGTGTAGGGTAAACAAATATTATGTATATAGACATGGTCTAGGATTTCTAATACGGGGCTCCATTCCATATTTATTCTATTAAAAGCATGACATTAGTTTATTCATTTTTATTATATCAATTTTGGTCTCCCTAGGCCTTTTAATCTTTTGATGTTTTAATATATTTCTCCAAAAATATTATATAAATTATTTCAATGTATTAAAATGAAAAAATGGGTCACATTATTCATGGAATTCTAATCTCTATTGTATCTAGTAGAGATCTATGTTTCAACTCATGGTGTCGGAGAAACCTTTAGCAATCATTTAATACATAACATATCGTCAAAAAAACTTATCACTCTTACACATATGGTTAGCCCAACTGGAAAATTCATAATATAGAATAAATGATGAGATCATGTTTGATGTATTTCTGTACATGTTGATATCAAATCCTTCCACTAGTGGAGTTCATGTATAACTAATATTGTGAAAAAAACTCGTCAAGGTATCATTGAAGCATTTTTTTGAGGTGATTGTTTTTTGTAGACAAAGAAGTCCTCCATTATGTGTTTGTTGAAAAAGAAGGCCATGATGTTTAGTTTTTTGACAAAGAGGGTGTCATAGAGATTTTTTGAGTTCAATAGTTCTTGTTGACAATTCATGTTTCCAAATGGACCATGAAAAATGAATGGATGATCTAGAGGCGATACAAAAAAAAAAGTGGTACGCAAGTTAAAAAGTGACATTGTAACAACCCTAGATTTTATAATATATATTCTTTTTAATTTCTTTCATATCTTTTTTTGTACGCTACACCAAGATTATCTTGCGCTATACGCAACACCGTATTAGCTTGTAGTATATGCAACACTAATCTTGGATCATGTTACACAATATTTCATGTTTGTTTGATAGTAGTTATTCTACACAACATTGAGTGTACATATATATTCAATGTATAAATGAAATATGGTTGGATTTTGTTATACGCAACAACAAAGGAGTCTTGCACTACACACAACCCTGACTTGGCTTACATTACATGCAGTCGTAACCTTCCTCGATAGCGTGTGTTCTACGCAATACCGGGTTTCACTAAACAACGATATATGGTTATAATATTATTATAAACTAGCCATTATGAATAGTAGTAAATACATTTTGAATTTAATGACATTATAATTCATCTTACACATTTTATAGAATATGGTATGAGAAAAAAATAAATTTTTCGGGTAAAATAAGTATTTTTCAAAAAATGTAGTTTTTCCGCCGTTTGACGGAGCACCCATTTTAAATATAATTTTTGACAAGTTTATAAGTTAAATTTTAGAAAATAAACTTCTTATTTTGAATCAGGATATAAAAATTTACATTGGATAAAGTTTTGATATTTTTCTAATAATTTTCTTATTTTAATGAATAGTAAAAACACGCTATATTTTAATTAAAAACACATTTTTTCATCGTAATAATTTATATGGTTAAATTATAATAATGAATTGTTTTAAAGTATAAATAGAATATATTTTTACCATTTAATATAATTTATGTCATTAGCATTGATTTTACATTGAATTAATAGGTAAAAGCATTTCAATCTTTTGCAATGTTTTAACTTTTAAAACTCGTTTTCTTAACAACGGGATTATTTTTAAATTAATTTCTGCAACTTTTGTGTATTGAATTTAGAAAAATGTATTACATATTTGTAATCAGTGGGTCCAAATTATGTTAATAGGATACTTTTTATTTTTGGGCATTATGAATAGTAACTACGGTAAATTTTATTTACCATAGTAAAAGGTAAATCGGGTAATTAAGGGTAAATATAATTTTATAAAATTACCCTAACACTTGTCTTAATATAATTGGATGCTTATATTTTGTCCTAAGTCATATTTGGGTCGAAATGGAATCCATTGAAACCCACTTGGATGTGATTAAGACCTTTAGTTTATTTTATTTAAAGGAAAGTGAAATATGTCTCACTCAACTTTAATAATTAAAGTATTTTTAATATAAGTTTATAAAAAATATAAATTCAGTTATAAATACTCATTTGAAATAAAAAAATTATTTATCATGGTAATTTATTTATAATTTTTAAGAGATATTTAATTACCTTAATAGCTTATACATTAATGATGCAGAAATTATTTATTTAGTGAAAAGTAAGTAATATAGTTTTTATTGAAATAATAATACCCATTAAAAGGATCCAAAACCTAACCAAAACTTATTTTTAGTTTATATATACACCATAAGCATCCAATGACCGAATATATGACCGTTTGGAGTCTTATAAAACTGATTATGACACTTATATTATGTCAAAGTTGTCACCTTCGTAATTTAATAAATATAACATTTTAAAAGTTGGGTGTTTTAGAATATAAATCCGACTAAAAGTATTCTTATGAAATATATAAGCTTCATCTTTATCCTAGTATTTTATTTTAAATTATTATGCAACAAATAAGTATATTTAATAATTATACAAAAATGTTGTAGAAATTATTTTATTAAGAGAAGTATCAAATAAATGGTTTTACAAATAGTAAAATAAATATTATGTGAAATATTTAATGTGCTCCACTAATTTTATAGATTAATATGACATGTTAGTAACCTATTAAATATTTTAGTTTGAATATATCATCTGTGTGGATTTTCTTTAAATTCAAATAAATGAATAGTGTCAAAATTGACACTATTATTATTTTATAAAAATAACATATTATTAAATTGTTTAAAAATCACAAAAATATTTAAAAATTATAAATTTAAATTTATATAGTCTAAAATGTCATAAATTATCCCATTATGTAAAATTAACAACACATAAGTGATTATTTATAACCACTTAAAATTTAGAATTTTATTACCACAAATAAAATTAAATTGATTAAATAAGGATAAATTAAAATGATAAGGTTTAAAATAAAAAACAAACATGTCTAAATTTTATTGGTTGATTATATTAGAACCCTATATCATCTAATATTTTAATTGATTCATTTTTGGAGGTTTTTATGTGTGGTTTGAATTTATATTAAACTAATATTTTTTAGGATTCCAAAGGTGCCCCTCTCCTCCCTTATAAAAGGGAACCTCCTCCCTATCATCTTTACACAACTTTGAGCCTTCAAGATTTGCCTACCCCTGACCATTTCCATTCTAAACTTCCCTATAAATATTCTAGAGGTCCTGGTCTTCTTCAAAGACCAATATTAGTACCCTTAGAGGAGGTTTCAAAGAGGCGTGTCGAAGAAGAGGTAATATCCATTACCGATTCTTTCAAATTTATTTCCTCTTCTAATTCCTCTTATTTAGTTGTTTCATTAATAAGTAATAACATAAGTATATATAATATACTGATATGTTATTATAAATATGAAACAACCTTATTCCACCTTCTATCCATCCTACGGAAAATGAAATCACCACGTGTGCGTACGTACGGAATACCGTCTCCACACCGTGGTGTAATCTGTTTTCAACCACCAACCTACTTGGATGGGTATAATGGTGTAATGAATAACTATATGTGATTATTTAAAAGTAATATTTATTCTCAAATAGTATACATACACTTCAATACAATTCCACGATCATGGGAACGATATCATCACTCGTGCGTACGGACGGACTACCGACTCCACAAACGCGATGAGATTAATTCTCCATGTTAACCATTCATGAATGATTATAAAGTATATATAATGAATAATAATGAAATATATGACATAATAATTCTAATTTATTTATGTATATATATATTTATGTCATCTATTTAATTCCATTCAATTCAATAAGGAAACGAAAACAGCATTCATGCGTACGTACGGCCTACCGTCTCCATGAACGGTGTATTTCATTCCATTTATCAATCTATAATATATATGTATATGATGAATATTTATTATATATAAATCATGTTTTACATTCTGAAATTAAGTAAATCAGGATATAAGTAATAATATCAAGAACAACAAGTCTAAACACGTACGATAAATGAAAGGATTTTACCCAAAACGCTGCTTTAACATGGATTTACAAAAGAACATGTAATATAATGTCATCAGTGAGCCATATATGATATCATAACAATGAATATGATTCTTTAATAATCCAATGACATTATTTAAATCATTATACAGGAGGTTCGGATACGTACGAAGCATATCAGACCTAAGGTAAGGCATAATGTTGCAATCTCAATTGTTTTCTATCTGAGATTACTTATACGTAAGTATTTACTGGGGTTATATTTATCATCCATGTCCAAGTTTTAGAAAAATGTTTTCATGTATGTTTAAAGTCCTTTTTACCCATTTTTTACTTTTACTACATGGTATGTAAGGAATTTTTTTTTGTTTACCATACGAGGTACTTTTTGACTTTTTCTACAAAAGTACGAGAAGAATGTTTTTTTAACTTATACGACATGAACGGATTTTTAAGATTTCATAACGCCTTATTTTCATGAAGCTTACTCTACAAGATTTCAGGACTATTTTCAAAAAAATCCTTTTCGTTTAAAATTTAATAGAATTTTGTGATAAGAAAATGATTTTCAAGAAGAAAGGATATTTTCCTCAAGAATTCATTTCAAGTGCTTTATCAAAACCATTTTCCATCTAAGATGAAATTATTTCATATGTGTATGTTTCAAGTATAATGTCTCTATGATTTATATGGTTTCACTTTTATTATGATGAAATGATATCCATTTTTGCTATATAGATTATGTTATGATGGAATGATGTTTATGAAACACAATTTATTCTTTGGGTTATGATGAATGATTTATGATTCTTTTATGGCACACGTAATAATGATTTCAATATGAGATGGGTGGGACCTATATCTCCCTCCAATGCATTGGGTAAATATTTATATCTCATGAGATAGACATGGCTGGAACGGAAAGAGAATCTTGTTCAGTAATACAGGGCTGGAATGGCAAGTAAACCCGGTTCAATAAGGGACTTTGTCCACTATGATGGTCTTGGCAGAAATGCCTTGGCTACTATGGAAATCATACTATGTGCTTAATGGTTTTCCAAAAATACATGTTTTATTCCCATGCTATTTTATCATGATTTTTGTTCCATTATGATCTATACCTTATGTACTTCCATGTTTTATATCGTTGCCCATGATTTTGATTTTTAAACATTATGATCATGTTTTTATGTTCAAATGTATACGGTATGTTTTATTTTATCCATGATTATCCTTACTGAGAATTTGAGCTCACCCTTTATATGTTTTGTTTTCCCCAGGATATAAATAAAGGTTTTAGGTAAGAAAAAAAATGGGAAGATATTTATGGGAGATGTTGAAGATCTTTCACCATGATTAGAAGATTATGTTCCGAGTTTCCAAATACACTAAAGTATTAAGATCCTTGAGTGTTTTTTTGTCATGTATTAAGTATTCCACAAAAGTATTGTAATTTCCATGCACGTCAAGCTACAGGTCTCTACATTTGGTATCAAAGGAAATGTTTAGTTAACCTTTGGAAACTAGGATGCAAAAACTTTAGTGAGATCCCTAGAGATATTTATAAGGTATGTCTAGGGATGTCCCTAAGGTTAAGTATAAGTATAGGTTATAGTCCTAGAATTATATTAATGATATTAGAATTAAACCTAAGATGTTAGATATTGAAGGTACTATCCCTTTATTATGTTTTATTCCTAATATTAGTTTTTCCACTCACACTATTCTTTCTGGGTTTTAGAAAATGGTTGGAAATAGGAAGATTCACAATAATGGAGGATATGATGGACAATGTAATGATATTCTTCATGAGAAACCAAATGAAATTGGATCTGGAAGTCCACATATCGTTATTATGTCTAATCAGCGATCTCATAATATGATCAATAATCTTAACTTTGGTAAGTTTCCTGAATCAACTAATAAGAGAAAGATGGATTTTCATGATGATCATTGAGGAAAGAAAGTTAAATTTCCCTCATGTAAATCATGTGGGAAGAGGCATAAAGGAGAATGTTTCAAAGGTACTGGAAGATGCTTTGGGTGTGTAAAAGAAGGACACAAAGCCAGTAATTGCAAAGGAAAAGGTTCATTTAACACTATGAACAAGGATAATATTATTGTTAAAGCATAAACAATGGTTAAATGTTTTAAATGTGGAATGTATGGGCATTATGCAAACAAATTCCCTAAAGGAAGATATTATGAAGAGAATAAGCATGGTTGTATGGGTAGTATTTATGTCGATGATGATGAAGAGACTACATATGATATATGAGATGAAAGAAGTGTTGAGGAATAAAATGATGAAGCTCAGTCAATGGTTTAAGAAGGTAGTGGAATGATTGTATATTTATCAAGAGTTATGTTGTAGAGGTAATTTAATGGTACTATGGAATAAATAATCATCTAAGGATTGTTACACTATTGTTTTTCCTAAATTATTTGGAAGTATATGTTGAATGGTACCGGTAACCATGTAAGGTTATTCAGATATTTTAGGGAGGAATATGATATGCGCATAATGAAGGTGTAAAGAAAAATTGAAATTAGCTCATGACTGATATAATGAAAAAGTGATATCATGGTTTCAGTATATCGAAATTTTGGGATTTTGGTACGTGGAAAGAGTTAACTTTTGACAGAATTCATGTTTTCACTAAGGTTCAATGGGTATTAATTTTTTTAATAGAATACATGATTAAGGTTTTCACATGTTTGGAATGTGACCAACAAGATATATCGTATGATATATGGTGGATAAATGATGGTATTCACATGCTCGGTAGATGACATTTCTAGTAATTGTTTTCTTTATACTATGATCTTGGACATAAGTATTTTGGATAAGCCTAAATATTGGAATGGATTATGTTGGAAATAAATTAGTATTGTCTAAGGCTAGAATTGTTTTTCAATATTATTGATGGGATGTTATAATAAGGTAGTTTTAAAAAAAGGACAACCTACAGGATGGGCGACAACCCATCGCGTCAGACAAGGTTGTGAGAATCGAACCCACAACCGAAGTGCGACAGGCCTTAATCACCTACCACTGGCCTACAGGAAGTCCCCTGTTATTAGAAACTAGTTTTATTTTATTCAGCGGTATGATAGATGAAGTATAAGTCCATTTTTGGAATCATATACAATTAACCACACCATAGATGGACTTATGTATATTTGATAACTTTTTCTAACCTTTTGTTTGAAACATATGGAATGACTCATCATTCTATCACATGATCTGCTAACACTTCACAAATGAAAAATTCAACATCATTTCTTTAAGAGATGAAGTGGAAATTGTTCAAGGCATGAACAACGGTGAGATTATACCAAAATCAAGTAAGTATTTATTTTGATTCAAAAATTCTTCAGCATTAGGGAAATTATCTTGAAAACCAAAAAAAAATTCCTAGTTCCCTCATATCAGATTAATCAGATGGTACCTTAGAACATCACAAATTTATGGCTTTGTGATTATTGGCTTTTTCATAGCCATGTTCTCTACCACTCTCCATCAGAACTTGATGGTTAGATTTTTATTCCATATCCATATTTTCACCTATGTTCTCCTATATGGAAACCCAGTGATGAGTTACTTTGTGTAATAATTATGTTTCATATTTAGTTTTTAAAATTAAGTTTTAGTATTCCTTTTTACGATGTGGGTTTCTATGAATATTAAATTATTTATAACCCGGACGAATTTCGAGGGAGAAAATCATTTTAAGGGGGGTAGAATGTAACAACCCGAGATTTTATAAGATATATTATTTTTAATTTCTTTCATATCTTCTGTTGTATGATACACCAAGATTATCTTGCACTATACGCAACATTGTATTAGCTTGCAGTATACGCAACACTAATCTTGGATCATGTTACACACAATTTCAAGTTTGTTTTATAGTAGTTATTCTACGCAACATTGAGTATATATATATTCAATGTATAAATGAAATATGGTTGTCTTTTGTTATATGAAACAACAAAGGAGTCTTGCACTACACGCAACCATGTCTTGGCTTGCATTACACGCAATCGCAACCTTCCTCGGTAGTGTGTGTTGTACGCAATACCGGGTTTCACTAAACAACGATATATGGTTATAATATTATTAAAAACTAGCCGTTATGAATATTAGTAAATACATTTTGAATTTTATGACATTATAATTCATCTTACACATTTTATAGAACATGGTATGAGAACAACATAAATTGTTCGGGTAAAATAAGTATTTTTCAAAAAAATGCAGTTTTGCCACCTTTTGATGGCGCAACCATTTTAAATATAATTTTTGACAAGTTTATATGTTAAATTTTACAAAATAAACTTATTCTTTTGAATCAGGATATAAAAATGTACATTGTATAAAGTTTTGATATTTTTCTGATAACTTTCATTTTTTAATGAATAGTAAAAACATGTTATATTTTAATTAAAAACAACTTTTTTCATCATAATAATTTATATGATTAAATTATAATATTGAATGGTTTTATAGTATAAATAGAATATATTTTTACCATTTAATATAATTTATGTCATTATCATTGATTTTACATTGAATTCATAGGTAAAATTACTTCAATCTTTTGCAATGTTTTAACTTTTACAACTCATTTTCTTAACAACGGGATTAATTTTAAATTAACTTCTAAAAATTTTTTGTATTTAATTTAGAAAAATGTATTCCATATTTGGAAACAGTGGGTCCAAATTATGTTAATAGGCTACTTTTTATTTTTGGGCATTATGAATAGTAACTATGGTAAATTTTATTTTCCATAGTAAAAGGTAAATCGGGTAATTAATGGAAAGTATAATATTATAAAATTACCCTAACACTTGTGTTAATATAATTTGATCCTTATATTTCGTCCTAAGACATATTTGGGTCGAAATGGAATCCATTGGAACCCACTTGGAGGTGATTAAGACCTTTAGTTTATTTTATTTAAAGGAAAGTGAAATATGTCTCACTCAACTTTAATAATTAATGTATTTTTAATATAAGTTTATACAAAATATAAATTCGGTTATAAATACTCTTTTGAAAAACAAAATTTTTTTCTCTATCATGTTAATATATTTATAATTTTTAAGAGATATTTAATTACCTTAATAGATTATACATTAATGATGCAGAAATTATTTATTTAGTGAAAAAGAAGTAATATAGTTTTTATTGAAATAATAAATCCCCATTAAAAGGATCACAAACCTGAACAAAACTTATTGGTAGTGTATATATACACCATAATCATCAAATGACTGAATATATGACTGTTTGGAGTCTTATAAAATTGATTATGAAACTTATATTATTTCAAAGTTGTCACCTTTATAATTTAATAAATATAACATTTTAAAATTTGGGTGTTTTAGAATATAAATCCGACTAAAAGTATTATTATGAAATATATAAGATCTATATTCACACTACTATTTTAGTTTTAATTTTCATGCAACAAAAAAGTATATTTAATAATTATACAAAAATGTTGTAGAAGTTATTTTATTAAGAGAAGTATCAAATAAATGGTTTTACAAATAGTAAAATAAATATTATATGAACTATTTAATGTGATACACTAATTTTATAAATTAATATGACATTTTAGGAACCTATTAAATATTTTAGTTCGAATATATCTTCTGTGTGGATTTTATTTAAATTCAAATAAATGAATAGTGTCAAAATTGACACTATTGTTATTTTATAAAAATAACATATTATTAAATTGTTTAAAAATGACAAAAATATTTAAAAATTATAAATTAAAATTTATATAGTCTAAAATTTCATAAAGTATCCAATTATGGAACATTCTAAACACATAAGTGATTATTTATAAACATTTAAAATTTAGAATTTTATTACCACAAATAAAATTAAATAGATTAAATAAGGATAAATAAAAAGGATAAGGTTTAAAATAAAATAAAAACATGTCTAAATTTGATTTGTTGATGAGCTTACAACCCTATCTCATCTAATATTCGAATTGAGTCATTTTTTGTGGTTTTTATGTGGGGTTTGAATTTATATTAAACTAATATTTTTGAGGATTCCAAAGGTGCCCCTCTCCTCCCTTATAAAAGGACACCACCTCCCTCTCATCTTTACAAAACTTGGGGCCTTCAAGCTCATCCAACACCTGCCCATTTCCCTTCTCAACTTTCCTAGAAATATTCTATAGGTCATGGGTTTCTTCAAAGACAAATTTTAGTTCCCTAAGAGGAGGTATCAAAGAGGCGTGTCGAAGAAGAGGTAATATTCGTTACCGATTCTTTCAAATTTATTTCTTCTTCTACTTCATCTTATTTAGTTGTTTCATTATGAAGTAATAAAATCAGTATCACTAATATAATAATATATTATTATAAATATTAAACAACCATATTCCACCTTTTATCCATCCTACAGAAAATGAAATCATCGCGCATGCGTACGTACGGAATACCATCTCCACGCCGTGGTGTAATCTGTTTTCCACCACCACCTTACTTGGATGGGTATAATGGTTTAAAGAATAAATATATGTGATTATTGTAAAGTGATATTGATTCTAAAATATTATACATACACTTCAATAAAATTCCACAATCAGGGGAATGATATCATTGCTTGTGCATACGTATGGACTATCGTCTCCACGAACGCGATGAGATTCATTCTTCATGTTAACCATTCATGAATGATTATAAAGTATATATAATGAGTAATAATGAAATATATGACATAATAATTCTACTGTATTTATGTATGTATATATATATATATGCATGTCATCTATTTAATTCCATTCAATTCAATAAGGAAATGAAAATAGCGTTCATGCATACGTACGGCCTACCGTCTCCATGAACGGTGTATTTCATTCCATTTATCAATCTATCATATATATTTATATGAAGAATATTTATTATATATAAATCATGTTTTACATTCTGAAATTATGTAAATCAGGATATAAGTAATAATATCAAGAACAACAAGTCAAAACACGTATGATAAATGAAACGATTTTACCCAGAACGATGCTTTAACATGGATTTAGAAAAGAACGGGTAATATAAAGTCATAATTGAACCATATATGATATCATAACAATGAATATTATTCTATAATAAGTCAATGACATTATTTAATTTATTATACAGGAGGTTCGGATACATACGAAGCATATCGTACCTAAGGTAAGGGGTAATGTTGCAATCTCACTTGTTTTCTATCCGAGATTTCTTATACGTAAGTATTTACTGGGGTTATATTTATCATCCATGTCCAAGTTTTATAAAAATGTATTCATATATTTTTAAATTCCTTTTTACCCATTTTTTACTTTTACTACTTGGTATGTAAGGAATCTTTTTTTACCATACGAGGTACTTTTTGACATTTCTGGCAAAAGTACGAGAAGAATGTTTTTTAACTTATACGGCATGAACTGATTTTTACGGTTTCATAACGCCTTATTTTCATGAATCTTACTCTAAAATATTTCATGACTATTTTCAAAAAAATATTTTTCTTTTAAAATTGAATTGAATTTTGAGAAAAGAAAATTATTTTTAAGAAGAAAGGATATTTTCCCCAAGAATTCATTTCAAGTGATTTATCAAAACCATTTTCCATATAAGATGACATTATTTCATATGTTTATGTTTCATATACAATGTCTCTATTATTTATATGGTTCACTTTTCTTATGATGAAATGATATCCATTTGTGTTATATGGATTATGTTATGATGGAATGATGTTTATGAAACCCAATTTATTCTTTGGGTTTTGATGAATGATTTTTGACTATTTTGTGGCACACGTAAGGAAGATTTAAATATGATATGGGTGGGACCTATATCTCCCTCCAATTCATTGGGTAAAGATTTATATCTCATGATATAGACATGGCTGGAATGGAAAGAGAATATGATTCAGTAATACAGGGCTGGAACGGCAAGTAAACCCGGTTCAGTAAGGGACTTTGTCCACTATAATGGTCTTGGTAGAAATGCCTTGGCTAATATGGAAATCATACTATAAGATTAATGGTTTTCCACAAATACATGTTTTATTCCCATGCTATTTTATCATGATTTATGTTCCATTATGATCTATGCCTTATATACTTCCCTATTTTATGTCGTTGCTCAAGATTTTGATGTTTAAACATTATGTTCATGTTTTTAAGTTCAAATGTATATGATATGTTTTATTTTATCCATGGTTAACCTTACTGAGTATTTGATCTCACCCTTTATATGTTTTCTTTTCCCCAGGATATAAATAAAGGTTTTAGGTAAGAAAAAAAAAGGGGAAGATATTTATGGGAGATCTTGAAGATTTTTCACCATGATTAGAAGATTATGTTCCGAGTTTCCAAAGACACTAAACTATTACGATCCTTGAGTGTTTTTTTGTCATGTATTAAGTATTCCACAAAATTATTGTAATGTCCACGTACGTCAAGCTACGGGTCTCTATAGACATGAAAGTCATTAAGTGGCGCATATTTTAAGAAGTGGTGCACATGTTATTATGTGGGGTGCAAATGAATAAGTGGCTTGAAAGTCATATTTCAATACATGAAAATATGACAATACAAATAATTTGGTGCACAAGTTAACACGTGGCGCTGAAGTCATTATGGGTGCACAAGTCATGAAGTGGCACACAAGTTTTGAATTGGCATGCAAGTCATGATGTGGCACACAAGGTGAGTTATACACCTCAAGCGTAGGGTCTCCAAAATGCCTACAAATAAACATCTACTCTTCTCATTTTGATGTAACTAAAAACATATAGAAAATATGAGATCTAATCGTGCAAGTAGAAGTGGCACAGAAGTTATGAGTGGTGTGCAAGTTGCAAGTTTTGCATAAGTAGTGAGTTGCATGCAATTAGTATGTGGCGCGTAAGTATTGGGATTCATGCAGTGAGTTTCATAGTCAGTGGCGCGCAAGTAGTGGCGTGCAAGGAGTGGTGCGCAAGAAGTCATGTGCAAGCTATGGAATAAGTGTATAAAGTGCCACACAAGTAGAGAGTTGTGATCAAGTAGTGAGTTGCATGCAATCAGTATGTGGCACGCAAGTAGTGGAATTCAAGTAGTGAGTTTCAAAGTTGGTGGTGGGTAAGTAGTGGCATGCAAGGAGTGGTGCACAAGAAGTATTGCGCAAGTTGTGTCATGAAAGTATAAAGTGGCGCAAAGTATAAATTGGTGTTCGAGTTGGTATTCATAAGTTACCTTATGTTTTTAAGAATTTTTTATGTTTCCTAGAACACCTGTGGTAATGCGGTATTCATCAGTGGAAGAAAATTAGACTTCAATCGAGCATATATATATTGTGGTGGATACATTCGTTAGATATATTTAAAGTACCTACAAGTATTTAAACTATGTGTGGATCTTATGAAGAAGTGGTGAGCCCTCTTTAGTTGAGAGAGTAGTTAACTTTTAAATTATTATTGTTTGTAGACCAGGAGAGACAGTGATACTACTTTTAACTTTGTAAACAACAGTGAGATTTTAGTGGATTTGGTACATCAGCACATCATCGGTGTATGCTCCTTGGACACAACCTAGTGAAGGTGAACCACATGACATTTTTGTGTCATGACCTTGCGTTAATATTTGTTCATACTCTCTAATAGGAGTGATGTATAATAGTGTTTTGTCGTAAATGAAACTAGATAAATAGGGGTGGTTGTTTTAATCTTTCATACCCTAATTCACCCCCTCCTAGGGTATCTAACAGAGTGGACCTAACAATTAGTAAAAAAGGTCGGTTGATATTAGTTTTCCTCTCCCAATGGATGTCACCAATCACAAAGGGATTCCAATATTTTATGGGAATAACATTCATCTATGGAATAATATGACTAAACACTATTTTTGAGCTTTGGGAATGGACATGTTTATAACAGCAATTAATGGTATCTTAGCCGAATTCAATAGCGGTGCTTTATCAGATGCTGAAAGAAGGGAATTTGATACTAATGCTAATGGAATTAATGCCATAGGAGGATCCCTATACAGTTATATCTATTGAAAGGATATTTCCTGAAAAAAAGAACAGTTTGTGTTCGAAAATATATTAATTATATATGAAAGATATTCCATGGTCAGAGATTCAAAGATGTAGGTTCTTTCGAACAAGTATAAAGATCTAAGAATGAACTTGATGGAGTCTATTGATGTATTCATTGAATGGGTAAATATTATAGTGGATAACAGGTGAGGCCTTGGATAAGTCATTGAAGACATAAATATTGTGAACTGTATCTTGAGGAAACTTCTAACTTGGTTCAATCTGAAACATTTAGTATTGGAAGATAAAGATCCAAAAGAACAGAAACTAGATAACTTACACAGTAATTTTATAGCACATGGAATGATAAATGATGATAATTATGCTATGGAAATGGGGAAATCTAAATAGGTTTCATTCAAGTCCATGTAGAAGCTCACAATTAAATATTCTCTAGAAGAAGAAGAGACAAAGAGGTGATTTCGTTTCATTATTCATCTCTACAAAGAGGAAAATGAAAGTCCAATGAGAAATTTTGACATGATTTGTATAGGTGTGTAATGGTTTTTCATCTTATGGAAAGAAGTACCACAATATTTTAAGAAGATAATGAGGATGAAGTTGAAATTCGGAAGAATAATTCGTTAGCCTATGTGAAAGTCATGAAACCGTTGAAGAGAAATTTAGTTATGAAAAATAAATTTCTTTCACACGAATGAGACAGTTCAGATAAATATGATTTTGAAAAAGATAAAGAGATAGAGAACTAAAAATATATTAGAGAAAATGTTATGGTGTCTGTTGTTGCGAGTACTCAGAAAAAAGAAGAAATTGTCATTGATGAAGAAGAAGAAGAAGAAGTTGAGGGAAGAGTCGATATGGAGGCTGAATTAGAGGTAGCCATTGGGGAGATAGACACTTGGAGAGAAAAAATAGAGAAATCCAACAATGTGGTTCATGATGCCATAATCTCTATGAAACAACATGAAGAAGAGAATTCTGAGCTCGTAAAGGTAATTGAAAAACTTAATTCCTCAATGCTAGAGATCCTAGAAAAGGTTTATAAATATAAATTCAAGGTTTAAGAATAGAAGAGGGGGATCTATGGCTTGAATAACATAGTGAAAGATCAAATCAAGCATATCGAAGAACTTGAAGAATAATTTGTCAGTATATGATGAAAAGTAAATTATCAATAAAAACTCTTGACTCCTAGTACGATAACAGAAAAAAATATTCAGAAGACCTTAATGATGAACGTGCAACATAGTAGCCAAGCAGAAAAGAAGCAACAATTGGGTTAAGATGATAAGTTTAATGTTGCAGTTAATTGAAAATAGATAACTATGAAATTTGAAGTTAGACATCAAAAACCCACTCCAAAATTGATAATTTATTTGGGTATGAAGAAAAATAAAAATATTTAGATATCACAAGGATAAATTAGAAGTCTAGAAGTGACATGCATGAATGCACCCTACATCAGGTGATATTGCTATGTAATGATGGGAAATTGAAAAAATGTTTGTTCCATAGGAAAGAGATACTGAAGGATACAATAGAAACACTGGTATCCAAAAACCGAATAATATTATTGAATTTTTTTTTGTGACATTGTTTTTTGTGAAGAGTTTTTGGGAACATGGCTATATATTGTACATCAATCATGTATGGGAATGTGCCAAAATAGAACATGAGTGATTACAAGAAGCAATTCAGAGAATCATCAAATGAGATGAAAACACAATATCGATTTAATTCTCTTGAAAATGAATCTCGTCCATCATACTCCGAGAATTTTCATGATTTCTAATCCATTCTGAGTATGAAGTCAAAAACATGGATCAAGAAGTAGAGAGCTGAGAAGGTAGTGGTTGCTGAAATTTCCCTTAATGCATCAGACCATTCTGGTGTGTGGATCCTTGACAGTGGTTAAACATATCACATGACAGGTAATAAGAATATTGTTACAGGGATAAAATATGACAAAGAAGAAGTTTTCGAGTTTGGAAACAATGAAGTCCTAATGATTATTATCTTGATAAAGGACATGTTTGGGAGAAAATAAATAAGATGTGTTAATGTTTTAATTATAGAAGGTCTTAGTAACAATTTTTTCAATGTTAGTCAACTGTGTGACTCAGGGAATTATATAAGGATTACTAATAAGATGTATATCATCAAAGGAAGAGATAGTTCCATGATTCTGTATGGATTAAGGAAAAATGGAAGTCATTACCTTGTAAGTGATGAGGGAGATGATTTCTTTTTATCCACAGAGGAGGAAAACCTGTTTTGGATAAATGACATGGTCATCTTTACCAACCTTCCTAGGAATATCTGGTAAAGTGTGATGTATCTAAAGGTCTCCACATGAAATCACGGTATCGTACACATACATTGTATACTTATTAATAGGTTAAGATCATCAGAAAGACCCAAAAAGTGAGGGAAAATAAGTCAACAAGAGTGCTTGAATTAGTGAACGATGATGTTTGAGGACCTATCTAACCCAGATTCATTGACATAAAGAGATATTATGTTCTGTTATTTTATGATTATAGTATAATGGTATCGGTATTCATCATTTCCTATAAGTCTGATGTGTTTAGTTTCCTAAAATAGTATAGGAGGGAATCTTAAATGATGCTTTGGTGGAAAATGTTGATGCTTCTTACTAACAATGGTACAGAATTCAAAAATAGTCTAGTGGAATACTATATTAGTAAACAAGAAATAAGGAATCATGTTTCTTTAGTAAGAACTCCCAAACATAATGGAGTAGTTGAAATGAGAAATCAGACCATAAACAACATGGACATATTGATTCTTATAGAGAAATATCTACCAGATAAATTTTGGCTGGAAGAAGTATTGACATAGTTCTATATTTATAATAGGTTTCTATTGTGTCTATAAAAAGTAAATACACCATATGAGATGTGGTATGGAAGGAATCCAATATTGAAATACTTATGAATCTTTTGAAGTAAGTTCTTAATTTTCAACAATTAATAACACAAGAAATTGGATTCATGTCTAGTTGATATTATATTCCTTGGCTAATCAAGAAAAAACAAAGCATAAAAATGATTTAATAGGAGGCTGGGAAAAGTAGTTGAGAGCAATGATGTCCCTATTGAAGAAAGTGAAGTGAATACTCAACAGAACACTGAAAAGTTTCTTAATGAATGTGTTGAATAAGAAAGTAACACAGGTAGTGGAGAAGTCATAGATGTTGATTGAGAAGAAGATACAAATGATGAATAATAAGAAGTAAAGACTATATCTGTAAAGAAACCAAAGGGTCAAGCTAAAATTATCAGGAAGAATATCATTGGCTATTAGATTAGGCCACTTCAGAGAAGAAGAATTAAGTCACTCCAGCAGACTTCTATCTTCTATCAAGTTGTACCTAAATCTTTTGTTGATATACCTGAAGATGAAATCTGGATTCAGGTGATGAATGAAGAGCTAGTCCATATTGAGATGATTTAGACTTGGGAGATTATTTCGTGGCTGGAATATATGAATTTCATTAGGAAAAAATGGGTGTTTTACAAAAAATGAATGAATATGGTGTTGTGATCCAAAACAAACCACATCTCGTGTGAAAAAGATACTCTCAGATATAGGGTATTGATGTTGATGAAACATTTACACCTGTGGAAATAATGGAAATATCATATTATTTTTTCCCATTGTAGTGCAATGAATGTTCAAAGTGTTCTAGATGGATGTCTAGTCAGTATTTTTGAATGGGTTTCTGGGAGAAGAAGTGAATATTGAGAAGCTAGATGGTTTTATCATTCATGAAGACGAGAACAATGCTTTTCATATGAAGAAATATTTTTATGGGTTCAAGAAAGCACTAAGAGCATGGTATTCAAGTCTAGATTAGTTTTTGAAGAAGCTTGGTTTCCAAATCAGTGGAGATGATTACAATTTATATGTGAACAATATTAGTAATAAAATGATGTTGGTGTTGGTATATATTGATTATATAATCTCTGGAGGATTAGATGAAGCACAGTGTAGAAAGTTTTCTGAATTAATGAAACAAGAGTTTGAGATGTCAATGATTGGTGAGATAATTTTTTTCCTTTGTTTACATATGACACAATAAAGGAATGACACATTTATCTACCAATCCAAACAGGACTATGTGGTTATGAGGAGATTTGGGATGGAAAATTCCATGTAAATGAAGACTCTAGTTGCTACCCAGATTAAACTGTCGAAAGATGATGAATGCAAGGTAGTTAATATCATAGAATACCTGAAATGTTTTTCATGTTTACTATACATGGACTTGAAAAGTCCTAACATTGTATTATACACATGAAAAGTAGTGAGATATGAATTTAATCCCAAGGAAATCCACATTCTTGTAGTGAAATGAATACTTAGGTATATCAAGGGAATGGTTGATTTTTTATTAATGATTAGTTAAAAATATCAGCTTAATATTTTGGGATATACAGATGCATATTGGGCTGGTTCAGTAGACTATTGTAAATCAATGTCAGAAGGTTCTTTTTATATTGATGTGTTGTGTATTTCTTGGTAGATAAAGAAACATTATTTCATTTATTTGAGCACTGTAGAAGTTGAGTATATTGAATCCATGCAAGAATTTGCGCAGTTAATGTGGATGTAGCAGCAATTTGATGATATTGGCATTATAGGGTAGTCTTTGATTATAATTATGTGTAACAATTAAAGTTCTATTAATTTTATCAAAAATCCCACCCATCATACAAGGACCAAGAACATTAAAATAAAATATCATTTTCTTATGGAAAATGTGGATCAAGGTCTAGTAAAGTTAGAATATATGCCAACAGATCTATAGGTTGTAGATATTCTAATGGAGGCCTTAGCCAATGAATATTTTGAGAGACATTGACTGGATTTGGGATTTCAGTCAACTCACCGCACATTAAAGAGTGTGAATATGGTACCCCCTCTCCCTAAGGTGTTATGTGTTTTTCCCTGATGTGCTGACATGTGTTTTCACCTTGTTGATCAATGTAAAGGAGTGGCCTTTGGGTTTATTGATAAAGGGGGGAGTGTGACTATTCAAGGGGAGAATGTGTATATTTTTAAAATATAAATTTTCTTACATGAAGAAACATGGAGAATCTGATAGGTGGAGCATTGAGATAGGTGGAGCAACAAGATAGGGGGAGAAGGATTTTTGAATCTAACGATGCAAGTAGGAATCGATCAACAAAAATATATCATGAGAACTAAGGTTTATGATTAAATCAGTTGATTGGTTTCAAGAATTGGTGTTAGGAATGAAGTGATTCATTGATGAAATTTTCATTATACTCTTGTTTATCTGACTGAGCATTATTTATGTGGGCTTAGAGTATGTGTTGAGTAAATCTACGATTGCTATCAGAATCATAAGAGGCGAATGGTGGTTAATTATTGAAGAATCATTAAAGAGTTATTGAATTTTTAATGTTTTTTTAATAAACACAATTGGGGATATTTTTTGGAAAAAATACCTCAAGGATTCATTGAAGAATTTTTGAGGTGATTGTGTTTTTTGAAAAAGCGGTCCAACATGTTGTGTTTGTTGAAAAAGAGATCCCCGATGTTCAGTTTGTTGACAAAGGGGGTTTTCATAGATAGTTTTCGAGTTAAAGAGATATTTTTTAAAATTCATGTAAACAAAAGGACTATGATAAAGGAATGGACGATCTCGAGGTGGTACAAAAAAATGTGGCGCACATGTTAAAAAGTGGGGTGAAAGTCATTATGTGGCGTGCAAGATAAGAAATGGTGCCCAAGTCATTAAGTAGAGAACAAGTGAATATGTGGTGCACAATCCATATTTCACACATCAAAATAGGAAAATAGAATGAAAGTGGTGCACAGGTTAACAAGTTGAGTGAAATTCATTAAGGGTCATGAAATTCATGAAGTGGAAAGAAAGTTATGGAGTGGCGCACAAGTCACGAAGTGGTGCGCAAGGTGAGTTGTGCACCTCATGTGCAGGGTATTCAAAATGACTATAAATATATGGATATTTTTTTATTTCAATGTAGCTCAACACATAGAGAAAATACAATCTCTGATGATGCATGTGGATGTGGCGTGCAAATTCTGAGTGGTGCGCTAGTTGCAAGTTTCATACAAGTATTGAGTTGCATGCAAGTAGTAAGTGGCATGAAAGTAGTGAGTTTCACAGTCATTGGAGCACAAGTAGTGGTGTTCAAGGAGTGGCGTTCAAGTAGTGGCATTCCAGTAGTGGTGCGGAAGTAGTGGCACAGAAGTATAAAGTGGCGCGAAAACATAAATTGGTGGGAAAGTTGGTTTTCAAAAGTCACCCTAGGGTTGTGAGAATGTTGGAAGTTGACCAGTACACCTACGGTAAAGGGGTATTCAGTAGTGGATAAAAATTTCTCTTCAATTTATCCTCTACATACTATGGATGATACATTTATCAGAGATAATGAAAGGACCTACAAGTCATTAAACTCTGAGTAGATATTCTGAAGATGCATTTAGATCTCTTCAGTTGAGAGAACAGTGAGCCTTCAAATTGTTATTGGTTGTAAACGAGGTGGGACAGTGAGTCCACTCTAAACACTTTAAATAGAAGTGGGATTTTAATGGATTTGGTACATTGGCACATCACCATTGTATTATCATTGGACATATCCCTAGTGAGGGTGAACAAAGTAAAATATTTGTGTGTTGGGCATGCTTTAATATTTGTTCATACTCTGCAATTGGAAGGAGAGAGAAGAGAGTTTTTTCTAACAACAAAATAAGATTGAAATGGGTAGTTATTTTAATATGTCATATCCTGATCGATCCCCCCTCTCAGGGTATCTTACCTAGTATACCTAACAACTATAGTTTTCATTTTTTATTTTAAATGAAATATTTTGAGGATTTGTATGAGAAGAGGTGTCAATTTTTGATATTATGGTCTGAAGTTGGAGAAAAAAACTTGATTGGCCTCGATCATGTCCAATATATGACAGATAATGTTCAAACCATTCATTGTTATATAAATATCCTCATATTTTTGATAGAAAAGTTGTTTAGAAAAACATAAACAGGATATAGAGTTCAAGGTCAACAATAATGTTTCCCTCAATATATCACCATGAAAGAAAATCATGACGTTTGGAATAAATGTAAATCTTATCCCAATATACATTGGCCAGTTTGATATCCATGATTACATCATAACAATGTTCTAATGACTAGCACCCCCTACTAACCTATTTCAAGTACAAGATGTGTTATATGTATCCTTCATGATTAAGAAAACAAAAAACACCTTATATGTACTAAATTTGGAAGTGGTACCACTAGAAATCAATAATTTTTATGTGTAGTGGATTGCAGTCTTAGATCATGGATACAATGTTCTAAAAAAATACAACTTAGATTATCAAAGTGTTGTGGTGAATCCAAAAGTTTGGGGAAACGAAATGGGTACCATAAGAGCAATTGAAAAGAAGTACCATAATAATTTTAATATATGAAATGGAAATTTAGAGGTAGAAATTTATGATGGGGAGATATAATGTAATGGCATGAAATTTTATTAATAAAATTCCGGTCATAAATTACTAAATTCCTTAGTATGAAATGGAGTGATTGGAAAATGAGGTACTACATTGTCTATTTTTAATAGTTAAATTGTCAGTCAAGTTTAAATTACCATTAATCATAATAACCATTGATAATATTTCCATTTAATAGTGATCAGATGACTGATATATATAAATGGTCAAAATAAATACCAATTGACTTAGATGAAGTTTGTGATGGTTTCAATTAGTTGGATCGTATGCTATAAATCCCTTCTACCAGAGCTTTAGAGGGAGACAACATCAATAAGATTTTAACATGACCAATTTCAAGACGATGTTAAACAACTAAAGAAATAATGAATCTGTTTATGGGAGATGTTCGAGCCCATTGTGATCACTGACCAAACAATTTTCATCGAAACAAAATATGAATATCACACCATCCCACACCTTACACATAGATTAATCGCTGGTGTAATAGAGGGATTATAATCTAGAGATTAATAGTTATAATTTTAAAAAAATTTATTTATTAGTATAATTATTATATATATCCTTTTAAAAATTACTTTTTAAATGATTAAATAATGAGTTTCATGAAATTTATATTTTTATACAATGAATCAGAAATTGTATATTTAGAAATATATTGTTTCATTCAAGACACACATTTTTAATTGATTCTATATTTTTTGAAATAAATTACATTTTAATAAAATATTATTATTTAATTTCTTTAAAAAATATAATATATATTTATATATTATGATGTCAAAAATAATTTTTACAAGGGTGATAAAACTGTTATTGTAAAAAACATAGAATTTTTCAAAAAATGTGGAATTGTGATTTCAAATTTCAAAATATCAAAATTAGAGAATTATTTAGATAAAATAATTATTTGTTTTTAAAATAATAATATCTAAGTTATGCATCAATTTTTTTTAATATTATATGGATACAGTCAAATATTTGGGGAGAAATTAAATATGGTATGATTATATGGTGTCTGTTATGACATCATGGTAAACCAAAAGTGATGTATTATATTTCATTCAATGTATCCATTATCAAATATATATTTTATCTAGAAAATAATTTATTTTTAGGTTTTTTGAGTAATTTTCTAAATCTTTAATGAATCCTCCAATACAAATAATATATTTTATGAATTTGAAATAAATAATTTTTAAACATGACTCACTTAAACATCATTAATGTAGTAATTTTATCGAGATCAATTCTGAAACATGTAATCTAATTTCATAAAATATAAATTTTGTAGAAAAATAAGAAAAACCTATTGAATGGTTTTTAGTTTTGATTACTTTTTAAAATAGATTACAAAACCAATATTTGGAAATTAATAAAGAAATATCTTCTATACTGATGTATAAACCCACATATCCTCTAATTTCCATTTACTTGAAAAACATTGGATCATGAAATTAATTTACCCTTACATATCTAGATTCTACCCAAGGTTCCTCGAGCTCTTTAGAAGATCCTTCCAAGATTTTGGGGTCTTCCACTCAAGGTAAGGGTTCCTTTAATTCTCCTTATTATTGAAAATACTACTTTATGTTAGGCCTTTATATTTAATTTATCATTTTTTGATATGTTCTTGCAAATACCTTTTATATACTTTATGATTTACATGTGATAAGAGACCCCATTCTCTCTAATTAATCCCTCCCATGAATCATTAAGTACCACTATTATATTGTCGAAATTTCCTGGTGATTTTCCATGCCAGAACGTTTTTTTCTTCATACCCATTTTCATTTCTAAAGAACGTTATTCACATAGATGTGCCTACCATTCATTTATTTGGATATTAAATGTTTGTAACACATACTCCCAGATGGTAGTGTCAAATTTGAGGAAATATTTTCTTCTAATGAATGATATGTGTGGAACATAAGAGTATGTACATTTTATAACAGTTGAAACCAGATTACACTCTAATATATTGTTTATTTTTTTATCCTCATGAGTCATCATTTATTTGATTAGAGAGTAATAAAATTCCATTATAGGACTTCTTCCACCATGTGATGTTTTTCATGGAGGTTTCCACAGATTTATTTATGAAATGATTTATACTACTTCCATATACATATGTTACCTTTATATTATCATGTTATATCATGACTCACTTTTTAAATTTATGATTCACATATATAATATGATAACTTGATATTCCACATAGCCCACCATGTGCTACATTACCTTATTTTAGACTTTATTTATTCCCTAAATTGAAATTATATATCACACCTTTCAAATATATGTCCCCAAGTAATCATGTAGTGTTTATGAAGAACGATGGAATTTTAAGATAATTTTTAGGAAATTTTCTATAATGTTTTTTATCTATGTTTCATGTTAATGTGATATGTAACTAATTTCCCAAATACACTTGTTTTTATGATCACATGGGTTTGTTTTACATCAACCTTTATGTAATAAATAATTAAATAATGTGTATTAAATATATATAGGTTGTCTTTTCTTGAGAACAATGAGTCTGATACGGTTGGGATTTCATCAAAAAGTGAGTGTTTTCAAGTTAGGGTAATGTCTAATATTGGTTCGTACTCTTTATAAGGTCAAAATATTTTTCAATCCCAATTAGAGTGATCACATTATGAACAAAATAGATTTCTAGATATAGATTGTAGGATTTCCCATGATGATTTTATTCTCATGGATATTTCATTTTATTTTCCAAATAAAATGATGTTTTTAGATGAGCAGGATCACTATTCCCCGTCTTCAGATAATTAATTTATCTATGAGAATGTTTTTATTGATATTGATCATGTTCCAACAATAATAAAAAATAATTAAGATTTATGGAATGTCTCTTATGTGTTGGTGGATCTGGGATGTAATTACAATTAATCCATTGTTATATATGGTCTTTTTCCTTCAATATGGAGTCTTTTTCATGATAAATTATAATTTGATGAAATAATGAACGAGAAACTCTATTAAAGTAATCATGAATATTTTGGGATAATTTTATATGTTTATAGTGTATTGAAAATAATTTGGAAACATGAGAATACATCCTTATAATATAGATAAATAAAAATCCAATATAACGCATACACATAGGGTGATCATGAATATAAATTTATGGGATTAAGTTTACTATGTTAATATATATCAATAAATTCATGGGAATAGTCTCTTATTCATTTGTTTTCTTTTAAAATAAATATCTATCACTCAATTTAATGTTTCTCCATCTCTATCAACCATTACTAGAAAATTTAAGTTTAACATTGTAGTGTTTATTGAGAGACTTTAGTGGGAATCCAACATTGTAGAGATTATACTGAATCCAATAAGGGTTTAATATACCATAGAAGAATAACATTTAACTTTTATTATAAATAGGGTCTATAATATTAAGTAGATTTGGATCAAATTCCCTAAAGATCATTCATCAGTTGTAATTTCATTGAACATTAAATTCTATATTTTTATGTTATTCTATTTTATATTTTTATGGACTATTAAATAGAGACAAGTGAAACTTATCTCAAATATTTATGGTCTGGAAATAATAAACATACTGATATGATATATATTTTATTTCAGGGGTGTTTCAATTTTAAATTATTTAGTTCTAATACCACCCATTTGAGTTTACCTCTACCATTGTGGTTGATAAATTTCATGGTATTAATTTTTTTGAAGGATGATATTACATTATTTTATTAGTTTAATATATGTTAATAGTTAAATATACTTCTATAAAAATTATTTATTCATTGAGAATTTATAAGAATGATTATTTTAATTCCACCTTATAAATAATTTTTGAAATAACACATTTTCCATTCACTCCTCAATAATTATATACTTCACTAAAAACTCTAATTACTGTCTAATAATAATAATATGCACACTCAATCATTTATAAATGTTTTTTATTTTTTGTAAATTTTATTTTTGTTTTATTATAAACCATTTAACAAGATTATCACTCTTTAAATTCAAAATAATTTATAACTATAAATTTTTTGAAATCCATCTTCCACTATATGATTCAATATTTAGGATAATGTTGACTTTTATATGTGGGTTATGGGTCTTAAATTGGAGTAACTATAATTAATTGTGGTATAAATAAATAACCCCTAAATAGTATCATAATTTTTTACTTTTAATGATTAATTAGACTCTTTTTAGAGGGTGATTTATTTTTAAATTTTTTTTATTTTTTTCAACGTTATGTAGGTTAATATTTATCACCCATTTGATTTAATTGATATCATCATTTAATTTCCCGATTTAATAAAATCTCATTAGGTAAAATATTGGGAGTTTATCTTTCAATAATCCTTGAATTTGAACGTTTTTATTTTAATTAAATTCATTTTATATGAATACAATTGGAATATTAAATAAAAATCCTAATATCAGTTGAACTAATTATTATTTATTCATTATTCTTTAACTATTGGCTCGATTATTTATTCCACTAATGAATTTTCACTCCACCATATCCAATGGGGTGCATATTTATTCTTGTTTTATAATTATTTTAGAATAATATCTTTAAGGTATAGAGATGTTTGTATATTTAGTTGCATGGAAATTTAATAATGCTTAATTATTTTTAAAATATTAAATTTAAAAACATTTTGTAAAATGGGAATCAAAATTTTCAAGGAAATGAATTATGTTATTGAGGGAAATTCCCTACCAACATAATAGGGTCTATGGGGTAAAATATTTATTAAATCAATTGAATTTGGATTTTTTTTCTTTTTAATATTTAGATATCTTTTTATCCACTAATTTTGACAAATGTTTTTCCTTTAGAAAAGAATAATTCATTGTGTGGAGGAATTTGATGTAGAATTTTATAGAAACAATTTCCCCAGTGATAATTTTGTTTTTAATTAGTTTTTTCATATAATGATTTGAATTTACTAGTGAATTATTTAATTTTTGTATCATTTTCTATTTGAAAAAAACTTTTTATACATATTTTAGTATAATTATTGATTGTTTGTGCTAAATTGATAAACTTTACATTGGTAAAAATTAATTATTTTTAAATAAAAAATATGTGAATTTATTATGGTAAGAATTTTCATTGAAATATTATAATTTTTTAATTAAATATTAATGTTTTGGTTTGTGGAATTTTATTATTTAAATTTCAGTGGTTTAATTTTCAATATCAAATTCATGAAATGTATTTGAATTTCATATTTATTATAAATTATAACATTATAATTGATTAATTCAATAATTTTCCAATCTATAAAAGTTTCATGCTACCATTCTTATTAATCAACCACAAGTCCAAAAATACCATGTAGCCATAGGTCTATGTTACTATGATTTCTTAGGGAATGAAATGCATTTTTACTAAAATAAGGATTTCTATGGAACTGTGAGGGGGTTCATCTATCAGTATTTAAATACCATGAACATCCCTCCTAGCCACCATATTTTAAGAAAGGATCTTCTATGAGATGAAATATCCCATTATATGATGGTTATACTACCAATAATTGGTGAAATCTACCGTGTGATATCAAGATACCTTCTATGAGATTAATGATATTATGTGAGAATAAAACCATAATACTTTTCCAATATTTCAATTAAGAACCATTTGTCTAGGAAAAATATTCCATGTTTATCAACCCACCTTAAACCAACACTAATATGGTGTTCACACAAATGTGGAGGTGTTGTGTCTGAGATTCAAATATGAAGATAAACATGAAATAGGATTTTCATAATGCAAAACCTAGATTCCCATTGGGGGTTGATGTCATGTTCTGTAAATGTGAATTAAAATAAACACTATTTCATTTATATATGATGTTTAATGATAGAGTATCTCTTTAATTGGAATATAAACAATAATAGTAAGATCACAGAATAAATGAACTCAACCAATAACAATATCTGAGTCACTAAATGTATCAATTACCACTGAGTTGGAAGAGATAAATTACTAGAGCCATATAATATTATTTCATTGATTATTTAAGGTAAAATCAAGGACTTATATAATTGATATTTTTTAAATGTATCATAAATTATAAGAAGAAAGGTTCAGTCTATCGTGTCTGATTATAGTTCATTATTAAAACTATGTTCAGTGCGGTAGAAGGTTGCACGTTGTGTGCCCAAGGGATGATCATGTTAAGACAATATTAAATTTGTGATTTATAGAGAGTTTATACTATATTACAGGTATGATAAGGATTTTTGGGACCTCATACCTTCCAAAAACACTGATTGAGGTGAAAAATAGGGTGCACATCAAGTTCTCAATAGAATGATTCAATTTATTTGTCTCAAAAAATGTATCATGTTCATAATTAAGCATTAAAGTATATTGAAGTTGTTCTAGAACATTAATTTTGGTGTGTTTTAATAGAAAGATAATGATTATAAATTATTTTTAGGTTTATTTTTGTAGAGGAAGAAATAAAAAATAAAGGACCTTTGAGGCTTTATGAGTCTTAGATCCATGATCGATGATGAAATGAGATTTTGATGATGGAAATGTGATGAACTAAGTTAATTATTCTGAGGTAAAACCATAATTTTTCAATAAAATTGGATGGATTTTAATCCTAACCGAATGATAATGGTGACTAAATGAGAACTGACATCCACTATTGAAGATTATTCAAGCTGATTCGAAGAACAAATTGGATCGAATATTGCTTACAAATATGGATACTTGTAAATATTTTTTCTGGGATAGTGGGTTCAATCATATTAGATTTTTTATGCTATAGAAAAATAAATTGTTTGGTAGTTTACAAAAAACCTATGAAATAATGATTTTGAACAAGATATGAGGTGGAATATGTTTGGAGTATAGTGAAATCATATGTGAATCAATGATAAGTGTAATGGAATTAATTAGATAAAGTAAATGACTAAAATTTAGAGAATCTATTATTAGAAATTGATAATATCTAAGTTTTCATCCTAGTTATGGATAAATAATAATAAGTGGTGAAATCAAATCTTCCTAGAGAAGATTCAATATTTTTATGTCGATGATAAGGAAGGGAGAATCATGTTGAGATCATTACTACAATCAACATTTTTATTGAAGATGTAGTGGTCATGTTCGAGAGAATGTTCAATTGAGGGAATTTGGGAGTGTTACAAATGGGAGATGGTGGGTAGTAATGTTGTGATACTTAGTGATTTTGGAATGGATTCCAATGTATCCAACTACAATCTTGAGCCTAGGGATTAGCATGTGAAAAAATGTTGATTAATTATAACACATCATTGAGAACACAAAGTGGAATTTAATAGAGTGTGGAGTTATTCCTAGAATATAACTATTGATGAAATTTCTTGGGAGATAGATCAAGAGGAATGTTTTGGACTCAGTAGATTTTTTGCATCCTCTATTTCTTTTCAATTCTTAAACTAATATGTAAATATGGAATCATTCTTTTTTTTTGCAAACATGAGTCGTTAAATGGTTTAGGGAAACAAAATTATGCTCAATTGAAATACACTTTTTTGATTTCTGTTTTGGATTAAATCATTGATGTCGATATTCCTCGTTGCATTTTTTACTCATTATTCTTTATACTTCTCCAATAAACATAGATTCTATGCAATTAATATACTAAAAATAAGTTCAATATATCATTAATTTCACAGTGTGTAATATTTAATTTAGTGATTTTTTCATCCAATCCTCATGAGAGTCATTTATTCCATAATCCTCGTAATTCATGGTTAATATAAGTGATTAATGTTTTTCCTTTTTAACTACAATCAAAGTACATATTTAAGAAAAAATGAGGTTCTTTTTTTCTCCAGGATGTATCATCATTTCCATGATATTTGGTAGAAATATTATCCCTAAGAGAGATAAATGGGAAAAATGTTTCGCGTAATCATATTTATATATTATAACATCACTTTTACACATATCACTAATACTAAACTAGTTGATTCTGATGACATTTTAGGGATTCCTCTATCATGTCAGATATTAGGGTTCTCCCTTAAATATATCCTTTCTCGACTAATCATTCCTTAACACTTCTTCTATTATTTCCTGATTCACAAAGAACATTGCTTCACAATATTCACTCCTTATTTTCACAATAACATCATCATTTTATTTATCATTTTTATTTTTCTGTTTTATTTTTATTTTATTTTACAATACTCACCTTACCTATGGATATGATTCCATATTCACTAGCTTTTCTAGTTTAATATAAGAAGTTAACAATTAATTTTATAATCAAATCAACAATATAATAATAATCAATAACCATGTGGAAAATCTATAAATTATTTTTATGTTTCTATAAAATGTATGGTCATATGGCTATTTTATTTGAAATTTAAAGTAAAATTTAAAAATCATAAGAAAATATAAGTAATGTTGGGAATTAGTGAAATCCATAGATAAATATAATTTTAAAAGAGGATATATAAAGAATTTTACAGAATTTTTCTTGAGAATTTGTGTGGAACATATAATAAATCTATAAAAAATTACAAGGATTATTAATCAAACATCAAGAAATTGTGAATATACTGAAAATAACGATGATAGGTTCAATGGAATCATGTAAATTTATGAAAAATGAAAAAACAATCTATGAAAATAAAACACAAAAACTTTAATGATAATTTTGACGAAAAAAAATGTTGTCTAGAAAATAAATTGTGAATGTATAAAATTTTAGCTCAAAATAAAAGATAAAAGGATAGGATTATCTTGGTTGGGAAGATATTTTCAAACCTTTTTCTTTCACTAATGTTAAAAGGAGTGCCATATTATATTCAATTATATTTTATTTTATCTTTATTTATATGAAATCTAATGTGATGATTATTTTTACAATAATAACTAAGGACATGATTATGATATCAAATATAGTAAAAAAATTAATATATCATCTAGGAAGTGACATAACATTTTTTATATTTAAAAAAAATAAAGAAAATATTATCCTTGATGAAGTGAGTTAGGAGTGTTCCCCTTGAGGGTGAGAATTTTAATAATGATTCAAATTTTTAATGATTTAATAAAATGTATAATTCCTACGAAATTATTTGAAAGTTTCATTAAAGAGGAATGATTGTATTTTCTATCAACCAAGTTTTATAAGAATCAATTCTGAAGGGAATAGTGAAAAATTAATTTGTTCAATGAACTAAAATTGAACAGATATTAATAATTTAAATAGATGATTTTTGAAACTAAGCCAACATGTTTTGAAGGATATTTAAATTTTTTATTTATATAAATTATGAAATTTATATTTAAATATCAAGATAATATATTCTACAGTTTTTATTATCACTAAAAACTGTTTGAAAATCCCTTGAATTTTTTTAGTTGGCATAATTATCTCCTTATTTTTACAAATGACTTTATTATAAATTTTATTACATCATTATTATTTTATTGATAATTTTTCATGTACTAATAGAGTGGATTAATTGATAACACATTCATTTGAGTGAAATTATAAAACTGAATTTTATAATTCAGTGTATTTATTTTCAAAAATGGTTGAGATAAGAAAACTCATGAAAACACATTTAAATTCATTTTATTTAATAGGGTTCATAATAAATCTATAATGGGAGAATTTTGAAACCACTTGTGATGTTTTGTGTCTATTTTCAATGTTTCATGATGTAAATATGTGTTAGAATGATCATCTTGGAAGAAGACTTATAAAAACTAGAAAATGTGAAGATAAGATAATTATGGAATACCCAAGAAAAATTTCATTATATGTATAGTTATAAATAATACATAATTATTTATGAAAATAATGTGATCATGGAAGTGGATTTCTATCAATATTCACAAGAAAAATGATTATTTTCTCTTGGATATTCATAGAGATCCATTTACATTAGGAAAAGAGATCATGTTGTTTCTAATATTTTATAGAGGATGCTTATCTACAAATGATTTGTAAATGTGGTTAAAAATATGTGTAATTTTCTACTTCATGATTCACATATTTAACTAGTTTTAGAAAATTTGTGGATTTTGAAGAAATTAATATGCTTAGAAGAGTTCCATATATTATTAATATTTTTGGACATTATTTATCAATAAGGATTCCGAGATGCTAACTTTTTTTAAGGAAGATATATCTAAATAATTATCATGTGGAGAAGAATGACTTCACATCAATATGATACCTGGATTTTGTTTGAGGAAGATCCAATGTCATGTAGTTATAGGAGAATAATGTAATACTCGAAGGCGTTCTTATTTTCTGATAGATAATTTCATTAATTTTTATAATGTATAAGAAGATTTGAAAATATCATGACGTTATTTTAAAGGATATAGTCTATCTTGAGTTATTTTGATAATTTTTGATAATTTTTTATCTAAGTTAAATATGAGCAATAATATTGAGTGGTTTTAGAAAGAATATATAATATATTATACCAAATTAGAAAATTAGAAAATTAATGAAGCTTACTTAGATATGCAATATTCATAGCAAATTGCATAAGACATTATAAATAATTTTCAACGATGATGGTATTTTACACTTTTATACATAAAATATTTTATATCGATTAAAAGATATTCTACTCATACATTATATCTCAATGAGAAGTGAAAATTATCAATTTATCACAGCTCACATTGATATATATGATATTATAGTTGATGTGTAAGTTCTTTTAGATCTTACAAAATATATTTTATTAAATATGGAATTTATATTATTGGTATATAACATATTTTTGATTTCAATTAGGAAAGGGATTGATTCTTTATGAAATATAATATAATTTATAACATGATGAAGATATTTAAAGGGGGTTATAAAAAAAATATGGAAAAATCATGAATGAATTGTGATAAATGTAATATATGTTAGAGTATTAAATTATATTTGATAAGATATGTAATGTTTTACATATTTTATATATTAAGTTTATTAGAAAATTAAAATTTAATCTAAGGTTTAAAATTTTATGAAAGATAATGCTAAAATTACTAAATTATAAGTAATATATTTTATTTAGTACATATGGATTATTAGTTTAAAAGGTGAATCAATAGAAAAATAGTTGATTATTAATGATGTAAAATCTTTATAGATAGATTTTTATAATTTCTAAAGATAGATTTAATTAAATGGATAAATATTTGTTATTTTATCTTTTTAATTTTGGAAAATTTTATTTTTTTATCATTTTTATATTTTTTATTTAGTTTTATTATTTAGATATTTTTTCATTATTAATTTTTTTTATTAATTTTATATTATTGTAACATTCATTTCACTAAAATATTCATTACAAATATTACTAGATTTTTATAAAAACTTATTAGTAGTAATATATTTTGTTTTATTTTTATTATCATCATCATAATTTTTATTATTACTGAAATTTATTTGCATTTATTTATAATATTATTTTTAGTATACTATTACTTATGTATAGTTATATTAAATTGTGTAATTTTTATCTTATATATTAATCATAGTTTCTTTAATTATATTGAAATATAAATAATGATATCTATGTATGTATACACACATATATTTAATTATATTTTTTTATTACTAAATTATGTACAAGTATTAACTTCTCGATATTACTATTTAATAGTAATCATTTAGATAGTTATTTGTTTCAAATTTTTATTTTTATTTTTCTTGGACTTTTATATTTCATGTCGGTGATCTGGGGGCACATACATCCTCATTAGAAGAACATGAAATATGGTAATCATTTCACCCTCTTATTGGGTTGTCTATCCAAACCATTTCAAGAACACACATTGATCTCACACCAGCTACACCTTAATCCATATCCAAGTGGTAGCCTCTGAATCACTAAGGATGATCAGAAACCACTGATCATCACCCACCAACCTCACACCTATCTTTCTTTTTGAAAGTCCATCCCACTGTATGATATCATCAAGGATATAATTACATAAGGACACCTCCTTCCCTACACATCAACTAATTCAGTTATGTCTTTCCTCGGGACATGTCAACCTCATCCCTTTCATGCAATCACCACCGTAATTTTGTGGTAAAAGTCTCATTCGATGATGTAATGTCCTGCACATTAATATCCTCATTCCATGAATATGACTTTTTGACATGAAATAGGGTGTATATCATATATCCTACAATTTATATGGTGTTCAATATAAGGGTGTTTAATTTGTGTGTACGACAGCTCGAGTGTAGTCACAGTTGGTGGTGCTTACCATTGGTTGATAACACATGGATTAGTTTATTATGATATCTAAATATTTAATGTGTGATTTATATGGGTTGGATATCATCATCACAAGCATGTGAAAATCCTTACATCCACATAAACAAGGTGGTATATTTATATTATTTTATGAATCTTATTGTCTTTATATTCGACTATTTCTTTAGTGTAAGAGTTGATATGAACAAAAAAATAGCAACATTTCTTTAATTTTTTCCCGTATTTCTTTTCTAGTTATTTCATATTTATTGGATTTTTAATTACTAAATTATATCGATGTGTCATTTAATTTTCATTGGGAATGTACACATATTCTTTAGTTTTGATTTTAATGAAGGTCATGAGACCATCAGAGAATTTATTTATCTAACACGTGGCCTCACACCAGATAGAATTGCAAATATCACATGACTAAATTATGAAAAAATAATTATATTTTATGAAAAGTTAATATTCAATGTTATTTATCTTCAGCATCATATAGTTATATCTAATAACTGATCTTATTTTGGTGGGCACAACACCTATCGATACTTCATCTTTTTAGAAATGGTTCATTGCATTTCACCCTGTGGTTTGATACTAAAATGTCACTCAAATTATTCATTAATTAGATACTAAAATGATTCTTTTTTGTGAACAATTATAATACAATATAACATCATAGAGTTACACCTTCTTTTTTATTATTTAAATTGGAATCTATGGTAATAAGATAAATAAATATATAGATGTGGTAATTAATTAATTGGCATTTCATGCACCAAAACGTACATCACAAATATATCATTTCCATCTCCCTAGGTTTCCTATTTTTTTTAAATTTTTTCACCTAGATTGTTTTAGTAAATTTAAATAATCATTTATAAATGGTTTTTTCATTTCTTCGAAATTTTAGTTGTTAGCCACATCTAAAACTGAGCAACCTAAAAATTATTAGCGGTGATTAATCCAAGTGTCTACCCACATTCATCATATGGTTCAACCCTCAAATGCATTTCTATAGTAGATAGAATTTTAATTAACTTGAAATAAAATCAAACCACAACAAATTATACCACTTATAAAGAGTGATTATAAATTTATGTAAATATCACAAAGGAATTAGTGGTTTAATATGTTTTAGGTACAGATATGTAAACATTATATGAGAAGTTATTGAGTGGATCTAATCATTTTAATTACACTATTTACAATATGTTTATTTAAAATAATTTGTAATGACAAAATATAATTGAATTATCAGTAAATATATTTTGAAAAATATAAAGGATTTTCTAGGGTATTTATAAAAACAATAATTTATAAAAGTAAGTGAAAAAATGAATATTCAGATACCTTGGGGAGTAGTCCCCTGTGATTCTATTGAAAATTATTAATATCAAAAATTTCATGGTGATAAATATAAATGAATATAGACATTAAAAATATACAAATAATGATCACATAATTATTTAAATATATATTAATAGTAGAGGAAGAATAAAACTAAATTTATAAGGATCGAGAGAGAAATAATAATTCTATTGACTTTAATATTTTATGTTTCAAGGGATGGTAGATATCAAAAAAATTGAGAGTTTATTATTTTAGATTTAATAAGTAGAAGAAGAAGATATGGTAGATATAAATGTGCGAACCATTTACTAGCAACCAAACAATCCAAAGGAGGGGAATGTTAATAAGAGAATCTAATTATTAATCTTTATCATAATGACTAAATGAAGATTATTAAGATGACCTTAAATATGACTATAGATTGTATAAGGATACATATCCCTTATGGACACCTACAAAACCAAGATAATCATTCAATATTTGTTTATGGGACGTAGACATTCAGATTGTTTCATGTTAAGGAATAAGGATAGAGCATAATTGTTTAGTGGAGAATTGAGGTACATTACTGATTATTCTTTATGATAGTCTTGTAGAAACCTCAAATCTTATAGCCTAGAACCGATGATAAATTTATTGAAATTGAAAAAGTTAGAACGGATATTATCTCAATGGGTCTATTAGTTAGTATGTTTTTAAAAACAAGATACATACATGATTCTCATATGAAATTAAATTTATAAAATGTATAGCATAATTAAAACTCATTTATCCTTGAAATTATTCAAAATATCATTCTTCATATCCTGGGTAAAAGAAACAAATATAGGTTAAGATCAGAAGATATGTACGAGTTAACCACAGAAGGGGCTATCATGAGTAAATATTCATAATATATATGGAAATCTTAAAAAACGGATTACACTTTCCATTTAATCCAAAATTAGAACAAAAAATTACTCTATTAATAATTTTAATGCAATAATATGACGATTAATAATATTGAATTATTAATAATGAATGTTTTTAATATTAGATTTCATGAATTTAGACATCATGATAAATTTTCCATCCAATATTTGGGTGAAAAAAACTTTAATTGGTGGGTAGGTATATAACAAAACCACAGTTAATAAGGATAAATAATTAATTTGTTTTATCATAACTATTATTTAATCGAGGGGAATTTAAATCTTGGACCACTCTCCACAATATTTCTAATTTATCCCCCATATATTAAATGTTCAATTCAATTTATAAACAATATTCCTTATAAATAAATTTCCATATTGAATAATGAATAACAAATATTACATTTTCTCATTCTATCTAATATCATTAATAAAATAAAGTATCTAAAAATGAAACATACTTCATGAAATAATTATATACATGATCTGAATAATATAGATATTTATGGGAAATTTATATTCTAATGAAAAATCATAACATGAAATTTAATATTTCAAGATAGTTTTACTAACAAAAAAATTAATAACAAATAAAATATGAGTATCAATTAATCCTATTTATAGGATTCAAAATAAAATCATAACATTTTGGGGACTAAAGAAAATTAAATAGATACACTTCAATAATAATTACTAAAATGTTTCTATATTCAATTATAAAAAATTGCATAAGAATCTAAGTAGCGTAAAATAGTTATGTTGATGGAAAAATATGTTAATTTAATATAGGTTATAAAACATTCATTTTTAAATTATCATATAAGGAAAATCATAAATGAGTCTTATGAAAATATTTACAAAAACTTATTTAAGACCATGTAATAAATAAATGGTAATTATTATTTCCTTTAAAAACCGGTTGTGTAAATAAAATGGACTTTTGTTAGACAATATTTAAATATAAGGACATATAAGAATGATGTATTCGATCAAAATAGATTCCAGGTTGAATTTTAGTTTAAATATTTATTGTTTGATTCATGATAAAAATATTTTAAAAACTATTATAAACAGGAATAATTATTAAATATTCAATGTATAAGAAATTAAATAAATTTTACGAAGGATACATTACAATATTCTTCCAAATAAAATAAGAGGAATCCAAAAAATAGGGTTATAAAATAATTTTTTATCTCTATGGTAACATTTAAATTTTAAATCATTGATAGAGTAAATAGCAATGAAATATTTAATCATCATGAATAAATGGTTATTCATTTTATATTCAATGTTGGGGAATTATATAGACCTCCAAAAATTAAAAAGAATCCTGATGGAAAATATTTCTTAATTGCATGATAATTAAGATGAAATCCATTTCATTAGGTTCGATGTTCCTTGTATGTTATTTTAAAACATAATATAATAAATTTATATTTATTATACATAAATAAACTAAGAAAACAAATATATATAATATCATATATGATCCTTTAAAAAACATTATCACTAGTTTATTAACAAAATTTTATTATTAAATTGTTTTTGTTTTTTAACTGGTTTTTTTCATATATTTTTTGGTTCTGTGGTTTTGGTACATGGATCATGATCATGATTCCATAATATATATAATTTTTAACAATTATATAAATATAATATTATATATATATATATATTCTTTCATCCTTAAAAGGTAGAGATATTAAAAATGAATTGTATTATTCATGGTGAGGGTAGGCCGTACATATGCAGGAACGTTTTTTTTCTGTAAAGACCTGAAATTTCTGTGGAAATTTTTTTTTTAAAGACATGAAAATTTTACTGTTCCAAGAAAACTGATGGCGTGTAATTCGGAGGTCTGGGGTGCCCAGAATCAACTTCCAAAGTTTTTTTTTGGGTATGTTTAGTAAACGTACGAGCGGGATTTTATAACATTTGAACCAGTGCTCAGAATTGAAATCTGAGGGAATCCTTGAACTCACAATGTCGGTGTCCGCTTAAGGAGACTTTCACCTCGACGGTAGTTGGTCGAAAATAAATGTTTGATTTTGGGTTTTCATGGAAAATAATAATAAAATAAAGTGAGTTACACTTTATTTTATTGAGCCTCCATGTGATGTTGTCGATTAAAACCTCCTCATGGGAGTTGGAGGTGGGACCACCACACCTTAACCTCCCATAAAAGGTTATGGTGGTGGGGCCCACCAAAACATGACCTCCCTTTTGAATAATCGGGGAGGGGACAACCCAACCCATATTAATGGGAGGAGAGTATAACCTCTCAAATCTCCCTCATTAATGAGGGAGAGCCTCTTGACATACCCTAATTAATTAGTGACAACTCTCATGCATTAATTTGGTGGTGCCTTTAATTAAATTCACCAATTTGAATTTGAGTAAACAATTAAATAATGGATTGACTTAATCCATTATTTTTGGGTTGGAATTTTTCATTTGGTGGGTGCCTTTGAGAGGAGAGCTTGGGAGAATTATTGTTCTCCAATGAATAACCCCATCTCCCAATGAAGAACGAAGAACGCCAACCTTATTTCACTTCTTCCTCGAAGCTTCAACCGCCGTGAGACATCATCGACGACCGACTTCCACAACTCCATCAACGAATGACGATTGACGATCAATGGTAGGGGTGTGTATTGATTTGAGCAACGTTGATTCTTCCTTCTATGATTGTTTCTCTTGACTCACTTGATACCGAACTAACGCTGAAGGACCGGGCCTAACGAACACGGCCTGATCCCTCAGTTGTTCTTGTGAATGTTTGGTGTGTTCTTCAGGTTCTTCATGGGTGACGAATAATGGATCATTGCGAGTCCATTGTTTGATAAAACGATCCCAAATTGATGACCCAACATCAAAATGACCTATCGGTGGTGCGACGATGATAGCAGGTGACAGATCAGACCGGAATGTGAAGGACAATTCCTCAACCATTTATCGAGAGGGTGAATCAAATCGTGTTTTCAGAGCTGATCGGAGGCCCAAAAACACCATAGAAAACTACAGGACATCGGGGTGTCCTAGTGACTAGAGTCTTGTGATGAACGGACCCTCAGAATGAAGAACGGACTTCATAAGAGGCATGCTTTCCGAAGGCTCCGTTTCCGGAAAATTCTAGAATACATGGCATGCACTTTTGAGGAACACACCGTGTAGTACGGGCATTTTACGGTTTGATTTTCAGATGTTAGACAAGTAATACACGGCCAAGAGGCACGACATGTACTCTCTACAAAGAATGGTAGAAGCGGATTCGCGAGACATGGCATGTATTCTGGGAAATACACCGACGTGGGAAGAATTACACGGCCAAGAGGCACGGTTTGTACTCTTTACAAAGAATGGAAGAAGAAGCTTTGCGAGACATGGCGTGTATTCTGGGAAATACACGGACACGGGAAGAATTACACGACCATGAGGCACGGTGTGTACTCTCTACACAGAATGGAAGAAGCGTCTTCGCGAGACTCAGCGTGTATCCTGGGGATACACGAACATGAGGTGGAGTACACGGGCATGTACTCCACTACATGTCCAAGAATGGTCGGTGGCATGGGCTACCCCGTGTACCAGTTACACAGGTTAGTGAACACGGGTTGAGGCCGTGTATGGGCACATGGACAGCATACATGGAGCCAACCCCAGTTTCTTGGACACGGCGTGTAACCATACCACATGTCGTGTACTTTCTTTTCTATACGACCAGCCTTACAACACGGGTCGTTGTACACGGGCAGTACCCAAGGTCTGAAGAACACAGCGTGTGGCTCATTATTAAACACCATTTACTTTTCGGGAAATGGCTCAGTCATCTTGTCCTCGGTATCTTGGACACATTTTTTTTTGGGTTAGCCCCATATGACGAGGCGAACCTCTGAGATACTTATTCATGGGACCTTGAGGCAGTTGACGTATCGACTCTTGGCATGAGGAGCAGAACCTCCCAGAATCAAGCATGCCTTATGGAAACCCTGTGGCTGGATTCGCTCTGACGACTGTTCCTGGATCCTGTGTGGGTCTGATAGCTCTGAATCTGTTCTTGGATCCTGTGTGGGTCCGAAATATCTGACTTTTATTCCTGGATCCTATGTGGGTTCGATAGAATATCTAGTCCTGGATCTTGTGTGGGTCCATCAACTCTGACAACTGTTCCTACATCTTGTGTGGGTCTGACATTTCTAACTACTGGTCCTGGATCTTGTGTGAGTCTGACACCTTAGATGATTCAGTGGCTATATCTGATCATATCTCTCTACATAAGTTGTATACCTGTGTGAGCTGAGTCAGTGACTTCTGTGTTTTCCTCATGATTGATATGGGTTACTTGATAACTTAGGTATATGTATGGGCATATACCTAAGTAATGGATATACATTGATTTCATACCTTGTGGTATATCCTTGTTGGATTTTGTGAGACCTTGATGGTCTTGAGGTCCCTACTGAGTATCGTTATACTCACCCCTACACTGGTTATGCCCACACCTCATTATGTTGGATGCAGACGACGGACAGCGCTGACCGAGGCTGTGTGTACAAGGATTGGAAGATACCCGGAGGTGGACCTCATGACAAGACGGTACCCTGAGGAGACTGACAGACGTGGAGTGATGAGGAGGCTATCTATACCTACTCTTCTATTAGGATCCTTAAAAGACAATCCAGGCGCTTCTTTCACCTTTCAACTATTTTTTCCCTTTACATTTGTACTTGTACTTTACGGTTGGGCTTGTATTTACGGCCCCTTTACTTTTTAGCACTCTCTTGTTATACAGTTTTTCTTATAGTTTTTTATTCATTTGTGTACTCTATTGTGTATGTTTTCAGTTATAAAGACAATGCCTTCCCAGTTTAGGTATTTACGCTTTTGGTTCTAGTCGACATCCCCTAGCCTATGGAAGGTGGGCTTGGGGAGTCACAGCACGGGCCCCGGGGGGACGGGTCTTGACATTTTCACTTTTCATCAGACAAAACAAAAGGAATTGAAATAATTATTTAATGTTAAAAAAATATTATTATATAAAATATATCATATATTTTAATTATTTCATTCCTCCATACTTTCCATGTAATCTAGAAATGAAAAAAATATATCACATCACTTTGTGGAGGTGGGTGTCAACAATAAATACAATTGAAATTACATTTTTCCAACAGGTAAGAATGTAATAATGTATATATGATATTATAATTACTAAATAATAATTATTTAATGAGTATAATATATATTAATTAGTTTAATATCTATAACCATCCAAGCAAAATGCTGATGAAAATTAATTACATCATTAAATGTAGATGGTAATTTATTTGTATGTTCAAGAGATGTTTTCACTTTTTGTAGGATATAAAAGAGATGGAAAATGTTTTAACCATAATCATAATGAAATATTATTATATTTATGATATTATACTCACTATTTATGAATTTATACCATATATTTATAGGAGGTAGATATGATATAAAATTGAATGTACTCAGTTAAGAGTTGTGCCTCTTCATTGAGAAACTTCTTTTAGATTAAAACGTAAACCTTGAATGGATGGTCTTTTGGAAATATTTAAATATATAAGTCCTATGGAATAAATATATGATGGTTTTATTATAGATATTGGATGAGTTATAATGATAAAATGGTGTGATGAAGAGAGTATATGATGTGACCTTTTATATGTGTGGGGAGGGGAACTGATGGAATTACTTATAGTATGAAATTAATATAAATTAATTTTCATAATAAAGTGGAATCAAACTGATATATTTAGATTCTAGGAATTTAAAATGTCATGAATATCTCCCTGAATAATATTTTGATATTTTTAGTTTAAGTTTTAACCCTTATCCCTTACTTTTATCCCATGTTATACCTTTTCACTAGTACCATAATAAAAATGTTGTTTACTCTATATGGGTAATGAATGTTACCATAAAAAGAAAATACAATCCATAAATTGATTATAGAAGATTTTATTAACTATATCCCATTAACTTGGTTGAAGATAGGATTATTATAAATTTTAAACTATTAAATAAAATATTTTATATTATTAAATACCATTATTAACATTTTGGAAACAATTCATTTACATTGACTATTATTTCACCACGATTGAAATGGGATTCAAATATAAATCATAATTCACCCAATTTTTGTCACATTGAATATTATTAAAATTATATATTTTATTTTTCTATTAATTGATTAAATATGGTGTCATCGTTTCATAAGTATTTATGTTAAATATTTCAACACAAGAAATTTAATAATAAATTAGCATGGTACAAATTTTAATTAATAGTCAAAAAGAAAAGATAAAATTGAACATTACCAATTATAATTATTATGATAAAATATTATATATTTTAATGTCAATAAAGAGACATTTTATTTTTATTCATTTCTTAAAGTAAAATATTGGTGAATATTAATGAAAAATGGGACTGTGTTTCTATAGTTTCAAGGAATTTAAAGACGTTGAAAATATATATTCATCTAATTGGATAATGTATTGTTTTATAAAAATTTAAATCCCTCTCCCATTGTTTTAACCTCATTTTACCTATTTTACGCTTACTGAGGTGACAAATATCCACCATGTTTACTATTGATAATGAAAAAGGGAATTAATTTCAAAATTTGAACATCCTGATTATAGATACCGAATTTATTCTATGAAATTCAATTCAAAAAATAGGATGAAATTGATTTATTATATAACCTAAAATGAAATAAAAAATATATATTTGTTTTTTGAAAAATGTGTGTTTTGTCCAAATATTAATTACCAAAATCTTGTATAATGTTGAATAAAATGTAATTAATTAAATCATTTTCTATCTAAATGATGTTTATATTAAATTTTGATTAAAATAAATGAATTAAGGTGTTTTTTAAAATAAAATTAAGGATACTTTTTTAATATGTATTTTACACAATTCCCATAAAAATAATCTTACCAGAAAAATACCAAAATTTCAATATAAAATATTTTAACATGATGAATTCAAAAATTATATAATATTCACAAAATTAAATTTTGAAAGGTTGCTATATTTTGTTTAAAATCCATTTTCTATATAATTAATTCTATCAAATAAATTTATTTATAGATAAATATATCATAAAATATTTGGTTGTTACATTCTACCCCCATAAAAATTATTCCATTGTAATTGTGAGATTCTAATTAAAGAAAGTTAGTTGAATCATTCTTCATCACATCCTTAGGTTCCCATTTGTCTTCTCAAAATTTATGGGTTCACCATATAACTTTGACAAGGTGAGTGGTATTGATTCATTAAAATTTATCTCTATGATCCATATTTTCAACTAGTTATTTCTCGTATGATATATCATGCTCAAATGTTATGACCTATGAGTTTCCAAATTGTGAATTATTAAGTATGAATTTTGTATGGATAATTATGTCTTAAACATTATGATCACTAGAGAGATATTTTGGAATAACCAAATTATAATATATCATCTGGATATGATCAAGAATTTCAAACAGAATAATATATAATGGGAATAAACTTGATTCCAAATCTCATAAAATTAATCTAAGGAGTTATTCTGAAGAATACATTATCACTCACATTAAAATCTAAATCTTTATAATTATTGTCTACATAAATTTTCTATCAACTCTATGCTTCCCTTACATGTAGTTGAATGGATCCAACCTTCTCTCTCATTTCCATAGTAAGACCATGTCTCAATATAATACATTATTTAACATTATCCCAATTTACTAGAATTTTTTATTTCCATTCATATAGAAAATGTTAATGTTCCATATTAATGACCAGTGAGAAGTATTATTGTAACCAAATTATACTAATGTAACTTGTGGATCATAGCCACATTTTAAATCCATAGAGAAATCTCTAAATATGACTTCGGGAGTTCAAATGGTCCTTTATAAATATCTATCGTTCTAATGATGATAAGTAGTACTCAAATTCACCCCTATATCTGGATCCCACTATTTTATTATCCTAAAAAATGAGATAATCCTAAAATCCTGATTAGATATTATTGGGGTTATACTCTATAGCATCTAGTAAACTTAATGTATAACTGAGTAATATATTTGAGAGATAAATATTCTATAATAGTGATAAAATGTGCTAATTTCAAATGGTGTTTTTCTAAAATCCAAATGGAATTAATCTATTTATATGTTTTTTGGAATTCAATGATGAATTCCATGTAAATGGTTTCCCATTTCCATTCTGGTATTGGTAATGTTTTATAACACCCCCTTTTACTTTTGTCTCTCAGTCTTAACATCCTAACACATTGGGAATTGGGATACAAATTATTCTGTATCTTTTCTTCTTATTATCACAGTATAAATACTCTTTAAGATCCTCATACATCTTCATACTTCCAAAATTAATAAAGAATAAAGAAATGTGATATTTAAAAAATTAATCCATTGAAAATAGTAATAATATAAGACATTCTTGATTTCTGAACCATATCATTTCATCCTGATCAAGGTTGAAGTCGACTATATTCCTCACCTTCTGTATTTCCACATCTTCCTTCTAAATTATTCATAATCTGATCATGGATTTATGGTTGAAAATTCTTCTGAGAATGGTATGATCTATCATATTTCCTTTTTTTTAAGATCCATATATTGAATGTCCAGAAACAAGGGGTATCTTTCAATATTAATTATAGACATACTTGCAAGATCATTATAACTAGATTATGAGCCACCATGTTCACCTTTATTTGGTGGTAGGCATAATATTTGATCAACTCAAACCATATCCAATGGATAATATCAAAATCATTATATGTAAATATTTACATCATAATTTTAATATCAATATATATCACACATTTTACTATATATATAATTCATCTAAATCATAAACAAAAAAATAACTACTTTTAACCCAAAACCATGAGTTAGGTAATTCATCATATGAATTTTCATTTGCAAAGAATAAAAAATTATTACAATAATATTGTATATGAGAACAAATCCTTGTCATTTCTTAAATAAAAAACCATATATCACAAATCCATCTCCACTGTAGTGTCGTTTATGTACAAGTGAAATAAAAAACCATTATTTAGTCTATTGGAATTCTCTTCACATTCAATTGCCCATAAGAAATTATCACACTACTAAGTCAAAATTGTGATTGCATTAGGTATTAAAGAGAAATATATCACAACCCTTTAGTACTATCCCTCCACCCCAAGAGAATAATATTTTTTGGATATCATGGATGAACAAGGAAGTTACTCAACAAGATATGTCTTTGAAGGATCCACTGATATACCCACACTTGGAATTCTATGACCCTAGAATGAAAATTTCTTAGTAAAAATTTAGTAGTTTATAAATTTGGTATATGGATTCTAATTCCTCAATTTTATCAGCATGATCCTCTAATGTTTTTGATGATCTTTCATACTCATTGAGTATAAATGAAAAAATTCTATAAATAATTCCCCAAATTGATCATGCTTATATACAATTACTCTATTAGTAAAATCCATGATGATAGAGGGAGAATTAGTAAGTATGAATTGTATTAACATAAATTCATAAAGACTATACATCATAAAAAGGATGCATTTGTTTTATAGTATTTTTTGACTACTAAACAATGATATCCTTATCAATGATCAATCGGGGTAAAATATTGATCAACTCATAATTGATCAGACATGTCATTGATCATAGGTAGAGGAGACATGTTCTTAATAGTGATTTTTTATTTTCCTAGTTATTAATGAAATGTTTCATTAACCCATCATTCTTATTAAAAAAATGAACCCATGACCTCCATTGTTAATTATGTGGTGGAATTAATCCCTAATCCAGATTCTTATAGAGTTTTTTCTTTAATTACAACATCCCAATCTGAACCATTTTATATGGAGTTAGTGAAATTGGTGAGGAATTAAGAATTAAATATATTGAAAACATTGCTTTATCAAAAACAAGTTCTGGGTCAAGGTAGAACCCATCTCTATCAAATTAATAGAAAATAGGAAAAGTGGCAGAATAATAGGGCTTACAAAGACGCGAATAACACATGCCATGCAAATATGAATCAAAAAAATGATAGCAAACATCTTGAGTAATAATGGACCATCTTGAAGATACCTGCATGAAATCCCACTTAGAAAGAGAATATGTTGCTTGATTTTCCTCCCAATAGACATGAGTGACATCCAACTATAAGTGATCAAGAGCACTGAGACAAGCACTCCATGATGAAATCACTTTCCCGGGAACATTTTGAGAATGCATCTTCAAAATTTCCACCATTGTGCAAGAATTAGATTCCACCCTTATATGCATCCAACTATGTTGAGTTGCATAGTTTATGGCCTTGATCATCTCCCAAATCTCAACTTTGATAGAAGATACAATTCTAATATAGTGGTAAAAGTAGCATTTAACGAAGCCTCGATGGGTGAAAAAGATACCCCCACATCTTGACGGTCCCCACGCACCCGAGGTCGCACCATCCACATTCACTTTCAACCATGGGTATATGGGCAGGATCCATCTGATTGATTTTAGCACCATATGCTTCTTGACCCTACGAGGAACACAAAGAGACTTTAGAATAATCAAGTCATTTATAGTGTTATTCTTTACACCTGTTTAAATTTTAGAGGCGGCTAACAGTGCCCTATAAATCACATTCAACCCATCCTTCCAAGAGGGCATGTGGTTATTAAAGACCATGCTATTTCTAGCCTTCCATATGAAATCATATGCAGCCGCAACAGTGGATAGAAATAGTACACTAATCTGTTCACTGTGTCCGACACCTTAGATGGAATACATAAACCTATCAATGAAATCCTCCAGGAGGGATGTTTCAAAGAGAGGATGCAACCGATTCCATATTTGACATGAATAAGTGCATGATAGAAAGATACGTTGTACGGTTTCATCATCCTGCATGCACAAATAGAAGACATGTTCATGTTGCAGACTAGTTCACTATAGCACACCCTGTAGAGGAAGCCTGTATTTCCAGACCCTCCATATGGGAAGGTATCGAGAAAGAGGTATTAAAGTCTTTATAAATCCATGTAACTAAGAAGAAGTGGTAGTAGAACCATCACACATGTTCCTATAGTACTCCCTAGAGGTGAGTATCCCATTCTTGCTTGGATTCCATGACAGAAAATATAGGCATTGTACCAATAATGTTATACCTACAAACAGATTGTACTGGGTAAACATCCCTGCAGATCATGGTGCTGATATAAATCAGCAATTGATAGTGTTTTCATGGGAGATGGAACATCCATTGTCTTATGTAAGGGTCTTTCCAGCCATCGGGTTGTCCATATATTAAGACCCGAACTTGTATAGACTATCCAAATATATAATTGCATAATGCTATGGTAGGAATACTTGATGGAAATCCAAATAGAGGAAGAAACATACATGGAATCCCACTTTACAGCTTATACAAAAACCTATGTGAAAGAAATTCCAGTGACATATCACTTCCTGAAACCAGGTTCTATGTGAACATACTAATAAGATAATCATTTAATAAGAACAAATCCTTAACACCCATGCCTCACATGTCAAATGGCTTGAGACATTCTTTCAAGTAAATAATAATATTCTTCCTCTCATAAATGGATTTAGTCAAAAAAAATCTGATTAGAACATGATGTTCCTTAAAAGGGTTTTTTGGCCATTTATGAATAGAGAAGACATAGACAAACATAGAAGTAGTCACAGAATTCACCAAAAAAATTATACCAGTTTGGGAGATGGATTTCACTTTCCATGCAGCCATATGAGAAATTATTCTAGATTAAATACATTCAAGATAAACGCGTTTGATTCTTCCCAAAAAAAGAGGCACCAAAAGATAAATGAATGAAAGTGTTTTCCTCCCTACCCCAAGGTTCTTGGCTAATCTGTTCTATCTGGAGATGGTCAAACCTTTCCCTAACATAGTAAATGATTTATTCCAACTAATCACCAGCACAGAAATGTATTCATAGTGAGAAAATAGCTTTTGAATACAAAAAAAATTCTTTTATCAGGTTGCCCAAAAATATAAATTTCATCAGCGTAAAAGATGTGATAGGGTGTAAAGTAATCCCTTCTAGCTTTTATTTTCCTATATAGACCAGCTTGCATAGGGTCATTTGGAAAAAAAACTTAGGTAGTCTTCAGCAAGAGAAGAAAGAAGTTCAGAGAGGGGGTCCCCATGTCTGACCCCTATAGTACATCTAAAGTACCCTCTATGTGACTCGTTGATGAGAATTGATAGCCTAACACAACTCAAAATGGTAGAGAACGGCTTAATAAAGGGTTCGAAGAATCCATGTTTCCTAAGAATCACAAATAAAAAATTCCAACAGATAGTGTCAAATGCCTTGGAGATATCCATATTAAGGGAAAAATTTCCATTCCTTAATTTCATTATCATAATGCTAACACTTTATGATGCTGTGAGATGACATCTCTGAATATTCCTCCTGGGTACAAACCCAAATTTATTAGGAGCGATTAATTCGCCAGTAATTCTACTCATCCTTAAGGCAATGATATTTCTAATGACATTGGGTATCATATTCCCAATAGAAATTGAACTAATGTCTTTGATATCCAAGTCACTTTCCATATTTGGAAGCAAGTAAATAAAGCATGCATTGACACCATATGGAATGGATGGATGCTTGAATAAATAACCCATAGCGCTAATCACTTCACGGTGCACAATGTCCCAATAGAACATAAAAAAATGATAGTGAAACCATCTGGCGCAGATACACTATCAACATTCAGGGAAAATAATGCATCCTTGATTTCCTTCTCCATTGGTGCTTCCACCAATATCCAATTATGTTGAGTACCAATGGTGGACTACATATTATCAAGATTGTGGGACAAATTTTGATTCCCTTTCTCTAAGTATAGGTCATAAAAATAGCTAACAACCGCACAGGAGATTTCATCCTCTGAGCTCTATAATGATCCATTGATTTAAATAGCATTAATACTTCGACGCGTCTTCTTATCTCGATGAAAACATTTGAAAAACATTGAGTTATTATCCGCTTCTTGTAGCCATTTAGTATTGTATTGAATTTTAGAAAGCCTTTCCTGAAGTTCAATAAGGTCACCAAGGCATAAAAGGGCCTGAATCTCATCATTTGTGGGGAAATACTGATTTTGACTCACATTATTGAAAGACAAGAGGTGTTGTTCATCCTCCTTAATTTCATTTTCCAGATCAGAAAATGACGTGTTGCTCAAATCCTTGAGCTAATTCTTCTCATGTTTCAGCTTACTAGCAAAAATTTCAAGGGGGCTTCCAATTGCTGCCATCATCCAAGCATTAGAGATATCCTCCCTACATTCAGGAGTAACCAGCCAGGCATTGTTGAATATAAAGGGAAGGGGGAGGATCTCCTCCGACTAGTGAAAATATCCACTAAATTTAGATTGTGATCAGGGTGACATTTGGGTAAAGTCAGCATTGAGACTACAATGGCATCATGCTTTTCATCTATTTTAAAAAAACAGATATCCAATTTACTGGTACAACACCCATTGAAGGCGTACCTTCTTCATGTGAATTGTGCACCCACGATGGGTACTTCAGTCAAATGACAATTGTCGGTGCATGAGGAGAAATCAGTGGCTACCAACAGATTAAAATGGGTTCCATTTTTCTCCTCAATCCGGTGAAATGTATTGAAGTCACCCCTAGAAACACAAATATGAGGCACCTAAGTAGAAATGGCTTCCAACTCTCTCCAAAACTCCCTTTTTTAATGTAGAAGTTGGATTCTTACACAAAAGATCAAGTAATAGTGAATCTCTCAAACCAAATTGTGATAGAGAAAACCCACTGATTCCTAATGCAATATAAAAGATTAATGATATTATGCTTTATAATCCAAATGGATTCTGCCCCATTGTCACATAGATTCTATGAGACAAACAAGTAGCCAAGAGTTCCTATTTAAAATCTACCCACTTATCAAAGTTCATCTTTTGTTTAGAAAAGGAAATAAACAATGAGATGTTGGTCATAATGAAATTCCTAAGGTCCTTGACTGTTGGATAATTCCCAAGACCTTGACAATTCCAAAATATGATCTTCATTTAGACAAGGTTGTTTTTCCTTAGGTGTGAGGCCCACCCTTCCTTTGCGCTTCCACCATTATCTTCTTGTTCTTCCCTTTTCATTTCCATTTAGGCTGCTCTTCCATTAAGGAAGTCCCATTATTATCATTAGGTTTATAAGGAGAATTACAATCATCATGCCCATAGCTTCCCACTAATAGGAATGAATTTTTTGGGAGAATGAGTTATACCCAATGTGTAATCCTGTGATATTCTTATCTTATCAGCTTTTCCATTAGGGACTTGAGAGAATGGGTCCTCCATTACCGGAGTTGGATCATCCGCCACAAGAGAATCCTTGGATGAGTCATCTTGATGTGATGCCACTAAGCTGGTGTCCCCAGAAGCCTCTCGGTCATTCTCTTGCAAAACCTCCTGCAATGTTGTGATGACCACCAAGTCATGAATGGGAGAGCCTTGCCCACCCACTAGGCTCAGGAAATTTGAACTGCCCTCATGAACCTACTTCTCAGAACATGTCTCAACGAAAAAACCCATCCTGGGATCACTTCACGGTACTACAACTGGACTCCCAGGAGGAGGGATGACATCCTCCTTGTTGGAAACTAAACAATGCACCATAGGGTCATTAAGAATCACAGGAGGAGGGCTAAAAGAGGCTCCCTCCTTTTTAGCATCTGGACAATGCACCACAGGGTTATTAGGAACCACAGCTTCATTCCATGAATACAGTGACATATCCATTTCAACCATCTGTATATTCCTATCAATAGGCAAAACATTCAAATTTGTAGAAAACATATCAATATAAACAATGCCAGTAATAGAAACCACATCTGGATCCAACACAAGTTTCTCTTCTATTGTATTCAACATCTAAAACGATAATTCACCTCATGAAATCCCCTTATCCTTATCACTTCCCTTCCTTCAGGACTCCTCATCATACCCCTTGATGTTACAAAAACTGAATAATTTAGACCTATTTCATTCATAGACCAGGTAACAAAAAAAACTACAATCTAAATAGAACTTAGTCTTCCTTTCATAGTGGATTTCCAAAATAAAACTATCATCCCTTGTGTTAAGTACCACCTCCTCAACTTGAGTGGTAGAAATGTCTAGTTCAACCAGAAATCAGGAATAGTTCCCAAGTCATGGATTATCTGTTTTTCATATCAATCCTGATGGGGTTTCCAACTGATGATACAATATCCCTCAAGATCATGGGATTCCAATAGATATAATGGAGACTACAAATTCTGATCCATATTTTTGTATGATTATTCCTCACATCGAAAGGATCGAAGTTATGATCTCATTCCTGAATTCTAAGAATTCTAGGATTTAGTGTTAAATCACCAAAGCTCAAAGATTGAATCTTTTGATCATCAAAATGGAAGACTATGTGAAAGTATCACCTTTCCATGTTTGTCATGTTCTACTCACCAAAACCCCATATCTAATAAATCTTGTTCTCTAGATCGAAAGACGGTCATGCCCTCTCACCCTCTGAATTCAAAGCCATCGCAATAATCAAGTACCTACAGAGCTTGATCCTATCCTTGATGGCTTTCGGGTTGGCAGAGACATGTGCAACACGACCTTTCCAAATGATTCTTCTCAGAGAAGGAAGACCAAAATCAGATAACACCACATTCTCTACCGATTTAACAACTTCCGTGAAGTTCTTATTTAGATCAGATGGTTTTGAAGATGTCCCATCAGAACCTATGTTCTCTTTCCTGGAAGAACATTGATCAAAGAGATCCTTGTTCCCCACATGATCAGCCCGAATAGAGTCGAACATTGCCCGGGATTTCATATCAGTATCCCTGACCTATGCAGTGAGTCCTTCTGGCCAAATTTTACCACTTTCTTGGTCATCCTTCTTCACATAGCATCATAATTCAGAGGAATACTATGAAACTCTTCTAGAAAGACATTTAGAAAGTCTCGTAAAAAATAAATATCATCAATGATTAATTTATCCCAAATATAATGAGATAAATATCCATCAGAAATATGTAATAAAAACAACGTGAATGATCTAATTTTCTTTAGTATTTTAAGTCCCTCCTCATATCAATAGGATCTTGTTTTTTGATTTGGAATATCAAATGTATCTTCCAATCAACAAAAATTAATACTTTCTATACAAAGAGAGCCACTACATTCGTTGGATTATATCAAACTCTACTAAAGGTAGAATAAGATTATTTACTGGAAGATCATTACTAAAAAAATCTATTTTAATAGATATTTTGACATGATATGTGGGAATTCGAACATTATGATTTTTTATTTCTAACACAATATGAAATCATTAAGGTGGTGATGGGATACCCTTATCAGATTCGTTAGATATAAAAGATTGGGTAGAACCCAAATCAAATAAAAACATTCACTTCTATAGTTGGTGATAATTACATGATTCACCAAATTTCATGGATCTTAATCTTTTGTAGTAGTAATTCCATATGATTGTCCTTATATAATTTAATTTTTCTATTTAATGTTCCAATTAAACTTAGTAAAATGGTTTGAATAATTCCCCATATATTTATAGTTGAAAATTTTGATAATAGTGATTTATTTACTTTTCATAAAGTTAATTTCTATATGACCATTATCTCCAAATATGAAAAAATTCACATGACCTTTATGAAATATATAGTATGTTTACTTCGATAATTTTTACCTGATGAAAATTTATCCATTCCCTTCATTATCATGGATGCAATTAATCTTTCAAACTCCTTATACAACCTCTTCTTCTCTTGATTTCCCTTGATGATATTGTACTAATAGAATTATTTAGCTATCTTAACAACAATTATACTTTATCATCATATGATGAAAATTTTTGGGAAATTAGTTCCCTTGAGACACTCTTCTAGAGACCATCATAGAAACTAGCAAGCTTTCATTCCATATTAATTATGTAGTCTGATGTATTTTTGGATAATCTTGCGATGTTATCTATTTATTCTACCACACATTATTCTTATTTCTAAATTAAAGTGAGGATCAAACTCTCTAATTCTACATTTTTTCTCAATGGAAGTATTTAAAAAATAATATCACTATAAAAGTTATCCTTTCCATTTTTTCTATTTATTTAGACTCATTAGTATTTTTTATAGATGAACAACATTTATCAACATATACTATCAATCAATACACTACTAGAACAATATTTTCACCTTCATAACATATAAAATCCATAAATAAATTTTCAAGGGACTTAATCTACTACTAATCTACAAATGGATTATTAGTTCCATTAAAATTTTGTTTCTTTGTTTACATGAACTGATACGACATTGGGGAATTACATTTTATAATAGTAGGTTACTCCATTCAGGAATGTATATTAATATTAACCAGAGTTTAATTACATAATATGGAAAGGTAAATAATTAATAACACAATCCATTTAATAAAATCATGACCAATAAATTAAACCCAAGATAATATCAATGTAGTAATATAAAGGATAATAATAACTAAAATATAAATAATGGAAATGATTAATATTGTATTTCATGATCATAGACATCATGATATCTTTGATGTCAAATTAATTGTCAATCATAGTTTAATTTATGTTTATGTATACACAAAAATTCCATTTAATAAGGTTTTCCATCTTATTTGTCTCATGTTGATGGTTGATGCATCAATGAGCTATTTTTAACTACTCCCCACTAGTAATGATATGTCCAATATAATTCTCATATATTGAATGATCATTTAAATTCATAAAAAATATGTCTTCTCATAAAATTCCAATATTGATTATATAATAAAGAATATTTTCATTTCCCCTGTTACTCAAATATCATTCATAAAAGAAAAAAATTATTATAATTATATAAGGTTTATATAATAATTATATCCATGATATAAATAATATTTATATTAAAGGTAAATTTAATTTTTAATGAAAAATAATCACAGTAAAGTGAATGTTTCAAGTGAAAGTTAGTTTCCAAAAAATCATTAAGATATAAAAGTAAACCATCCACATATAAGAACAATGGGTTTGCTTGAAAAAGTAGTTCCTTTATTGATATAAATAAATGGAAGAGAAAAATTATAGTAATATTTTATTTAAAAAATAATTTAATAAACTATCAATTTTTTTTTCAAGAATCCAGATATAATAAAATAGTTTTGGGAGTATAAAATCTTTTAATGTCATGAATGTTAAAAAAGATTTCAATTAGATTATTTTAATGAAAATTGTAAATGTAAATTATGGAAAAAATATAAATATTCTTTTAAAACCAATAAAAACTCATTAATAACCTAAAATATATTAAATAAATCATTTATATAATGAAAATTACATTTTTTTAAATAATTGTGCTAAATATGGACATATAAGAAAAATATATCTAATCAAATGTGAAATAAGATCAGTGATTATTTTAAACATCTCATTTCTGGATTCAATTGAAAAATAGAGTATAAAATGGTAGAAAATATTTACACTCCATTAATATTGAGAGTTCCTGAAAAAACAAGGTTCTTATATTGGTTAGACTATACGATTTCTTCAATGAAAGTAAGAGAAATCAAATAAAACTGTATTGTTAAATAAATTATATCATTTTTTCAAACAATTAAATTGGGAACCCCTAAAGTATTAAACATGAATTAAAACCTTAATAATCATGAATAATTATTTATTCTGGTTAAATACATAAAACATTCAATATATACATCGCATAAATTAAATAAGTACATAATACCAAATATGACTCAGTACGGTGGAAATTGAGATGAAATCCATTACCTCTAGTTCAACATTCTTTTAAAGATGTTTTATCATCATTTATAATAAATATATATTTATTATACATATATACTATAACTATATAAACATATATATAATGTCGTAAATAATCCATTTACTGTTGATCCCAAGTGTTTTATTTGATGTTAATGGTCAATATGTGAAGTCATGATGTCTAGAAAGTTATTATCCATTCATTTATTTCCATTAGATTTCATGATTTAGAAAAAAATTCATTGTAAGTATAATGATTTATCAAATCAATTGTAAATTTTTTTGACTTCTGAAATTGTATTATTCAAGGAGTCTATAATATTTACCACATGTTTCCATCCATTAATTTAGTGAATTTTTTTTTGATAATTATGAAGTGTCTTTTTTCCATAAAGACTAAGTAAGTCCATTCTATTTATATGTGGATTTAATGTCATCCATGAAAAAATGAAAAATATATTTATATATTTATCATGAATTGTTTTATTAAGTGTTTCTAGGAATTTTTAGGTGACTATCATATTGACTAATATTCTATAAAATACTTGACGGTAGTCAATTAAGAATTATTCCAACTATGAGGTCATCCTAGAGGACCCGCAACTGCTACTAAGATTGGAATGTAGACCCTTATCCATACATGGAAGAAACATCAGGGATTGAAGGTGGGTGTCTATACATAGAGGCTCACATGACTCGAATAGTGGATCAACTATGTGTAGTGGCAGATGATAGAGGGAGATGATGTTGGTCAGTGCTAAAGAGGGTTTGGGGGTAGAATTTGGTACTCACATATACTAGGATGATTGAATTTGGAGGTAAATGTCATTCCAAAAAAAGATTAGAGAAATTTATGTGGGACATACTAACATTCTATACTATTCACCCCATATTGAAACATACTGACAATTCTCTAATCATCAGATTCAATTTCTGATCCATCATATCTCTTCCACTAATATTTTTCATACAACATTCGTGGATTATTAAAAACAATATACTTCAACAATTTTAGGCTATTAAGATCATTCCAACATCCACTATGATAAAACCAAAGAAATTGAACCATTATAGAAGTTCATGAATTTATTTTTGATATTTAGTTGATACCGAAATACATGATTCTAATGGAATTAATGAACTGCCATCATAAAAAGGATAATTCCAAATAAGTGATATTTCTTGAGGAAGATGATTCCTCTAAATAAAGATAATTTATTATAACTGCATTAGGTACATCCATGATGAATTTTCATGCATTAATTTACACATTTATTAATGTATATCAAATGAAAATGGAAGACAATTCCATTAAAATCCACCTATAGAATTCCCTGATTGATTAGGGATTTGAGAGGCACCATGATAAAATTGGAAACTACTGTATTAATGCATGCAATGAATAAATGATGAATGATATACCAAATATGTTGAGCATTAATTCAGATTTCGATGTGGTTGTTTGATACCGCACATATAAGAAAATATCTATAAAGGCATGCACATCATGTAGAAAAAGGGAACTTGAGTCTCTTATGTCAAATTATTTGTGTCTTCATAATGAGATTTCATACATTCATGAAGGATTTTATAGAAATGATAATTAAACATTAAGAGATGTTTATATCCAAACACCCGAATATGTTAAGATTCATTTCATAAAGCTTTCATAATAACCCTCTGATTCCATTAGTTTCTTCGGAATTAAATGCAAAAATAGTACCCATACTAATAATGTGGAATTTCAGTGAGGGTAATAAATATGATTATAATTATAAAAATTAAAATAAGATAATATTGTTGATTAAATTTTGATATTAAATGTTAAATTAATGGGGAATTTAAATCAAGGAATAATGAGATATTATCACATGAACAATTATCGTTTTAGTATGGATAAATGTTTCATGCATATTTTGAATAATTTGTGTGAAAATATATCGAGAGACCTAATTTCGATTGTAAAAGATTTATTTTTAGAGTAGCCCAAAGCTATATAATTCTTTAAGAAGGTGACTAAAATTACATTAGATTATGAATAAGATAATTCAAATCATTCATGATTGTAAAAGAGTATTGAGGCCATCATTGCTAATGTTCTTGAGGAAGTATACAATGAAGGGGTTTCTTGAATTATTTTGGTGGATTTTTTTCTTTAAAGAATATCCTTCTAACTATAGACCAACATAATGGTGAAAGCTTATATCTTGGGTGTCTAACTAGCCATTAAAGGAATATGATTCAGGATTCTAAAAAATTTGAGATGAAGGGAAATTGGGGTGACAAACTAGTTGTGGAGAGATGGTAACTTTGGTTTTTAACTAGTTGTATTCACATATGAAGATAGTGAATAGAATCCATATGATGGATTCTATACAATAGGGAATGGAGTTGAACATTAATCTAATCCTTGTAATTACTATGTTCTTCTCTATCTTTGTTATTAATACGCATAATGGTAAGGCTATGAGAAAATAGTGAGTAGATCCTGAACTTTAAACAATTTAAGAGGTTAAAATTACTAGGAAATAAAATTCATAAAGAAAGGGTACCCCCTATTCCCCCACCCCTCTCAATGAAATGTAACTAGTACATCGGTATACAATCAGAATTAGATTGAAGTGAACTCTAATTTTCTAGTATGATTTAAATATAAAATATGATAAATATTTCAAAGATATTGGTTCATTTATTTCATGAAAATTTAAAATGGGTGAAGTGAAAAAGGAATGTAGAAGAAAAATATCGTGTATTCATTTATTTCATCCCAATTATAAGAAAAATTTATTCTATTTCTTTTCATGGGATAATCTTAAGAGGTAGAATTTATCCTAGAAGATATTATCTATATTCAAGGAAAAGTATAAACCTCTTGTTATTTCTGATTCTAAACCATGTTTGGAAAAAGAATGTCAAATTTCAGACTCAATCCAAATTTTTAAAAAAAAAATTGTGATTCTCACGATGATGAGGCAATAACATAAATATTTTATTCAACGTCACTCTCATGAAATGATGAAAAAAAATCTATAGAGATTCATGAATGATGTTTGGAATTAAATAGTGAAATTATGGTCCTTAGAAAACTAGAGGAATGATCTTGAGATGGAATATTATGTTGAAAGGGATGTAAGAAACATTTATGAGATCAAGCATAATGAAAAAGAGAATCAGAAAAAAAACTATCATTACCCTCAAGGATATATTAGTTGTAATAGAAGAATATTCATTTGAGATAGAATCTATATGTTTCATAGTTCAAAATGAGTTTAATAAAGACATAAAAAACTCTAACAAGTCAGTAGCGGTTTATAGTTAATCATATCAACTAGGTCGAAAAGAAAAATAATTATAATTGTGGAATGATAAAGACATTAATAGAAAATATTCCCAATCAAAGGATGAATGAAGATCAAGAAGATGCTTTACCAATTAGAAAAATAATTACCACATTGATGTATCTATAATATCACAATTTATAGGTTTTTTTGGTGTTGTGGTATGTATGGTAAAAAATAATATTCTTTTAGATTAAACATAACTTTTTTAGAAATAGGAAAGAATCATGGGGGATATATGGTGAGTAACTTGGAAAAAAATATCAGATGAAATGTGAAAATCTGAAATAAATTAGGAAAAACAATGTTGTTTGGTTAGGAAGAAGTAATTCTCCATGAATAAAAAAGTTAGGATTCCCAAATGTAAACCATGATTCAAAGAAAACAATGGAAACTATTTCACCTAGTAGTGGTTCCTTAAAGATTAGTGTGTATAAAAAACATTACCTGAGGAACAAATCCATGGGAATAAAATATGATGGAAATCCATGAAGTATGTCAACAAAAAGTAAAACGGATCCCATAATGTTGTTGAAAAGATATTGAAATTAAGGATGAGAGTAAACTCATACATTGAATGTTTTCACTAAAGAAACAATTGGTTCTTCCTAATTCCTTGTTATATTTTGTTTTATGATCTAACATGTTTGAAATTTATTGAGAAGTTTTGTTCATAATAGAGTTAACAAATTTCTATGATGAATAATATGAGAAAATCCCTTGAGGGGGGGGGGTTACCTAAAAATAGAGTTATGAAAATCCAATTTTCAATCCGTAATTTAATTTTATCATTCTAGTAATTTTTTTTGTGATTCCGGTTTGATTAAAATATGAGACAAAGTGGCGGTTATTCTAGGTCACATAATCATTTTGATGAATATGTTAATGTGTGTGCCTTATTTTTCATTTCATTGATGTATTTGACTCCTATCATTAGGTTTGAGAATTTTTTATCATGATATCACAAGTGAATAATATATGGACAATATATACATCCTTTTTTATATCTCTCATATTTTTTACCCCAAGATATCCCTCGTAGACATGGAGTTGATTAAATATAGTCTATTTCCCATTCATAATGTGATATCATTCCTTTTATTTAATGTATGAAAATTGTTTTTAAGATAAATTATGTGATGAGAAGACCTAAAACACCCTTTTAATTTGATTATAAATAAGGTAGGGAAATGAATTTTCCACATATTTACTTTTATGATGTGAGGAAATATTTTCATCAAAATAAAAAGGAAGAGACTATTGAGACCAAGTGTTTTATTTTTTAAAATGGAGAATATGTGAAGTATTGATTCCTTGAGAATTATTATGGATTCATTTAATGACATTGGATATAATATTTGAAAATTATATTTGTGGTATTATTATGTTAATTGATCATCATTGTTTATGAATTGTAAAAAAGGGTTTTTCAAGGAGTGAAAAATGTTTTCAATAAGTGTGAATTATTTATTTGGGTGAATAATTTGATGAGTAACATGTAATATCAATTAATTATTGATGAATAATGAAGTCCATTCTATTTTCCTGTGTATTTAAAGGTATCCATACAAATAGAAAAAATACCTTTATATATTTTTCATCAAAAAATTGACGAATATATTATTGTAATTTAAAGGTGAGTATCATATTTAATAAAATGAATTAAAAATATTTATTGAATTTTGTTAAAAAAATAATTCAAATACCATGCAAGAAGATATGTCCTCTAGATACTATTGAATTTTATAGGTGATTACTCAGTCGGCAATGGTTGTGACATGACTATGAGTAAGAATGTGTGTGTGTGTATAGGGGTGCTCAGGAGTAGAATTGTGGCATGACCATGCAAAGTGGCATGATAGTGAAGAGATATAACATAGGTTAGTACTAAAGGGGGTCCGGGAGTTAACCTGGTACACATATCTAGTAGGATAAAGGGATGAAAATGTATGAATTATGTCCCTAGAGTGCTATAGAAATTGACATGGGACATATCTTCACACTATAGTATGAACCCATATTAAAACATAAAGATATTTCACTAGGCATCATATTTTATTGTTTGAAGCAATATGATCTCATATAGGGAGCATATTCTTATTAAAACATTAAAGGGTTCATAAAAATTTGATTCTTCTTATATTTTGGAGCCAAGTAGGTCATAACTAGATACACTAGGATAAAACAAAATCTGCATTGTAATTATAGAAGGCTATGTCTACCTTAAAGATATTTATTTGAAACTGTAATACATGTTTCCCAGAGAATTCATTCACATACATTCTTAAAAAGATAATTCACGACTAGTGATTTTCCTTGATAAATAAGTGTCCTCTAAAAATAGTTAATCTGATATAAATACATGATGTATGTACAAGCTGAATGGACATGTATGCAGTTACACTAGCAGGGATGCAGACTGAATGAAAATGGAAGGAGGTTTCATGGAAAACACATACAAGATGACCCGATTCCTCAAAAATATAAGATATAATGTGATAAATTGGGAATCAAATGGATTGACGCACAATATGAATAAAGGATGTGTGATAGACCATAATTTTTTGGCATTAACGAGGATTAAGAAAATGTTGGTTTCTACTATATTAAAAGAATATCCGCAGAGACATACACCACCTAAGAAAAAAGAGTACTTGAGTCTCTTATGTAAATTTATATAAATCTACATAAAGAGATCACATATATACATTCCACGTTATACCCAATGGTGAATTACACAAGAAGAGATGTGCATACCCGAACCCATCAGGCATTTAACATGCATTTCATGGAGATTGAATAATACCCACAAAAACCCTTGTTTTATTGGAATTATATTAATAAATAATTGAAAAATGGTTATGGGGTTTTAAAATGTGGATAATAAATGTATTTATTTATAAAAAAAATTAAATGAGATAATAATGAGGATTTAAATTATAATTTAAAATTTAAAATTATTGATGGTTTTATATGATGTAAAAATGATGTATTATTAAATGTATAATTATTATTTTATTATGGATAAAATATTAATGTATATGATGAATAATTTTTTTAGACAAATATTGATATACTATGCATTCATCTTGAAATAAGTACATTGAAAGTGATCCAATTTCAGGCAATTCTTAATGAATGTGTTTACATGTACCCGATAATTTCACGACATGAATTCAGATCATTTATTATCTAAAAGGAGTCTAAATACCATCATTTATGATGTTATTGAGGATGTATATGTGGATGGGACATCCATCATTCTTGTGGCTGGGAACATTCTAAAAATAATAACGTTATAGATATTGATCAATCTGAAATAGGAAGCTTATTTCTGGGGATTCTAACCAGTTATTGGAAGATTTTGATTGGGGAGTCTAACAAAATAGAGAAGGTGATAAATTAGTTTGTCAAAAAAATTTGGAGATATTATAAATAGGTTGTCTAAAAAATTGTATTCACATGTAGTGATAGATTGGAGAATACACTTATGGATTTCAAAAAAAACATTTAATGTAGTATTCCTTTCATCTTATCCTTGAAAACAATTTTTTATTCTCTATCTGATTTATTACTGCACATGATGGTTTGGCTGTGAGAAATAATTGAGTGGATCGAGGAAATAAAAAAATTAATGAGGTTTATTTTAAAAGGACATAAAATTAATAAAATAAGTGTATAAATGATTCACCTCCCCTCTCATTGAGGACATATTGTTTTTTTGGATCTACATTTGTGACATATTATCAATTGTATGTTATTAATCTTTTATTATTAATATTTTCTGGGAGTTAATTTCTTTTTTTTAATGTATGTTTTGGTTTAATGGTTTTGGTCCTTGAATCCTGATCAGGATTACATAATCTATTTAGATTAAATAATTATATTAATATAATATTTTTTAAAATTAAAAATATATATTTAATTTAATTCATTAGAGGAAATGATAGGAAAATTAATTACACTATTCAAGAAGGTGGTATGTCGTACATACGCATGAGTGTTATTATTGCATTATATTGGTAGAATGATAAAAATAAAATAATAATTATCATTTATTGAATCATTATTATATCATATAAAACATATAGAGTCATTAAAAATATCCTTACCACCATCAATGTAAATATGAAATGAAAAAAATAACGGATCACATCACTTGGTGGATGGGGTAGTCCACACATACACATGATTGATGTTATCACATTTCATAGGACTCGGATATGAGACATTATATATGATAGTATAATTATAGAAGCATAATATTTTCATAAATATCATATACATTAGTTAATTGTATCTTTACAACAATCCAAGTAATATGTTGATGAAAAAAATTACCCTGATACGTGGAGATGATATGCCATACATACAAACAATCATTGTTTTCATTTTTCATAGGATGGAATAGAGAAGGGAAATGGTTATTCCACAGTGGTAAAAAATATAGTTATTATTAATATACTCAGTTAATTATATTATAATAGATACCATATATTTTAAGGAGGTATAAGAAAAAATAAAATTGACTATACGTGGTTAAGAGTTTTAGGAATTAGTTGATAAAACTCTTTTGTATTTCAATTTAATCTGTGAATAATTGGTATTTTTAAAAAATAATAAGATATATGGTATAGATAAGAGACATATTATTTTATTATGATAGTTGTTGGAAGATATATAATGTTTAATATATATGAAAAATACCAGAGAAGTGGTGCTCGTTAATAAATGAGGGGAGGGGCACTCTTGAAATTAATTAAATTATTAAATCAATATAAATTCATTTTCCAAAAAATGTCTTTCAAAATTAATATATTTATAATATTGTATGATTATAAATATAAATACTCCAATAAAATAATATTTATATAGGTTTAGGTGATGTTTTATCCGTTTTAACATAATTTTAACCCCCCATTAACCCTTTTGAAAATGATCACAATATGAATGTTTTATACTATATCAAGGTAAAATATTTTACCATAAGAGGAATTTAATCTATAAATAGACGATTGTTTATACTTTCAACCATAACCTATTTACTTTTTCGAATATAGTATTTTATTAATTTTAATTAATGTAATAAAATATTGTTTTTTAAATATCATTAATGAATGTTTTGGAAGTATTCACTTACATGGACATTAATGTCATCAAGATTGTAATGGGATTCAAATATAAATCATTAAGATGTTTATAATATTTTATACTGAAATATTAAATTCATGGAATGTAATAAATAATCAATTTTTTATGAACATTAATATTTATAGAATCAATTATTTTTTCTATTTAGTGAATTAATATTGTGTGAACGTTCCATAAGTATTTAATATAATTATTCAATCGGTAAAAATATAAATTAAATTTAAATGATAAAAAATAATTATTATTTCAAATGAACATGTAAAACTAAAAATAAATCATTTTATCACTACTCAAATTTATTAGTGATATTAATGTCAAGAGTTTGAATTTTATTTTATTTTTTTCTTAATATAAAATAATGTCCAATATCATTGAAAAATGTCTCTAATTGTCTAAATTTTTGATACATGGATAGAAATGGAAATACTCCATTCGTCTAATTAGATAGATTAATGAATTTTTAAACTTTTAAATCCAAAACCTAATGATTTATCCCATTCTTACCCTTTTTAACCTAACCTAGGTACCAAATATTCACCAAAGTTATTATTTATAATAACCCAAAATAAAAGAGGAATATTTACCAAATTTGATCCTACTAATTTAACATATTGAATCTATTATATCAAATTAAATTCCAAAATGTATATGAAATTATATATGTAAAAAACCAAAAAACCTAGTGAAAATAGTTTTTTTAAAAGTTTTTATGCCCATAAATGATCTTATAAAAAATTTACATATAATGATCATTCAAAGGTAATTAATAATATATTTTCCCATTAAATGAATATTACTTTAATTTAGGATTCAATTAAAATTATTCTGGGTCTTTTAAAATTTAAATAAATTATTTTTTAGAAAAAAAATGTATTTGTTCACTATATGATGAAAGATCATTTTTTAATAAAATTAAAAAATATTTATCAAATATAATATTAAAATGATGAATTGAAAAATGATATTATTTAAAAATAATAATATTTTAATAGGTTTTCATTTTTCATTTAAACTTAGTGTTTTTTAATGAAACTATAAAAAAAATAAAGGGAGATATTTCAAAAAATAGTGGTTTGTTATAGAGATATATGAATATTATATTCAAATATTAATACGTGGTGGGTGTTAGTTTCTAAAAAAATCATGTTCTTAATTAATTTTTTAGATAGTGTTGTCTATTGTACCTATTTGGATCTAGGATAATAGGTTCCTATAAATTCCATTTCATGTACATTATCTTTGTAACAAAAGAGAAGTATTGTGTCTACATGGTAATTATAACCAAACACCAAGGACATAGTGATCAACATTAGAGGTGGAAATAATTAAAATACTTATGTGTGCCTTATTTTTTCATTCTAGCTTATAATAAATTTAGGAAAATCAATAGTATAAGAACTTTATGTCATTAATTCTCTAAATTGGTGGATTGTTATAAAGATATTTTTTGAATTCATGAAAAGTCACACAACCTGATTCACCTATCCTCTTATTTTGGTTTCACTAATCATAGTTTTACAGCATTGTTCATCAAATTATACAGATGATACCTAGGTAGTATACAAAGGGATAACAAAATAAAATTAATATATTGAGTCAATATATACTTGAATGTGGTTGGATTAGGTTGTGATATTATAACAAGGGTTCATATATCATGAAAATCGAGAGTAGAAATGATATGTTTAGAGGAGATATAAAATACGAAAAATGATGAATGGTGTTAAGGAATATATAATTTATTGTGGGTGTTTTTGATCAATTAATTGTATTACAATACTTAAAATATCATTATTTAGATCCATTATAGTACAATAATTCTTTTAAGAACTCTCTTGTGTAACTCGTAAGATTTTTATTATAGTTGCAGGTCATCATATGGTTTTTTATACTAAAAATTCTATTGAAAGTATGTTCAAAGGGTTATATGATTGGTGTGTGACTTAGTTATTTATTTTTTTTATTAAATTGACTTATTTATAAACCCTCTATCTTTATAAATCACAACACTTATTGATTTAACTGAAATATTTTTGAATTATAGTATATTTATTTTATAAAAATTACTTTTGATTCACATTAGTGATGTGAATATTGAATATTGTATTTTTATAACATCATAAAGCCACTCATAATCATTTCAATAGAATATAGAGTTTCTACAACTATTGTTATAACTCCACTCAAAGAAATTAGAGAATTATGTAACACCAAAATTTGAAAATAAATACTGAGGCTTGGAAGTATTTAAGGATACATGGATGTGATTTTATGTTATGATCTATTGGTACATTAGAGATACACACTATCTACATACTTTTAATAACATCCAATAAGAATATTTTCAGTGTGAATTTAGAATGTTTTTCTATGTGTAATTTTTGGACTATTTTTTATGTCTTTATTTTTAATCATTACATTTTGTTCTTATTTGATTTATGGGAACCCATGTCTAGGAATATATGTATATGTACAAATAGTTTTTTGAAAAATTCCAATGAATGAATTTTTATTAGTGAGGTTTGTTGAAGATTAGTATAAAGATAGATCTTCCAACTAGTGATATATTTTTGAGGATGTTCATTGTTTAAAATATTTTTTTTATGATTTGATGGACTAATAATGTTCCTATTTTTTAACATGTATACTTTGGTCCCAGTTACTGATCCTTCTGCTAAATTGGTTTAAAATCACATAGTTCCCATTACTGTAATGCCCTGACCCTAGATAACCAGAGTCGGTGCATTATTACATAACATTTTCATGATCACAAAGAATCAAGTCTCGAAAGACTGATTAGTTTAGTAGTCTTGGAAACACTAAATATATTCATAAGTCTTACATTACTTCATAAGGTAAAAAAACTACAACAACATCTTGTCTTCATATCCCCTCATACTATCCCTACAGGTCATTCATAAATTACTTCTTCACATCCTGGGAAAAATAAAACATTGAAAGGGGTGAGCTCAGATGCTCAGTAAGGATAACAATATAGTAGAAGCTTTCAATGATAAGAATAAACACTTAAAGAAATTTATAACTAAAACAAAATCCTTTTAAACTTGAACTTCAGCATAATATGGCAAAGATAAAATGAAATAATTCAATTTAATTATTCACATGGATATTATAATAGTCGAACAATCACATGAAATATCAATAAACACTTTCATAATTATGGAATGCATAATTCTAGACTATCATAACCACATAGCCAAGGCCTCGTTCCAAGACTACAAATACGATTTTGTCAAGTCCGTGTGCCAAGACACTAGTTTGTCTCATGAGACCTACCGATGCATTGAGGAGCTATAGCGTGCTCCACCCATCACTTACTAAGTCCAATGCATTCCTCATATGAACAGGTTTAAACATAACATAAGCATTCGTATTAAAACTAGCATACGAAATGTCAATACTTTAACCACAAACCATGAATGGTATAAAAATAGCACATCCACAGTCAAACATAACTCATTAGATACCATATGGAATATTTTATTGTATCATATTAACCTCAATCGATAATAATTAAGGATATTGACATAGATTAATATAATCATCAAAACTATTTGAGATAAATATCCCCCTTTTTCTTTAAATCATTTAAAAGTCACACTATTTGTCAAGAAGCCATTTAAAAATAGATTTTTGAATCAAAGTGTCTCACACCACTTTGAAACTTTTAAAATGAGTTTTAATTTTAAAACTTTAATATCCATATAAATGAATCCTTAAAACCATTTTTAAAACATGGACATTAATGAGCAATATTTAGAAGAATAAGTCTTTAAAATATTTAAAAATGGTATTTTAGTTAGAGTTTCTAACCAAAAGAGAGACACTTGAATAAAAAAATGAGGTAATAAAAACATTGTAATATCATGATAATAAATGGATTCATGATATACTATGTCAAATTACATTATATACACCACATAAAAGTGATTTGGTGTATAACAACAAAGAAGTCTCAATGGAATGTAAATTGAGATGAAATCTCTCATAAAGGCCGTATCCTTAGCTTAAGAATAAATCAAAAACATAATTATGTGTGACAAATATAATTACACTAAATATTATTGGATATTTATTTTAAAACAATCAAAGGACATTCACACATATTCTAGTAAAAACAACACCAATGAATTGGATGTTTATCTCAACAAATCGAGATTGAGTAAAAATTACTCATATCAAGTTCATACCGATGTCTTGAGAATTTATCAATGGAGTTATTATGTGTATAAAAAGTATATCCACAGAAAGGGGAGTTGAAATTATGACATAATCAAATGAATAGTGATTCCACACATAATCTTGGAGTAAAATAATCAATGAAGTATGTGTAAAGCCGAATGAGTGGAAATTGAAATTTTAAATTCCCTTATCAATTTGGTAACTTATGAAACATGAACCCATGAAAGAAGGATCATACAATGATGATGTAAATATACATGAATTAAAGTATATTACACAATGAATACAAACATGGGAAATACACACACCACATACAATAAATAAGCGGTGAATAATAGAAATCTCACGGATTTAAAAGTGAGATAAGAAACCCCTTACTTTTTACTTTTTCCTTGGTCGACGGTAGTTTAACCTCCTGTATAATGGTTAAATAATTGTTATTGAATTATATAAGAATCATTTACATTAATATGATATCATATATGATCTTTTAACATTGATTTGTTAATAATATATTAGTATTATCGTCATTTTGGGTGTTAACTTACTCGTTTTCCTTTATATTCTTTGTTACGTAAGCCGTGTTTGTTATGGAGAAGTTGTATATTATTCATATCCAGAATTATATAAAGTCCTTAAACATTATTTTTAAATCATCAAATGATAATTATACTTGAATGGATATGATGGAGAATGAATCTCATCGCTTTCGTGGAGACGGTAGTCCGTACGTACGCACGAGCGACAATATCATTCTTTTGATGTTAAAATAATATATAACTGGATGGTATATCATATAGACAGATTAATAATCATGTTATATTTATTATTTACATGAATTTCACATCATTATTATACCCATCAAAATAATAATTTATTGAATGACAATTACACCACGCCGTGGAGACGGTAAGTCGTACGTATGCACGTATGGTGACATGTCATTCAAAGGATGGATAGAATACTAAATATGGTTGTACAGTATTTATAATAATATTATATTATATAGGATATACTTGATTCATTATTTTAGAATGGTAATAACAAATAAAAAAGAATTTGAAGAAGAAAATAATTTGAAAAAGGGTGGTAAAAACAATACCTCTTCTTCGGGTTCTTCCTTTTGATTTGATCAAAAGGGCTCCTTAGGTTGGATTTATGATCAAACCAAGGACTCTAGGTTGTAGTGAGGGAAGTTTAGAGAGTATTGGGTCAGGGTTTGGCTGAACCAAAAGGCTTTAAAGGTGTGAAGTAATGATAAGGGGGAGTGCCCTTTTATAAGAGGGGTGAGGGGAACCTTTGGAAAAGCTAGAAATATTAATTTATAATAAATACATATTCTGTTCCCAATGGATCTAAAGTGGATTATTTAAAGGTTAAGGTGGGTATAGGTCGAAAACCACTCAACCAATATAATTTAGACAGGTTTGGGTCATTATATTAACCTTATATTTAAGTATTAACTCTTAGTTAATTAGTTTCACTTTTACAATGTCTCTTTGTATTTTTATATTATATGGTTAATAAAATTAGTATATACATCCATGAGACCCCCAAGTGGTCCATTAATGATACACCTATAATGATATAAGTCTCTTGGCCGAACCTTAGATTTTTAGGAATTTAATATCAATTAATAATATAATATTTGTTTTAAAAACTCTTTTATGTCAATTTTGACACTATTCAATAATTGATTTTTGTGAAACTCATAACAGAATAATTACTTATAAAAAAGTCAATTAAATTAATCCTAATATGTAATAGTAACCTATAAAATTATTTTAAGTTAATAAAACTCTCCAATTATATTTATTTGGGTTTTTATAATATCAATTATTTTAATTTTTCACTATTGTGGTAATTACTGCATCATCATTATGTCATAAATAAATTAAATTATTTAATGTCTACAAATTACAAATAAAATATCCTTACGTAGGAAATCTTTGAATATTTCTAATGAATATTTATAATCGCATTTATATTATGTGTAACCCTATATTAAAAATGTTTTAGTAAATAAACTTTGATTTTAACTCTTTTAACTCTTCTTAGAATTAAATAATAATAAATGTCCTAATCTAATCCAAGTGGGCCTAAATGATAATATTTTATTCCTAAGGTTGTTTTTGGTCGAGATACACTTGTCCAATAGAATTATGACATGTGTTAGGATAATATTAATATCATTTTTACCCTTAATTACCCTATTTACTTTTAACCGTGGTAAATAAAAGTAAAAAGTTACTATTCACCAAACATTATTTTCATCTCAATGAACCACATTTTACTCCTTGATATTAACCGTGTCTCTCGGATTTTCGAAATATCACTCACAGAAGCGGTAAAATTAAGTTTTATGAAAAATTCAGTTTTTTAACTACCACTTAGTGGTTTCACTATTCATCAAAAAATGAAAGTTTCCAGAAAAATACCAAAAATTAGGGCTAAGCTATATTTGATATTATGAATTCCAAAATGATGTCTATTTTACCAAATTCAAAACATATCAGTTTCATTAATTAATTTTAAAATTAATTCCCGTCGTCAAAACAAATAGCGTGTTTTTAAGAGATAATAACTATCAAAAGATTGACACTTGTTTATGTCTGGTTTAAATGTGAAATCTCATCCAATGACCAACATTGTATTAAATGGTAAAAATATATTCTAAATATACTTTAGAACCACTCAAATTAATAATTTATCACTATTCATTATTTCGATTAAAAAAGTTGTTTTTAATTAAAATTTAGTAACTTTCACTATTCATTAAAATATGAAAGTTATCCAAAAAGTACTAAAATTTCACCCTAAGCTAATTTCGATATTACGAATCCAAAACTGAAGTCCATTTCGAAAGATAAAATTTATAAACTTTCAAAAAGTAGGTATTACTGTTCATAACGGCTAGTTTGATTGGTTGTGGTGTGTTAGAATCTCGAAGTTGCATACAATGCACTTCATTGCATTATTCAAAGGGAAACGTACTGTGGAATCTTGGGGTGTTACATTCTCCCCTCCTTCAATAAATTGCGTCCTCGTAATTTTTTTAAAATTGGTCTTGAGAATATAATGGAATGTCCCACATCAGAAAAAGAGTCAATAGAACTATCACTTTAAAAGAAAGGAAGAGAGGTATAAAGGTCACCCAAGATAACCCATACTAGGATTCCATGTAGGAAATCATGGATATGGACGATAAACTAAGTGTTCATTTCTGATGGAGAGGGACAGAAAACAAGATCAGGAGAATGTTAACAATAAGAAAATCAAAAACTTGTGTTTGGACAAACGGTCATTAGTTTCCCAGTAGGAAAAGTAAACGGACAACATTTTTTTGTTTTAATTTACATTACATAAGGATGAGGAATTCATTTATGATGTTGACTAAGAACATAAAAGATATACTTACTTTTTAAGTATAGTTTCCTTCTTTAATAACTTTTTACCACTAACTCATTTTTTTTTGAACAATGAGTATTCAAGAAGACTTGGTCACAAGGGAAGAGCTAGAATAAACTTCTATACATGATCAACGTAGGATAAACTATATATTTACCTTGTCTTTAGAGATTAATCAAAACCAAAATGGTTAGTATAATATCTGATGACCCCCCAAAATGGATATTCCATTAGAGAAAAAAACACTAATCTTAATTTCTAAAATTAAACCATCAATACCCCAAAGTTAAATAAATACCATTCAATAATCAATTGTCCTTAAAATCCTTCAATATAATCCAAACTAATATTGAAACTAAAAACTTATAAGAATGTAGTCTTCCACATTAAATTGTATCTCCAAATGACATTAATTACTCTTAAAGTCACATAATTAGAAGTAATTAACCTAATCATTTCCATAAACAACCCAAATCACTATAAATCCACAATAAAAACATAGATAAAAATCCACCATTACACCTCAAATGAAATCCCATACTATTCTATTTTCCATACAACAAAGCGAACAACTTCCAAAATAACATTTATCACTTAATTACCAAATCATTTTCCTATACTAATGGTATTAATTTGATAAGACATAAGATTCCAAATCAAATTATTAATGATCAATAAAATCATTTAACTAAAAATAATAGTCACACTAACCGGGGACATCACGTAGTCCAGTGGTAGGCGATAAATCTCAATCGCACTTTGGTTGTGAGTTCGATTCCCACAGCTTTGTCCGATGTGACGGGTTGTCACACGGTCTACGTGTTGTCCTTTTTCAAAAACTATATTTTATAACATTACCAAAATGAGATAAATTCCTCAAAATAACCATAACATAATTTAACCACAAATATTATCTCATACCTTTCATTTTCATCCCAAATTATAATAGCTTATAATTGCCTCAAACCCAACGATCATATAAATCCAAATGGTTATTTATAACTATATTCACAAGAGAAAAGATAATTCTTCCTCAAATATCATTCTCACATGGAAAACTGCAGGGTTAAAAATACAAGAGAAAATTATTCCAATGAAACCCATCAACAAGGAGCACTAATACTTTTTAAACATTTCTCCAACCATTTATTTCCACATGGATTCTTATTTGACCAAGAAAATATCCTATAGAATAGGGAATTCACTCGGGTAATGGACAGGTCCCCTATATTTACGGAAAATGACTGTAAATGGACTCTTAGGACCATTTTTATCTTCTTCCATAGTACTGTTCATTTTTCTTCGGCAATTCTTCACTTTATGTCCTTCCTTCCCGCACGTAAAGCATTTCTTTGTCCCATTGAGACACTTTCATGGGTGTCTCCTTCTACATTTCCTGCATGATGGAAATTGAGGATTCCATTCTCCAAGGTCTCCACTACTGGAGCTCTTATCATTCATCACCTTTCTCTTCTTTGTTGAGTCCGGGAATTGGTTAATATATATATTGTTGATCATATTTTTCGAAACTTGATTTGGCATAAAGACGATATCTTTTACGCCTATCAACATTCCATTTTGTTGCTCATTTCCACCACTGTTCCCACCTTGTACATCATTCTCAAAGTCACTATGACTTCCTTGGAATCCAGCCATTGACTAAAACCAGAAAGCATTGTGTGAGTAACAGTAGTCATAAAATCATTTAGAGATTAACATGTCACCATATTCTCAATTTGAAACACATTAGGATTAACCAAGGTCATTTACACTCATCTTATATATTTAATACTTCAAATTGGTTAGTAAAGAAAATGTAAATTATCCTAACCATATCCCTCGGGAGTGTCGTAACCAAGAGTGCAGCAAGGCCCATTGTCGTGCACCAGTTCCCGTTCGAGTATATCTCAAAGCGGTGTTTTCGGGTTTTAACCCTAGGTACATCTATGCCAGAGCCACCTCTACCTGCTCGTATCTAGAAAGGGATGTATAGCTCGGAAAACTCACAAATTCTCTACAATACCAAAATTCTAGGAAGTTATTCTATATTAATCCTCAAAGTTCATCTTAAGTCTACGTGCTCTAATCAAAGTTTATCTAAATCTAGCTTCCATGGTTTGTACTAAACCTCCCTCTGATACAAACTGTAACGCCTCGACCCTAGATACCCAGAGTCGGTGCATTATTACATAACATTGGCATGATCACAAAGGATCAAGTCTCTAAAGACCGATTAGTTTAGTAGTCTTGGAAACACTAAATATATTCATAAGTCTTACATTACATCATAAGGTAAAAAAACTAAAACAACATCTTGTATTCATATCCCCTCAAAATATCCCTGTAGGTCATTCATAAATTACTTCTTCACATCTTGGGAAAAATAAAACATTGAAAGGGGTGATCTCAGATTCTCAGTAAGGATCACAATATAGTAGAAGCTTTCAAAGATAAGCATAAACACTTAAAGCAATTTATACTAAAACAAAATCCTTTTAAACTTGAACTTCAGCATAATATGGCAAAGATAAAATGAAATAATACCATTTAATTATTCACATGGATATTCTACTAGTCGGAAAATTACATGCAATATCAATAACCACTTTCATAATGATGGAGTGCATAATTCCATACTATCATAACCACATAGCCAAGGCCTCGTGCCAAGACTACAAATAAGATTTTGTCAAGGCCTTATGCCAAGACACTAGTTTGTCTCATGAGACCTACTGATGCATCGAGGAGCTATAGCAGGCTCCACCCTTCACTTACTAAGTCCAATGAATTCCTCATATGAACAGGTTTAAACATAACATAAACATTCATATTAAAACTAGCATACGAAATGTCAATACTTTAACCACAAACCATGAATGGTATAAAAATAGCACATCCACAGTCAAACATAACTCATTCGATACAATATGGAATATTGTATTGTATCATATTAACCTTAATCGATAATAATTAAGGATATTGACATAGATTAAAATAATCATCAAAACTATTTGAGATAAATATCCCCCTTTTTCTTTAAATCATTTAAAAGTCACACTATTTATCAAGAAGCCATTTAAAAATAGATTTTTGAATCAAAGTGTCCCATACCACTTTGAAACTTTTAAAAGGAGTTTTAATATTAAAAATTTAATGTCCATATAAATAAATCCTTAAAACCATTTTTAAAACATGGACATTAATGAGAAAGATTTAGAAGAATAAGTCTTTAAAACATTTAAAAATGGTATTTTAGTTAGAGCTTATAACCAAAAGAGAGAGACTTGAATACAAATAATTGAGGTAATAAAAACATTGTAATATCATGAAAATAAATGTATTCATGATATACTATGTCAAAGTACATTATATACACCACGTAAAAGTGATTTGGTGTATAACAACAAAGAAGTCTCAATGGAATGTAAATTGAGATGAAATCTCTCATAAAGGCTGTATCCTTAGCTTAAGAATAAATCAACGACATAATTATGTGTGAAAAATATAAATACACTAAATATGATTGGATATTCAGTGTAAAACAATCAAAGGACATTCACACATATTCTAGTAAAAACAACACCAATGAATTGGATGTTTATCTCAACAAATAGAGATTGAGTAAAAATTACTCTTATCAAGTTCATACCGATGACTTTAGAATTTATCAATGGAGTGATTATGTGTATAAAAATTATATCCACAGAAAGGGGAGTGGAAATTATGACATAATCAAATGAATAGTGTTTCCACACATAATCTTGGAGTAAAATAATCAATGAAGTATGCGTAAAGCCGAATGAGTGGAAATTGAAATTTTAAATTCCTTTATAGATTTGGAAACTTATGAAACATGCACCCATTAAAGAAGGATCATACAATGATGATGTAAATATACATGAATTAAAGTATATTACACAATGAATACAAACATGGTAAATACACACACCACATACAATAAATAAGCGGTGAATAATGGAAATCTCACGGATTTAAAAGTGAGATAAGAAACCCCTTACTTTGTACTTTTTCCTTGGTCGACGGTAGGTTAACCTCTTGTATAATGGTTAAATAATTTTTATTGAATTATACAAGAATCATTTACATTAATATGATATCATATATGATCTTTTAACATTGATTTGTTAATAATATATTAGTATTATCGTCATTTCGGGTGTTCACTTACTCGTTTGCCTTTATATTCTTTGTTATGTAAGCCGTGTTTATTATGGATTGGTTGTATATTATTTATATCCATAATTATATAAAGTCCTTAAACATTATTTATAAATCATCAAATGATAAATATACTTGAATGGATATGATGGAGAATGAATCTAATCGCTTTCGTGGAGAGGGTAGTCCGTACGTACGCACGAGCGACAATATCATTCTTTTGATTTTAAAATAATATATAATTGGATGGTATATCATATAGACAGATTAATTATCATGTTATATTTATTATTTACAAGAATTAAACATCATTATTATACCCATCCAAATAATAATTTATTGAATGACAATTACACCATGACGTGGAGACGGTAAGCCGTACGTACGCACGTATGGTGACATGTCATTCAAAGGATGGATAGAATACTGAATATTGTTGTACCATATTTATAATAATATTATAGTATATAGGACATAATTTATTCATTATTTTCGAATGGTAATAACAAATATAGAATAAGTTGAAGAAGAAAATAATTTGAAAATGGGTGGTAAAAACATTACCTCTTCTTCGGGTTCTTCCTTTTGATTTGATCAAAAAAGATCCTTAGGTTGGCTTTCTGATCAAACCAAGGCCTCTAAGTTGTAGTGAGGGAAGTTGAGAGAGTATTTGGGCAGGGGTTGGCCGAACCAAAAGGCTTTGAAGGTGTGAAGTAATGAGAAGGGGGAGAGCCCTTTTATAAGAGGGGTGAGGGGAACCTTTGGAAAAGCTAGAAATATTATTTTATATTAAATTCAGATTCGGTTTCCAATGGCTCAAAAGTGGATTTTTTAAAGTTTAAGGTGGTGATAGGTCGAAAACCACTCAACCAATAGAATTTAGATAGGTTTGGATCATTATATTAACCTATCTTTATGTATTAACTCTTAGTTAATTAGTTCCACTTTTACAATGTCTCTTTGTATTTTTATATTATATGGTTAATAAACTTACTATATACATCAAAGAGACCCCCAATTGTTCCATTAATGATACACCTATCATGATATAAGTCTCTTTCCCGAACCTTATATTTTTAGGAATTCAATATCAATTAATAATATAATATTTGTTTTAAAAACCCTTTTATGTCAATTTTGACACTATTCAATAATTAATTTTTTTGAAACTCATAAAAGAATGATTACTTCGCAAAAAGTCAATTAAATAAATCCTAATATGTCATAGTAACCTAGAAAATTAGTTTAATTTAATAAAAGTTTCTAATTATATTTATTTGGGTATTTATAATATCAATTATTTTAATTTTTCACTATTATGGTAATTACTGCATCATCATTATGTCATAAATAAATTAAATTATTTAATGTCTAAAAATTATAAATAAAATATCATTATGTAGGAAATTTTTGTATATTTCTAATGAATATTTATAATCGAATTTATCTTATGTGTAACCCTATATTAAAAATGTTTTAGTAAATAAACTTTGATTTTAACTCTTTTAACTCTTCTTTGAATTGAATAATAATAAATGTCCTAATCTAATGCAAGTGGGCCTAAATGATAATATTTTATTTCTAAGGTTGTTTGTGGTCGAGATACACTTTTCCAATAGAATTAGGACATGTGTTAGGGTAATATTAATATCATTTTTACACTTAATTACCCTATTTACTTTTAACCGTGGTAAATAAAAGTAAAAAGTTACTATTCACCAAAAATTATTTTCATCTCAATGAACCACATTTTACTCCTTGATATTAACCGTGTGTCTAGAATTTTCGAAATTCCACTCACAGAAGTGGTAAAATTATGTTTTATGAAAAAATCAGTTTTTTAACTACCACTTAGTGGTTTCACTATTCATCAAAAAATGAAAGTTTCCAGAAAAATACCAAAAATTAGGCCTAAGATATATTTGATATTATGAATTCAAAAATGATTTCTATTTTACCAAATTCAAAACATATCAGATGCATTAATTAATTTTAAAATTAATTCCTTTCGTCAAAACAAATAGCGTGTTTTTAAGAGATAATAACTATCAAATGATTGACACTTGTTTATGTCTGGTTTAAATGTGAAATCTCATCCAATGACCAACATTGTATTAAATGGTAAAAATATATTCTAACTATACTTTAAAACCACTAAAATTAATAATTTATCACTATTAATTATTTCTATTAAAAAAGTTGTTTTTAATTAAAATTTAGTAACTTTCATTATTCATCAAAATATGAAAGTTATCCGAAAAGTACCAAAATTTCACCCTAAGCTAATTTCGATATTACGAATCCAAAACTGAAGTCCATTTCGAAAGATAAAATTTATAAAATTTCAAAAAATAGGTATTACTATTCATAACAGCTAGTTTGATTGGTTGTGGTGTGTTAGAATCGCGAAGTTACGTACAATGCACACCATTGCATTATTCAAAGGGAAACGTACCGTGGAATCTTGGGGTGTTACAATTACTATAACTATTGGTAATAACCATTAATAATTTCATTTAATTAATATATGAATTAATATATAAATCTATGTAATTTTCTCTACACTGTTCTTATATGATATTTGATTTTTTATATGTTTTATGTTTTTAATTTTTATTTGTTTCTTTTAAAACTAAAATTAATTGTTATTATACTCTTATTTGTTTGGAGTTTATAACATACAAAAAATTTAGGTCCTTGGAATGTAAAATTTTATGTTCGATTTAGATTACAAATCACAAATCCCACAACTTGAATGTATCACATTGGGACATTAAATTGTGTCCAAGATGACCTCAATGTTATTTTTTTAATATAAATGGTTTCCCATATTATAAAATTTTATGTTCAATTTGTTTTTGAGATTTTTTTTCTTTATTACTATAATGACCCCAACCCTAGTATCCCAATGCTGGTGCATTACATTATTTCGTTATCATAGATAATAGATTCAACTCTAAAAATATCAACCATTTTTATAGTTTTGGGAAACCATATTACATACATGATACCCTTTTTAAATTTGGAAAATAAAATAAATATTCACAAAAGTAAATTCTCATAATCATTGAAACTCATTCTAAGAATTCCACTTCATATCCTGGGGAATGGAAAAAAAATAGTGATATAAAATTCTTAGTAAGGGAAAATATAATGGAAGAAATAATGAATCAATTAACATAATAAATATTCATATGTAAATAACTGAAAAAACTTGACATGTAATCAATAAACTATGAATTAAATGAATCCATAGAATTACTCATAGTGAAAATATCATGTATTATAATAACCAAAGTTGAATGAAGGAAATTAGTATTTATCAGACATCATGTTTCCTTAGAAAATGATATCTTTTCCTTGAAGAACATTCCCATGATGGTTTTAAACATACTAGATAAAAATGATTTGGTTTGGCCATCTATAACTCGACTATGAAGACCATTCAAAAGATAGTTTAAAACATACAGGTTAGAAAAACATATGGTGTCTCCAACTAATTTAGCCTCATGGGACTAAAAATACTTCAAGGGGAATACATTAAATGATATAAAACCCATGTCATACTAGTAATAATAATTCATTATATGTTAAATAATAGATTTAATTCATAAATTGTAGGCCATATAAAATATATTAATTAAATTAAGGATTGGGATTTATCAATATTTCCCTTGTAATTCATATATATTTCAATATAAACACCATATGTATAAATTATTTACGTTTTAAGAAGTAATAATATCCATAAAATATGAATATATATAAAAAAAGAAATATAATTCCCAAAAATAATTAAAAGTAACTGTTTGTTTCAAGAGAAAGTTAATAATAAAAAAATTAGATTTGTAGATAATTGTTACAAGTATGTAATTTTAATGAAAAATCCCTTTAGTTGAGATAATTCAAATTAAAACATAAAATAACATGATTTATGATTGAATCATGATATTAATTTACAAATGGTTTTTATAAACACAACATTAAAGTGAATTTTTACATAGTAAAAAATAAGCCTCTGTGGAATTTAAATTGAGAATAAATATATATCCTTACACTACCACTTTATTTGAACACCCTTTAGCATAATGTATAATGGGTTTATTTATGTTATTAAATTATTCTAGAAACATATTAATATTTATAATTTTATATATAATCTTTTAATAACATCTTAACTCCTTTTTTTAAATAGTTTTCATTATTTTGATTTTTTGGGCTTTAATTTTCATGTTTTCTAAGTAGGTTTTGACTTTTTTTCATTATTATTACATAGATAATTATTTATTAATAAATAAAATGTAAACCATGAGGTAAATATCATATATTTTCAGAAAAAAAAATTATTTATATATTTCCATAAAAAATTTCATAGGAAATGAAACACACTTTTAATTAAGACGGTTAGTCATACATACACATGAACATTGTTTAAATTTTATTATCGTGTTGAATGAAAAAAAGTAATATATATATATATATATATTATCATTACTGTTTAATTATTATTATATATATATGTGTGTGTGTATAACATTTTTTATTAAACCCATTATTAATTTATTTCATGTAACGTGTGAAGGAGTCAAATCGCTTCACGAGGTGGTAGTCTTCCGTACACCTGAACAACGTTATCTTATTCCCAAAAAAATGAAAATCATAAAGTTATGTGTCATGTAATAATTAAATATGAATAAATATTTTCTAAATATAATATATATCATATTTAAACTACAAATCCATTATTATTCATTACTTCTAATGGTGGTAATGGAAGAACAAACAACATCGGTTTAGAAGGTGATAGTCCACCATACACATGAACGATGACTGTGTACCCCATTTGAAGGAACTGTGTGTGATTATAAGTCATAAATATAACATAAAAACTTCTTATTATATAAAATATAACTATTTTTTTATTTTATAATAATATAAGAAGAATTTAAGTAGGTGGATAAGGAAATTAAATAAAAATGCTTTAAGAAAAACATTACCTCATCTTCAGGTATCCTCATTAGGTTTTCCCTAATTCCTTCTTAAGACGAATTTATGACCAGAATAATTCTTATATGATATGGGGATGGATATTTTTTTATTTTTAAGGTCTTATAAGAACTAATTTGTTTTGAGAAGTTTCAAGAAGGGGAAGAGGAGGTGTCCATTTTTAAATGGGGTAGAGAACACACATGGGATTTGTGGAATGAAGTTATGTGTACAACATTTTTACTGAAAAAGGGGCCTAAATAACACAAATAAATTTAGAGCTATGATAAAAATATTTATATTCAATGGGTTTTATACATTTTATATGTCAATTTTACATCTTATATTCTATGTTGAATCATTAGGCATGCTTGTTTTTAACTTAATCGCAGTAATTAATTTTTTATTCTCTCCATATTCAATTTGGTAAAAAATGGATTTGAACATATTATAAATTATATATTATTATAATTACAAATATGGAATCATTTTTTCAATATTTAAATTAAATTATTGGAATAAACTAATTAAAAATTAATCACATAGATAGGATGAGAAAGAAGGTTTTCAAAGATAAAATGTTCAAAATTTTACTAAGTTTTTATATAAATATTTACAAAAATGAATATACTTACATAAATCACATTAAAATATTTATAATTTATCTAATTTTAATTTTAAACCAATTTAATATATAAATTAACATAATAAATTATTTATATGTAAATCTAGTTTCCAATTAAAATTATGTATTTCTTGTTATTAATAAAAAAATACAACTTCTCAAAAAAAATCCCGCTAAGATTAATTTGAAATTACTATTTTAAAAAATAATATTTATATTATAAATATTTTTTATAAAAGTTTAAAATTTTATAATTAAAAATTTGGTCCATTAAAATTCTATAAAACAACCATTTGAAAAATACTGATTTTATGCATCAAATATCATTTATTCTTTTCTTATGCCTATCAAATCTATTGGATGAAGGTCAAAACTATTTATTGAATGTATAATATATAAATTTAATTAATATCATTAAATAATATATACTATTTAAATTTATTATGATATAACAAATTTTAATTATAAAAGAATAGTTTTTTCATAAAAACATTTTCTTTATACTCAATTGGTTTTTATATTCATTTATAATTAATTTGTATTAAATGAATTCCGCTATATATTTTCATAAGATAGTAAGTCTGATTAATACCCTCCCATTTAATGGATAGGTTATATATTATTATATTAAATAATAATATTTTAATGTTATATTATTATTTGGTAAAAAACGATCTTGCATGTAATGCAAGCTATATAAGAAAGCCGTTCTTGTATGTGAAAAAAGATAACTCAATGTTCTATGAATTATAGGATATAATAAGAAAATAAAATTTACTATAAAGGGAAATTATTTGAAAATATTGGGTGTTATATTATCCCCACCTTGAATAAATTATGTATCCACAATTTGATCATGATCTTAGTAATCAAAGGATTATTATTTGGAAAGTTCATCGATTAAAAAACCACATCTTAAAAGGGTTAATAAAATATCCTTTTAATAAGAGGTAAAGGGAAACAACTAAATTATCAACAATAATCCCATAATAAGTATTCCAGATAATACAAAACAGGTTGGAAATTAAAACAAGTACATTGAATAGAATATTAACACTCATATAATGATGGAAAGAGATATAGAACATGTTCCAAAGAAAGTTAAAGACTATAAATCCATAAAAAGGTTGTTAGAATAGGATATTGATATCATAAAAAATGATGACAATATGATACCATTTTTATTTAAATACCATTTTCCTAGTGATTAGTAACTCATTCAACCTAATAAAATACATAAATATACTTACTTGATATATTTCTATTTTATAAGAACAATATTATTATTTAGTTATTCCTTAAATTATTTCTATTTCATCTCTCATCATAAGTTTCATGATATGGTGAATTAATACATTAATATTTTAAAAAAAATACAAATATAAATATAATCCTTTTCATAAACCATTATCCTTATGTCCCTTATGAAATATCGAGATCCAAAACCTTAGAAGGTCAATGAATTTTTAAAATTATGATACCATCAATATTCAATCAACATAAATTAGTTCTTAATTTCTACATACCAAACATGAAAGCACCCTCATTGTGTGTTTTAGTGAAGCATGGTAATAACATTAATTATAATAAAACATTATTGAGAATATGTATAATTACTTATCACTTATGTAAAACATTAATTATCATATATATTCATTAAATCCTAAAATGTTTTAAAGTCTACCAATTATGGAATAATGATCTTTGTCAGAAAAAATTAATTAGTTCTAATGTAGTCAGCACTATTCAATTTACACTATCCATATAAATTTTATCTTTATCCCATCATCACTGTTTGAACATCAAAAACATATTAAGGGATATAATTCTCTTAATAATTTGTTCTTTAAATAAATTAAAAATATTACAGAATAATTGTTTTTGGTCATCGGTATCATTTTTGACAGACTTTCAAATCCTTAATGAAAATTATCACAGTACAATCATTATATATTTCATAATTCTTATAAATATTTCATCCCTAATAAATAATAAAATGATATAATACATTAATCCAAACAAATTTATATTAATCATTAATCATCATATGTTGTAGTAGAATATGCTTGACCATGATCCATTAGAACCTTTTGAGGTATATTCCTTTGATGTATGGGGAATTTATTTCCATAGAGCCCTATATCCTTATTTTTGAATCATTGAATATTGTAAAATTACTTATTTACCTTGAATTAATAAGCATGAAGTCCTTTATTACACACATTAATCATAATCCTTTTTCTTCTTAAGAATATACCACGGTTTTTCCTTCCATAATTATCATGTGTTGGAAAATACTTCTTTCACTTATTTCCTTCATCTATATATTTCCCAGCCACCATCTTCCACTTATTATTCCCTAAGAAGCCATAATTCTTAGATAAATATTTTTTTGTCACATTACCATAGGATATTATCTTCTCATATGATGAGAATTTAGGTGAAAAAACGTCCCTTTAAATGATTCACTTAGTACAATAAAAGAAACTATAATTCATACCCCTTATATTGTGTGCATTGATGAAGTTACAACACCTTATACTATGCATAATTTCTAAACAACATACACTATAATAAGTCCTTTCATTATGAAACATAATGTATTATCCCAAAACTACTTAAATACTTTTCATAAATTGAAAAATTCATGCATATCCAATATCATAATCATAAACATCATTTCCTTGGTATATTCAACTATAAACATATCAAATTATTTCATAGGGTTGTGTTACCTAATCTATGTTATCCTAAATCATTTTTAAAATGTTTCTACTATTTTTTAGTAGATACACTTGTAATGAACTTGGCCCCAGTAGATCAAAGTTGATGCCTTACTTTATTTCATTGGCATAGTTAAAATATTCAAATCCCAAATAACTAAATAATTTTGAATTTATGGATATCATGATTACATATGTGATACCCATTTTACATAAGGAATAGAAAATAAAGAATAAAAAAAGTAAAATATTAGTTTAACTTCTTGACCTGGGTGGAACTCAAAGGTTCTGCGAAGTCGATTGGGAACATGGCCTAAAGCGTGCCTCCCAATATGACTGGATATTTCTATTAACATCAAGGGCCTTGGGTTTGTCCATGGGGAGACTATTCCCTCAGTTATAGATTGTAGAAAAATAGATAAATAATAATAGTTAAATAGAATGTTCAGTATAACAAATATACAAAAGGAAGCGATAGATAATGATGATCAACCAATAACTAAATAGTAGTTAGAATCTAGAAACTAAATCATTTAAAAAGGAAGTTGATACTTTTAATATCACTATATTTTTTTAAACATGGAAAATAGGTAGATTGAAATAAATTTTATAGAAATAAATAAAAAATAAAACAAAAAAATCCATTCAACCAAAGCAATGGCCAGATCATATGCTGCTAAGCTCCGTCCTAAGGAACACAATCACCTTTAGGTGTCCAATGTGAGATTCTTCTCCTTATCAACACATGAAAGAATATAATCTTCATGGGTACCATTGGTGGACCAACTTGTGTATGAGATAAATCTCCATAGGCCACCACTAATGATGTCTTTACTATATAGTGTGATAAATATAAAATGTTAGTGCGCATGTATATATAAATGGAAAATAATGTAGTAATGTAAATACCACCATACTTTCTTCATCCTCAACTAGTTTCTGAACACATAATCATTTAGTTAATTATGTTCCATTTTATAATTAGTGAAGTAAGTGGGTCCAAATTATGTATATGGAATCATATTATAGTAATAATAATAGACTATCAAAGGTAATAAATAAGGAATCCTTGACCCTAGGGGTCGATCCAACACAATAATAACATGTAGCCCAGTAATAATGGATCTAATTGTAATCCACAGGGAACTACTGATATAATTATACCATAATATGATTCTAAAAGATTCTCAAGTATCTCATTAAAGGCCAAAAATGATAATCAATGGCTAGTCCAGATGTTTGGGTCCATGGATCCATATGATTGAAGTTGTCATGATGGAATTGAGGATTGTATCCAAGGAATGATAATATGTGAATGATATTGAAGGGATCCAATGGCATTATTCTATCAATCCAAAAGTAGAAAAATAATAGGTTCTGAGGTTGGTATCTTCCTAGGCAATAATAATCCTTGAATCAAAATGACATCCTTTAAGTACACACATAATTTCTTAAGGAATCCAAGGTTATGGCAAGCCTCAACACTATTTTAAAGGCGAACAGGCCCATATTCAAAAACATAGTAAACAAAATTGATTATTAAATTTAGGCCATGTAATAATTATTCTTTTTAATAAGTTAATTTTTTGCATTCCATACATTTCATTTTTTTAAGTCTAAAAGGAAATAAAACCATTGCTTTCATTTGTTTTTTTCTAATAGTTTATTCATTTTTCTCTTCATGAACATCACAAGGTGGGATAAGGAAAAGAATCCAATTACTGTTAAATGGTAAATACTAGTCTTTGGGATATCCCTAATTATAATTTAAATTTAGCATTTAATGATTAATTTAGTTGATTTAAAAACCTACCTTAGAAGGGTCATGTGATACTATAATGTAATATCCATTAATAGTTCATTCATTTTTATATAACACTTACCTTTTTGAAATCCAATTCATAGGGCACATGAAAAACACCACAAATAGTCATAATAAATAAATAAGAGGTATAAATAAGGAAGGTACCCAACATGGGGCTGTCTTTATTGAGTTAATAACCTCCAATGATGAATGAAACATTTATAATGGGATCTAGAAAATGAACATGATGAATATAAGCATGAAATATAAATTAAATAAGCAACTCATGTTAAAATTGTGTGTGCACAAAAGTGAAATTTTATAAAATATTATACCTAATGGATAAGTCATATAAAACTGTCCTAAATCCCATAACACTCTCATAAACTTGTACCGGCCTCTAGTTTGGATTTGACCATAATATATCTAAATAATTGTTAAATGCCCAAAATATATAGAAAATGATTCTACATCTAAATAGCATCAACGAAGGAAAAAAATGATTTAAGACTTATGTTTAATAGAGTAATTACCAATTATCGTCGAACAAGATAAAAATTTATTGAAAAATACTTTAGATGAAGGAGATATTATTGAACCAAGGAGAATGGATCTTGATAGTTTCTTACAATATGAAAAACAATACTTCATTCCAATAGATGAGGAAAAGTGGGTGGGTATATTTAATATAACATAAGGTAATGATGGTTATTTTATCCAAGAAATAAATTTTTTCACATGTTTTCGAATCCTAGTTGGACACACCATGCACCAACCATATGCCTACCACTAATAAAGGAGCCAACTAACATAGTTTCATGCGCACAGTTTGACTAACCATGTGAAAACCGTATACATTTATCTTCAACATTTTATTTTTGTTACTACATGGTTATTTAGCCATGGCAGCATGGTTTATGAAATGTTTCAACCCTGCATGGCCATCTATCTAGCCCCACATGGTTAGGTAAAATCATACGGACTCGCTCTAACAGTTTCTACTAACCCTATGACATAGTGCATTTTCCCACGGGTATGGGTTCTGAGCTCCAAACTGGCCTCTAACACCCTAATAACCTCTTTTAGCTCATGGTGAATTTACATTAGGTCCAACATAATGAATTATAATGAATTGAAATGGATCCATAACTATGATAAAAATAGGAGTTTACCATCTTCCCTCCATAATGGAACTTGTCCACAAGTTCACCTAATAATGGATGAAAAATGCTATCTAAGAACAAATCCAGATATAAGGAACTTATTCCAGACTCCCATTCCCATGTATGATCATGTACAGGGTTGTGTTGCAATAACACCTATGCTAGAGGGACAAACCAGCTATAGAGATCCTTTGTCCTCCATTCAATGATTCGTATATGATATTCCTAAAACAAAGTAAAAAATTATAACTAATCATCCTTTGGATGAGAAGTATGTGATGGGTTATCATGATAATGGTGATGCAATGATATGTAGATGATGTCATGCATGGAATAATACCTCATAAGTAATAATAATCGATAGGTTACCAACCTGAATCTATCCAAAGTCTCAAATAGCCCAACATAATGATGAAAAAACATCCCTTTCATTTATTTATGGCTAATCCTATGCGTGGGTGATACCTATAACAAAACATGATCCCTAAAATCAAACACAATAGGGTATCATTGGTGATAGAAGAATATATCTATCTTGATTGAATAGTACATATACGCTTACTAATCAGTTGGACATACTCTGAATTCTCTTGAATGAGATGATGACCTAGTATTGTTGACTCATCGACCTATGGACATCACATGGGTGATAAAAAAGGCATGGAATATAGGGAAACAAATAGATCCATCTGAATCACTTACGAAAATCTATTATTGTAGGAAAGCTCAATGCGAGGTACTTTATTCTCCCAAGTTCCTCAAAAATAAAGGATATATTCTTAGATAATGGCCAATAAAACCTTTATCAACTATTCCAACTTGAAATTGGTCGATGGGTGAAAATCCATTCTCAAAAGAATATTTTTACCCATAGGTCCCTATAACCCCCATAAGAACATCAACGTGGAATGAGTGTACCTATATGAAATGATAGTATGAGGGACCCCAAGTATCCTGATGATCTCATGTATATACAATTTTCCCAAATCATCAATTGATAAATCCTCCACTATATGAATGGACATGACTACCTTCTTATGTTTTTCCATGACTAACATAAACATGTCATTATCTCAATGTGACCCTGTTACGACAACTACAATGACCACATAATCATCTTCCCATTTCCATTCAGGGACTAGAAGTGGTTGTAACATGCTATCAGGCTACTAGTTCTCCACCTTCACCTATAAAATAGTGAAAACCTATCAATGAAACCTGATATGTGTCATTTTTTCATAGGCCACCAATACCGGCATCTCATTTCTCAATTAATCTTGTTTATTCCTAGATAAACAGCCCATTGTGAAGTGTGAGAATCTCTCATCTGTTCTTCATTCATATTTTTAGGTACACAGATATTTTCATAAATAAAATGTCTCTCATATTCATATAAATACCAATCTGGTGGTGGGTCCTCGCTAGTAATACTCTCCCATAGAACCAACCCCTCAGGGTATTAAATCTGCTTACTCTTCACCCTATCAAAGATAGATGAGATAACAATCCAGTTTTAGAGATACAACTTCTCTTGAATCTCATGAAACATCATATGTATATCAGAAAAGTGGTCAATAAGTTTCCTTTCCTCACTAGCTTCATATACATCCTATTCCAGAGTTTATGAATCAGTGCATCTGTAACTATATTTCCATTTACAGGTGTATATAAAGTCTCAAATTTGATGGAATGAAGATATTAAACCTATATTAACTGATTTGGATTCTTTTCACATTGTATAGAGATATATTTTATTCTCATGTGGTCTATATACAACACAATATCTACACCCCTCAGATAGTGTCTCTAGTAACACAAGGCATGGAGAACTACTACTTTCTTGAGATCATGCATTGGTTTGTTTCTCACATGTGGAATAAAATTTATAGATTCAAATATAATGCTTGTATTCTCATTCATAATCAATTATGATAGTAAAATTCATGATGCATCACATAACTCTATATAGCATCTTCTAAGATCTAGAAGAATTTGAATCAATTCCAAAAAAATCCTTCCTTTCAACTCTTGAAATGATATTTCACATGCTTTTGACCATATTAAATTGACACCCTTATTTGTAATACCACAAAGATGTGAATAATGGAGAGGTAATTCCTATTTTAGATTCCTATAATATCTTTCAATCAATATGAAATGTTGTACATCAGACACGTTTTTTGGATGCCCCAGGAAACAACATCACCCACATTCTCTAGATCAAGTGATACTCTAGATTCCAACATTATATGGCCCATATAGTGATCTTTGTTGATCTATAAGAGGAACTTAACAACATTTTAATAATTTTTATTCTCTCTCAGTGTATTCAAAATGATCTCACGATGTCAAGCATGTTCATTATAAGTGCGATAATACACCAAGATTTCATCAACAAAGACCAAAGAAAAATAATCCATATAGGGATTAAAATTACTATTCATCAAATCCATGAAAATGGTAGATAGATTATTAAGACCTAATGGAATAATAAGATACTCATTTATACCATGCCTACTATGAAAAATTTTAAGAGGTATGTCTTATCGATGAACATACACATAATGATATCCCAACCCTGGGTTGATCATTGAGAATACCCTACCACCTTGGATTTCATAAAAGAGATCATATATATGAGGTAGTGGATACTAGTTCTTGACAAAAATCTAGTTAAACTATTTTTAATACATGCATAAATGAAGGGACCCATTGTATTTATCAGTGAAAAGCATGGGTGAACCTCTAGATGAAATGATATGATGTATAAAACCCTTATCCTATATATGGTCCAATTATCTCTTGTTCTTGTAGAGCTTAGTATGTTCCATCTTGAATGGAGGTGTGGACACTGGAGATACTTTTGGAATGAGATCAGTTGTAAAATATACCTCTCTCTTAAAAGGTAAGTGAGAATGTTGTCTGGAAAGATGTCCCTAAAACAATTTACTACTGGGGGATACTCTTCCTAGTGTACGTCATGATCCTCCATGAAGACACAATAAATATGCATGGTCTCCCATCTAGACTATGATTATTTGGTCTATATAGAGTATCCAGTACATCCCACTCACCCATGTGGTGATAACTACTACCCTATGGTGATATAAACGATTCCCTATAGTGATATAACACCACAAAGGTGTGATATAGAACCATCTATTCCATCTCGAGTTTGATATTGAAGCTGGAAGACATAAGACAAATGAGGTCCCATAAGAAATGATAACTACCTACATCAATGGGCTATCCCTATATCGATATATTCCCTTTAATTACATCGCCAATAGTGTATCTTGTCTTGTTACAAAAAAGTTATACTTTATATTGAAACAAATACATTTAACATATGAGAAATATAAAATTCAGTGTAAAACACCTGTATCGAATAAGGAAGATACCATAGTAGAGGCTACTGTAATAGTACCTCACACTGTAGATGGTCTTTCACTTTGATCCTCATGAATCAGTTATAATGTATGAAACATGATTGATCTATGGACCAGTTCTACACGTGGAATACCCTGAGTAGGAATTACCTATTTTCACTGATAGTCATAACTATGTCTTTCACAGCTATGGCCTCTACATCGGCATGTCCTATCAGTGCTACTCCAAATAACCGCCAAATGTGAAATACATGATCATTCTCATGAAGGTGGAGCTGGTGTGGATCCTATTCAACTCAAAAAATATGGAAAGGTCTGATAGAATCTCTGATGGTTCACCAAACAGCTTCATGCATGACACTATAGAGGGTATTTATAACTCTGAGGTTTAAAAATCCCCTTTTGTCCACAATGATTCCATATAACATAGCTTATTGTGAGGTTACTCAAACCACTACACCACTGATGAGAATCCATAATAGAATACTTCCTTCTACAATAAAAACTACTGGCCTACATTCACATTGAACATCTATTCCCATAACTATCACCTTCACTTAGGTTGTGATCATAGATATGTTCTTCATTAATTATCATAGAAAATGTAGGAAGGTCAAAGACATTCACTTGACTACATATGGAATACTAGATCACAACCTCAAAATGTTTAACTCATGATTGCTCGTCACTGACTAGAATTAGTATAAATAAGTGTATCTTAATAAAGTTTAATGAATAATCTATAATTTATATATAACCCTTATCCAGATTCATGAAATCTCATGATCTGTCAGCTCTCATTGTCTGATGAAAGAAGTTATCATCTAAACAAGTCTGGATGTCATCCTAGACAATTCACTAACAGAGACCAGTCAGGGCAATCACTTCCCACTAGTGCTTGGAATAATCACAAATCATATAGGTGGAATGATTGAACCTCCAATATGGAGGCATATCCAGATTACCAATGATAGAAAAGGTGTCCTCCAACTAGGACTCTACAATATAAATACATTCATCCTCCTAAAATAAGGGAGGATGCTGCAGCAGGAACTAATGTTTCAGATCATCCATCATAGGTGAAGTATGTGGAGCATCGTATATGGACAATATCATACATAGGAAACCCTAATGAAGTTGAGAATAATTGGCCTCTTTGGGTGTGTCAAGTGGTTCCTCATGTGTCACAAGAGGAGGAATCCCTGGTAGCCCAAGCCCCACCAAATCATTAGTGTGATTGTCACCACCATCTAGGAACATGACACAAGGACTTCATGGTGAAATATATCTAAAAAATATATGTACATTCCTTAGAATAATATTTAAGAGAAGATAACAGCAGTAGTGGAAGAAGGTCAAATGAATTATGGATCATTACCCAGGGTAATAACCCAAATACCCCCTTCGAAGGTTGGGTATTTATATGTTTTTATGTTTAATTTACCCGGGTTCCGGTAAGTGAAAGGGTTAGTCACACGATTCCTCTTCATTGACTGGAAACATGTTTTTTTAGAATCCAAGATTTATTTTTAAATATATCATTTTCTTGTTCATGTATAAAAATGTTGTTGAAATTGATCACTATTCCCAATTAATAAGGGCCCATACACCATATCGCTTAAATATACACCCATTCAATTTTATATTTAACCCTGTATACATTTGGTCTCATAATGTAACATATAATATATGATATCTCGACTCATTAAATTACCCATTCCAATCCATGAAGGACCAAACACATTATCAATTGAAACTCAAAATCACTCAATAACAGCCAATGAGAAGCTCATATAACCATAAATACATAGTTCATATGGGTATAAAATAAATATTTATGATTCCGCCATTAACATATAAGAAACTAGTACTTAGATGGATCTTGATACATTAAATACCATCTCCTAACCATATAAAACAAGAATATAGAACTCAACAATAATAAGCAACAAAAGTAATAAATGTAGGGAAATAATCCTATATTTCATAGAATATTCATGGAAGGATAATTCAAGATTCCTATTATGACACATGTAACCATGATTCTTGACCCAAATCTCATTAGGACATGGGTGAAAGATAGAACGTGATAATAATAATAATAATAATAATAATAATAATAATAATAACCACTAGACAACATGTGGGCCTCTGCATAGTGGAAGTATATCAACACTAATTTAAAAAATACATAACAAAAACTTATCATTATAAGTAAATATGGTATTTACTACGAACATGGTTTAGATACCCCTAGGAATGAATTACAACCATATTTCATTATGATACAAATCTACTATCAATATTCCCAAGAAATAATAAAAAATAAAAGAAAAAAATTATCTAATACCACATTGCGACATCTCATCCTGGGTGCCACTCATGAGTTCCCTAAAGCCAGTTGGCCACCTGGACTTATACATGCCTCCCCATATTCAAGAGGTTTTCGACTAGGAGTGAGGTACTAGGGTATGTCTATGGGGAGACTATAACAAAATTACCATATTGTACCACAATATATATAATAAGTGGTAAATAGTGGATGTAACACCCCGAGCTTCCACGGTATGCTTCTCTTTGAATAATACAGTAGCATGTGTTGTACGCAACTTCGAGTTCTAACACACACCACGACCAATCAAAGTAGCCGTTATGAATAGTAATACCTACTTTTTAAAATTTTAGAAATTTTATCTCTCAAAATGGACTTTATTTTAGGATTTGGAGTATCGAATTTAGCCTAAGGTGAAATTTTGTTACTTTTCGGATAACTTTAATATTTTGATGAATAGTGAAAATTACTAAATTTTAATTAAAAACAAATATTTTAATAAAAATAATTAATAGTTATAAATTATGAATTTGAGTGGTTTTAAAGTATAATTAGAATATATTTTTACCATTTTATCCAATGGTGTTCATTAGAATTAATTTCACTTTGAAATTGGACATAAACAATTGTTAATCTTTTGATATATATTGTTTCTTAAAAACACGCTATTTGTTGTGACAGCACGAATTAATTATAAAATTAATTAATGAAAATTATATGTTTGTAATTTTATAAAATAGACATCATTTTTGAATTCAGAATATCAATTATAGATTAGGGTGAAATTTTGACATTGATCTGAAAAACTTCAATTTTTGATGAATAGTGAAACTACTAAGTGGTAGTTAAAAAACCAAATTTTTCATAAAACATAATTTTACCGCTTCTGTGATTGGAATTTCGAAAATCTGAGAGACACGGTTAATATCAAGGAGTAAAATGTGGTTCAATGAGATGAAAATAATTTTTGGTGAATAGTAACTTTTTACTTTTATTTATCACGGTTAAAAGTAAATAGGGTAATTAAGGGTAAAAATGATATTAATATTACCCTAACACATGTCCTAATTCTATTGGACAAGTGTATCTCGACCAAAAACAAACTTAGGAATAAAATATTATCATTTAGGTCCATTTGGATTAGATTAGGACATTTATTATTATTTAATTCAAAGAAGAGTTAAAAGAGTTAAAATCAAAGTTTATTTACTAAAACATTTTTAATATAGGTTTATACATAAGATAAATACGATTGTAAATATTAATTATAAAGCTAAACAAATTTCCTACATAATGATATTTTATTTATAATTTTTAGATATTAAATAAATTAATTTATTTATGACACAATGATGATGCAATAATTACCATAATAGTGAAAAATTAAAATAATTGATATTATAAATACCCAAATAAATATAATTTTAGACTTTTAATGAATTACACTAATTTTATAGGATACTATGACATATTAGGATTGATTTAATTTACTTTTTTCGAAGTAATAATTCTGTTATGAGTTTTAAAAAAATCAATAATTGAATAGTGTCAAAATTGACATAAAAGAGTTTTTTAAAACAAATATTATATTATTAATTGATATTAAATTTCTAAAAATCTAAGGTTCTTCCAAGAGACTTATATCATGATAGGTGTATCATTAATGGACCACCTGGGGGTCTCTTGGATGTATATAGTATGTTTATTAACCATATAATATAAAAATACAAAGAGACATTGTAAAAGTGAAACTAATTAACTAAGAGTTAATACTTAATGATAAGGTTAATATAGAAACCCAAACCTGTCTAAATTCTATTGGTTGAGTGGTTTTAGACCTATCCCCACCTTAATCTTTAAATAATCCACTTTTTAGACATTATAAAACTAATATGAATTTATTATAAAATAATATTTCTAGCTTTTCCAAAGGTGCCCCCCACCCCTCTTATAAAAGGGCACTCTCCCTTCTCATTAACTCAAACCTTCAAAGCCTTTTGGCTCGGAAAAACTCTGACCAAATACTCTCTCAACATCCCTCACTTCATCCTAGAGGCCTTCCTTTAGTCATAAATCCATCCTAAGAGCCCTTTTGATCAAATCAAAAGGAAGAACCCGAAGAAGAGGTAATGATTTCACCACCCTTTTCCAAGTTCCTTTCTTCTTCCACTTCTTCCTTCTTTGTTATTACCATTCTAAAATAATAACTCCAGTATCTTATATATATACTGTGATGTTATTATAAATATGTTACAACTATATTCAGTATTCTATCCATCCTTTGAATAACATGTCACCATACGTGCGTACGTACGGCTTACCGTCTCCACGTCGTGGTGTAATTGTTATTCAATAAATTATTATTTGGATGGGTATAATAATGATGTGTAATTCATGTAAATAATAAATATAACATGCTAATGATTCTATATATATGATATACCATCCAATTATATGTTATTTTAATATCAAAAGAATGATATTTTCGCTCGTGCCTACGTACGGATTACCGTCTCCACGACACGATGAGATTCATTTCCAAGTTCACCATTCATCGACGATTATAAGAATATATATAACTAATAAGTATGTAATATATGACATAATAATTCTACTGGATATATATATAAGGATTTATTTACTTACATATATCTTATTCATTTACTTCCGTTCAATACTATATGAAAACAGAAACAGCGTTTATGCGATCGTACGGACTACCGTCTCCATAAACGGTGTTTTCCATTTCATATATATGTCTATTTTATATATTTATGTTCTAAATTTATATTATAAATTTATCATGTTTTATGTTCTGGATGTATTTAAATCATGATCTTAGTGATACAACCAAGAGTGAAAAGTTAAAACACGTACGATAAAGAAAGTGATTATTACCCAAAATGTTAACTTAACATGGAAATTATTATTAAATGGGTAATATAAAGTCATAAATGAATCAGGTATGATATCATAAATATTAATATGGTTCTGGTATAATTTAATAATACACTACGATCTTTGTACAGGAGGTTAAACGTACCCTCGACTAAAGGAAAGTGCAAGGTAAGGGGTTTTCATCTCACTCCTTATTCCCGTGAGATTCATGCCATATTGCCACTATTACCTTTTGTGTGGTGTATGTACTGCCCATAATTGTATTCTTTGTGTAATACACTTTAATTTATGTTTATTTAAATATTCATTGTATGATACCACTTTCATGGGTTGTATGTTTCGTAAGTTACCAAATTGGTAAGAGTTTATTTCGCAATCTCTTCATTGTCCAAGATTGTTTATACGTAATAATCTACTGGGATTTCTTTATCATCCACATCCATGTTTCTTAAAAATGTATTTCAAAACATTTTTACTATTTACTAGAATATGGGTTAAAGTCATTTATACTCTTGTTTGACTTTTTATAAGAGGTTTATAACGGAATCTTTCTGTCATTTTCCAAACAAGGTGATTTTTAACCTTTTCGACAAAATTAAGGTAAGAATGTTTTTTTTAACTTATATAGTGGGTGCGGTTATTTTCCACCATTATAAAATCGTCTAAGCTTCCATTACAAGCTAATAAGAATATGTTCAATTAAAATGTTTTATTTTATATGACTGTTAAATTATTTCAAAATAAAAAGTGATATTTCTCTCAAATAGTATTGATTTCATCTATATCAACATCCTTTGATAAATTTTAAACTTGTTTCAAGTTGATTTATTATGATACAAATCATTCATACTATATTTAAGGTTTTGTGATATTTTTGACTATGGATGAGTTATTTTTATGCCATTAATGGTTTATGATTAAAGTTTTTACATTTTGTATGTTAGTTTTAATACGAATGTTTATGTTATATTTCATCCTCTTCTTTAGATGAATGTGTTGGACTAGTATGTTCCGGGTTGGGGACTGGTAAAAGTAAGCCCTCCGGGTTGGGGTCCTGTTACAGCAGACCCTCTGGGTTGGTGTCTGGTTATTAGAGGCACTCCAGGTTGGTGTCCGGTTATTAGAGGCACTCCGGGATGGAGTCCGGTTACATAGGCTCTCTGGGTTGGGTTCCGGTTACAGTTATCCCTTAGGTCTTGGCATGAGGCCTTGACACAGAAATTAAAGTTCGGCATCATGCATTCCATCATTATGAAAGTGGTTAGTGATATTGCATGTGATTATTCAATTAGTAGAATATCCATGTGAATAAGTAAATGGAATTATTTCATTTTATTTCTACCATATTATGCTGAAGTTCATGTTTAAAAGGCTTTTGTTTTAGTTTTATACATTGCCTTAAATGTTTATGCTTATTTATGAAAGTTTCCACTATATTTCTTACTTTTACTAAGCATTTGATCTCACCCCTTTCTATGTTTTATTTTTCCCAGGATTCCAAGAAGTGTAATGTGATTGATATGCAGGGTTAAGTCAATGGAATAATGGCGTTAATAAAGATTATTTATGTTGTTTTGTATATATTAAAGTGCAAATGTAACATTCTTGTATGTGATATATTTTTCCAAGAGTGCTAAGCTGATCGGTCCTTCGGGACTTGATTCCTTGTAATCATGCCAATGTATTAAAATAATGCACCAACTCTGGGTAACTAGGGTCGGGGCGTTACAATTGGTATCAGAGGAAGTTTATAAATAACCTTAGAAACTAGATTTAGATAAACTCTGATTAGATCACATAGCCCTAAGATAGACTTTGAGGATTAGTATTGAAGAACTTCCTATAATTTTGGTGTTGTAGAGATTTTGTGAGTTTTCTGAGCAATACATCCCTGTCTGGATATGAGCAGGTAGAGGCGGCTCTAGCACAGATGTACCTATGGGTAAAACCCAAAAACACCGCTTTGAGCTAGACTCGAACGGGAACTGGTGCACGAAAACTGGCATTGCTGCACTCTTAGTTACGACACTCCCAGGGGATATGCTTAGGATAATTCTCATTTTCTTTACAAACCATTATGAAGGGCTCATGAGTATATACTTACTCAAAGAAAATATTTTTATGATTATGGATTATATCCATAAACTGTTCAATTTTTGTTAGGTATTTTACAAATTTGGAATTATTCATTGTAATTCATAAACTGGCCTAGTTTATGCTATTGTATAGAAATAGTACCCAGTAAAAGGAATGTGAACTCCAGTAATACGTATGATCCAAAGAGTAAGAAGGATCATATCATTCATAGTATTAATCCATCATTTAGAAGGGAAATATTCTCCCACATATTATCATCATATGAAGAAATAGTATCATGTGTGGATGAGATAACTAAAGAGTTTACTGAGTCCTATGGATTTGAAGGGAAGAAAGAGAAGAAAAGGATGGAAGAGAGAAAGATGGATAAAGGGATGAGGGAAAATAAAAATTTCCCCATATGTGATAACTGTGGGAAGAAACACCCTGGAACTTGCCTGAAAGGAATGGGAGTTTGTTATAAGTTTATAGGAAAAGGGAACAAAGTACATGACTGCAAGGGTAAGAAAATGGTTTCAAATGTACAATGTTTCATTTGTAAGGAGTTTGGACACTACGCGAACCAATGTCCCAGTCATCAGACTATGTCGTAAATGATGTTATTGGATAATAATCAAGTTATGATACTAACACAGACGAAGAGGAATGACTAGTGTTCCTATGTTGTTATTTAAAAATTATTTCATTTAAGTGTTGTATCAATGATGTTCTGGAAATAAATAAGGATTGTACTGCAATACTATTTAATTAAGGATTTGAGATTTTATGGTACTAAGAAAAGTGACTCTACAGTGAGTTATTTTTTTTTTGGAAATTACATGGTTGAAGGAAAGATAAACCTTAATATGGTCCTAATATTGAGGAAGTGATTTTGGAATAAGAGATGGTTGATTTTGGTAATTCAGGATGTTGCGGTGTTGTAAAAGAATATATAAGGAAGGCGTTCACATGTTATTACCTGGAAAAAAGGATCCTCATTATGTTTAACTTCCTTGTAAATTTCGGACTGTGAGTTTGGATAATAGTATTTTTGGATAAGTCTAATGGTTGGAATGGATTAAGTTTGAAAGGTTATTTTTTTTGGATTTTTATAAAAGGACAACACGCAGACCGTGTGACAACCCGTTCTGTCGGACAAAGCTGCGGGAATCGAACCCACAACCATAGTGCAATTGGGATTTATCGCATACCATTGTGCTACATGAAGTTTCAGGATGGTATAATGTAGTTTCTTTACATAAAGAGTCTGATATGTGAATTGTAAATTCATTATATTTGGAACCCTATACGATTTGGATAAATAGAGTATTTTTGAGTTATATTATGTTTTGGGGTGAAAGATGAGTTTGTGGTAGAAATTTATTAATGGATAAAACTCTAATTCTAAAGTAAGTATATCTTCTTATGATCTTATCCAATCTCATAAATAAATTCCTCAACATTAAGAAAAGGAACTTAGAATAAAAATTTTGTCCTAGATGGTACCTTAGATCATCACTAATTTATGGCTTTGGGATTGTTGGCCTTTTCATAGCCATGTTCTCTACCACTCTCCATCAGATAATTGATGGTTATATTTCTCTTCCATATCCATATTTTCCTACATGGAACCCTAGTATGTGTTATTTTCGGTAATCTTCATACTTTCCACTCTTTATTTTAAATAGAGGCCTCATTAATTCATTTTTCGATATGAGATTTCAACTAATATATTTTGAAATGTCAAAAATGTGTTATCCTAATACCTTATGTTTTGTTGAACCGATGGTATTTTAAATCATCATAGATTGATGAATTTAAGGACCTCAATTTTAAACTTGTTTGTGATTGATGACCTCAATCACTACCTATCAATATTTACATTTTTCCTCCAATTATATGTCTATAATTTCCACCAATGTCCTCCTAATCGAGATCATAATTTTGTGGTGACCCTTTCATTTCCTTTTTCATCTTGTTAAGACTAAATTTTATTAACCAAATTTCCGATGTGGGTTTTTCCACAAAGATATTTTCTATTTTCAACCTTTATTTTCAAATAAAAATATCAAATTGCGAAGATGAAATTTATTAAAGGAGGGGAGAATGTAACACCCCGAGCTTCCAGGGTACGCTTCTCTTTGAATAGTACATTAGTGTGTGTTGTACGCAACTTTGAGTTCTATCACACACCACGACCAATCAAAGTAGCCATTATGAATAGTAATACCTACTTTTTAAAATATTAGAAATTTTACCTCTCAAAATGGACTTTATTTTTGGATTCGGAGTATCGAATTTAGCCTAAGGTGAAATTTTGGTACTTTTTGGATAACTTTAATATTTTTGATGAATAGTGAAAATTACTAAATTTTAATTAAAAATAACTTTTTTAATCAAAATAATTAATAGTGATAAATTATGAATTTTGGTGGTTTTAAAGTATAATTAGAATATATTGTTACCATTTTATACAATGGTGTTCATTATAATTAATTTCACTTTGAAATTGGACATAAACAATTGTCAATCTTTTGATATATATTGTTTCTTAAAAACACGCTATTTGTTGTGACAGCAGGAATTAATTATTAAATTAATTAATGAAAATTATATGTTTGGAATTTTGTAAAATAGACATTATTTTTGAATTCGGAATATCAATTATAGCTTAGGGTAAAATTTTGGCATTGTTCTGAAAAACTTCAATTTTTGATGAATAGTGAAACTACTAAGTAGTAGTTAAAAAACTGAATTTTTCATAAAACTTAATTTTACCACTTCTATGATTGGAATTTCGAAAATACTAGAGACATGGTTAATATCAAGGAGTAAAATGTGGTTCAATGAGATGAAAATAATTTTTCGTGAATAGTAACTTTTTACTTTTATTTACCACGGTTAAAAGTAAATAGGGTAATTAAGGGTAAAAATGATATTAACATTACCCTAACACATGTCCTAATTCTATTGGACAAGTGTATCTCGACCAAAAACAACCTTAGGAATAAAATATTATCATTTAGGTCCACTTGGATTAGACTAGGACATTTATTATTATTTAATTCAAAGAAGAGTAAAAAGAGTTAAAATCAAAGATTATTTACTAAAACATTTTTAATATAGGGTTATACATAAGATAAATCCGATTTTAAATATTCATTATAAAGATAAACTAATTTACTACATAATGATATTTTATTTATAATTTTTAGATATTAAATAAATTAATTTATTTATGACACAATGGTGATGCAAGAATTACCATAATAGTGAAAAATTAAAATAATTGATATTATAAATACCCAAATAAATATTATTTGAGACTTTTAATGAATTACACTAATTTTATAGGATACTATGACATATTAGGATTGATTTAATTGACTTTTTTCAAAGTAATCATTTTGTTATGTTTTTTACAAAAATCAATTATTGAATAGTGTCAAAATTTACATAAAAGAGTTTTTTAAAAACAAATATTATATTATTAATTGATATTAAATTCCTAAAAATCTAAGGTTCGGACAAGAGACTTATATCATGATAGGTGTATCATTAATGGACGACTTGGGGGTATCTTGAATGTATATTGTAAGTTTATTAACCATATTATATAAAAATACAAAGAGACATTGTAAAAGTGAAACTAATTAACTAAGAGTTAATACTTAATGATAAGGTTAATATAGTAACCCAAACCTGTCTAAATTCTATTGTTTGAGTGGTTTTCGACCTATCCCCACCTTAAACTTTAAATAATCCACTTTTGAGCCATCAGAAATGGAATATGAATTTATTATAAAATAATATTTCTAGCTTTTCCAAAGGTGCCCATCACCCCTCTTATAAATGGGAACTCTCCCTTCTCATTAACTCACACCTTCAAAGCCTTTTGGCTCGGCCAAACTCTACCCAAATACTCTCTCAACATCCCTCACTTCATTCTAGAGGCCTTCCTTTAGTCATGAAGACAACCTAAGAGCCCTTTTGATCAAATCAAAAGGAAGAACCCGAAGAAGAGGTAATGATATCACCACCCTTTTCCAAGTTCCTTTCTTCTTCTACTTCTTCCTTCTTTGTTATTAACATTATAAAATAATAACTCCAGTATATTATATATATACTGTGATGTTATTATAAATAGGGTACAACCATATTCAGTATTCTATCCATCCTTTGAATAACATGTCACCATACGTGCGTACGTACGGCTTACCGTCTCCACGTCGTGGTGTAATTGTTATTCAATAAATTATTATTTGGATGGGTATAATAATGATGTGTAATTCATGTAAATAATAAATATAACATTATAATGATTCTGTATATATTATATAACATCCAAATATATGTTATTTTAATATCAAAATAATGATATTTTTGCTCGTGCGTACGTACGGATTACCGTCTCCACGACGCGATTAGATTCATTTCAAAGTTCACCATTCATCGACGATTATAAAAATATATATTACTAATAAGTATGTAATATATGACATAATAATGCTACTGGAGATATATATATATATATATATATATATAAGGATTTATTTACTTACATATATCTTATTCATTTACTTCCGTTCAATACTATATGAAAACAGAAACAGCGTTTATGCATACGTACGGACTACCGTCTCCATAAACAGTGTTTTCCATTTCATATATATGTCTATTATACAAATTTATATTATAAATATATATGATATATTTATCATGTTTTATATTCTGGATGTATTTAAATCATGATCTAAATGATACAACCAAGAGTGACAAGTTAAAACACATACGATAAAGAATGTGATTATTACCCAATATGTTAACTTAACATGGAAATTATTATTAAATGGGTAATATAAAGTCATAAATGAATCAGTTATGATATAATAAATATTAATATGGTTCTGGTATAATTTAATAATATACTACGATCTTTTTACAGTAGGTTAAACGTACCCTCGACTAAAGGAAAGTGCAAGGTAAGGGGTTTTCATCTCAGTCCTTATTCCCGTGAGATTCATGCCATATTGCCACTTTATTATCCACTAAATGAGGATAATATTCATTGTTAATATACATAATATTCATGTTCTATGTTATTCATAAACACCATTTTAGTGCATTTTACACTTTGAACATCATTTCACATTATGATTGTAATACCTTCTTAAAATGCACTATTATGTGGTACATTTTTTGAACATCATTTAAAGTACCCAATGATTCATCTGATTTTAAGGAATTGAATTATAAATATTTTAATTTTATATTTTTTATAATTGATCTACACTCCAATATGAACATGTTTCATTCAGGGATAAATGGATAATTCATGGAGGGTGATGGAGATATTTGGCAATGAAATGAAGCAAGTCTAGAGAAGGCAGATTGGACATCAGACCACTTATGAGACTGTGAGGCCTAACATACAGGCCCCAGTAATCCCAAATTTCGTGGGATAATATAAGACATGTATAGGAACAAATAACTCTTCAGTAGTTAATGCTAATTCGGCCTCCATGTTGGTCATTTAGGCGGCCCAAGTTAGAGATAAAATTCTGGTCCAGATTCTGCAGCCCAGAAAAACAGTCCACTAATTTGATTATATCTCGGAATCCACAGCTCCAAATGGGCCCCAATTTTACAGGCGGTTATAAGACATCCTGAGATATATTTTCTTATTCTATGGACCACCCTGATTCGAACTTCTAGATGGTCTTACAAACATGTCTGTTCGGTGAAGGAAAGTTGGCTGCCACCTCGGGTTAAATATGGAAAAGTTAAAATTTCTCAAGCTTTCCACCACCTATGGCCTACCAAAATTAATTGAGATGCTTTGTACTGTTGGAGGCATGACTCAAGGCTCCAAAAATAACTATTTAAGGCAGTGGTGGTGAAGGAGTTGAAAATCCTGGATGCTTTGTTCAATTTTAATGTTATGCTGCATTTTTGTTGCCTCAAATTTGTCTTTCACATGTAAGTTGTTCAATTCACTTTAGTTTCTTAATAAAAGTTCTTATTCTACTCTTATTCTTTTTTTCATCATATCACTTTGATACCTTTGGATCAAGGTGTGAATTTATTCACACCAACCCTTGTGAAATTATTCACACAACGGTGGAGTGATCATTTTATTTTTGTTGTTTTCTTTACTTCTCCATTTCCTCCCTCATGAGTCTACTTTACGCTTCCATTGAAACCATGGGATCAATGGAGGGATAACCCACTTATGGGTTGATCCAAGGGAGTATCAAGGGGCTGGATTGGATGTTATTTATCACCTAATTAATGTATAATCACTTCTTTAATTGGGATTTTTATTTGATGATTTTTAAACTTCATCGTCCTTGTTGAATTTAAGGCCACACACTTCAAGTACTAATACGATCCTTTACCTTGAAGTGCTCAAAACTTTGATCCTTCAAGTTTATAGGTGATTAGTATTAGAGGGTGTAGGCATTAAACCAGCTAGTGATGATATTGTTTTATCTCCTTAAATGAACCCATCTCAAATTTAAGAAATTGAAATCATTAAAAAGAAAATATGTCCAATCCACCCCGAGCGATAACCTAGGATCAACTCATTCTTTTAATTTGAATTCACTTAAGTATCTTAGAGTTAACTTAAACCCATATAAAATAAACCCAAAGTTGGCCACTTCATAGCCAAAAATAGTCCTTAGAATGTGCGTGTCTATAGGTTACTTCTTAGGTCTCTGTGGATTCGATAACCCAAGCTAAACTACAAGGATCGTCTTACCTTCTTCTCTTGGGTAAATTTGAGCGAGAATCAAATTTTGGCGCCGTTTCCAGGGACCCAAGTAAGTCATATAAACACCCATTCTATTCTCCCCCATTTCTTCTTTTCTCATCCAAATTCTCCTATCTTGTCCCTTTCTCATTTTTTTTCTTTTGGCGCATGTCCGCCTACACCCGCGATCAATCAAACCGTCTTGTTAAGGTGGATAGTCCTGGGGTTGGGGAGTCAAGTACACCAAGGGAACTCTTTCCATTAGATCCTAATCTATAAATCACCCCCGAGTCAAAAATTGAGCCAATTTCAATGGAAGGTCTTCAAAGAAACCAACTCATAAACCCGGGTGGGAACCAAAATGGAAACCCAAATGAGGCATCCCCAAACTTGGGGAATGCAATTGATCAGACCATGAATGACTACCTCACACCTTCCTGGACCAATGCCCCCTCATGCATTAGACACAATTCCATAGGATATTCCAAATACATCTTTAAACCCCATGTCCTAAACCACCTTCTCACATTCCATGGAATGGAGTCCGAGATGCCATACCTACACATTAAGGAGTTCAATGACATTGTAGAAACCATGTGTCCCCCACATCAACTAGAATCTGCTAAGATGAGGCTATTTCATTTTTCTTTAAAGGATAGAGCTAAAAATTGGCTAAACAATTTGAGACAATCATCCATAAACTCTTGAGACCAACTACAAAGAGAATTCTACAAAAAATACTTTCCCCACCACAAAACAATTGCACTGAAAAAGAGCATCCAAAACTTTTTTTGAAAAAGAGGGAGAGTCATTTTATGAAACATGGGAGAAGTTCAAAGACACCCTAAACATGGTTCCACACCATGGTTTTTCCATACCTGAACAAGTGATAATTTTCTATGAAGGGTTGGGTCCGGGGAACAAACAATTCATTGACATGATGTGTAATGGAACCTTTAAAAACAAAGCCCCAAATGATGCTTATGAGTATCTAGAAAGCCTTTATGAACAAAACCAAACATGGGGAACTTCACCTTATTCTGAAAATCCACAAAGAACTCCTGGAATTCATACACTTAGAGAAGAGGAAAGCCTTAGGGCTAAACTCGCAGCACTCTCTAGGAAGGTTGAAGAGATAGACCTTAGGAAAGTCCATGAAATCCAAACTGTTGACCCTATTTGCACAATTTGTGACAAACATGACCATAAGACAGACAAATTACCAACCATTCCATCCATAAAGGATGTTCTTTTAGGAGGACCCCCAGCGGAAGTAAATGCTTTGAACTTTCAAAAGCCTCAATACCAAAACAACTTCAACCCAAGGTATAACGACCACCCAGGCTTCCGCTGGAAAGATAACCAACAACCTAGCCAACCACAGGGACAAAATCCTTACCCCCATCAGAACTACCAAACCCATAACCAGTTCCAAACCCAACCTATCCAATACCAACAGCCACCGGTCCATTTTCAACAAACCATCCCACCTCCAAAATATCCCCTTGGGATAAACCAACCTACTCAAGCACCCACCCAAACTGTTCCACAAAGCCTACTAGAACAACTGTGTAAACAAATGGAGAGGATGAACTCGGAGGTATCTTCCCTAAAACAAGAACTTAAAACCATCAAAACTGGAAAGGCACCCATTCCTACTCAGGCGGTTCCATCCTCAACTTCAAGGGGAGAGTCAAGTTGTGCTCAAACAACTCATGAACAACTAAAGGTTGTGACTGTTTTAAGAAGTGGGAAATCAATTGAGAAACCTGAACAACTAATTCAAAACCCACACGAAGATTCAAACTTGGATGAAAATTCAAATGAACCACAAGATAAAACTGAGGAAACTGATAACAATGTGAAAGAAACAATTCTTCAACAAACAACCCCACATCCTGCACCATTTCGTCAACGCATGAAGGGGAAACCCAAGCCTGAACTAAATGAAACATTGAGGGAAATATTTTCACAAGTCAATTTGAACATACCCCTTCTCGATGCAATCCAAACCATACCTACCTACTCAAAGTACCTTAAGGACTTGTGCACTTTTAAAAGAAAATTTTCACATAAAAACCAAGTCCTTTTGGCTGCTAATGTGAGTACCACCATTCAAGGGACCATTCCTCCTAAGTTGAAAGACCCGGGTTGCCCTTACATCAATGTTGAACTAGGAGAAAGCAAAGTTGTCAAGTCCTTGTGTGACCTAGGTGCTAGTGTCAATCTCATCCCATATGCTGTGTACTACCAGTTAGGCCTAGAAGAACTCCAACCCACATCTATCACACTTCAACTTGCTGATCGTAGCATTAGGGTTCCAAAGGGGATTTTAAAGGACGTTCTGGTAAAGGTTGAAAACTTCATCTACCCTACTGATTTCATTGTCCTTGACAACCATCCAAACTTAGGAAATAAGTAACAAACCATAATCATCCTTGGTCGTCCTTTCCTTGCAACAATCAACTCTGTTATCCGAGTCCGAAATGGGAACATGACCATCACCTTTGGGAACATGAGTCTAGACTTGAACATCTATAATGCAAGCTCACAAATAGGGGATGACGAGGATATTCATGAAGTAAACATGATAGGAAGCATTGATAATGAATCCATGGAACATCAAGGAATATTTGATGAATTTAAAAGTCATAATGAGATTGATTTCCTTTGTTCATATGAAGGAATTTTATCTCCTCGGCTTGAATCATTTTAAAATTGCTCTTATGATGAAGTCTTAGGTCCAACAATCAGTGAAACCTTTCAAGAAACCAGTTTCATAGAGACCCCTCTAAATTCCTTCCCTAAATCTGATCAAGACAATCTAGTAGCTAAAACTTCTACATGTGAGGAATAAATCATATCTGAACCTCTAAAAAAAGAAATAGATCTTGATCCAATGTCCCAATCTTCTGCTGAAATTCTGAACCAACATGATCTTGAATTGAAGGAACTTCCTGCTGCACTAAAGTATGCCTTCCTATGGGAAAATCAAACACATCCTATTGTCATTTCTTCTTCTCTTGAAGCCAATCATGAGAGGATGCTTCTAGATGTCCTTAGGAAGCATAAGAAAGCCTTTGGTTGGACCCTTTCTGATATTCCTGGGATTATCCCACTTATCGGGACTCAGAGGATTGTTCTGGAATCTGATTCAAAGCCATGTCGTCAACCTCAACGGAAACTCAATCCTAATCTCATGGAGTTAGTAAGGAAAGAACTTATTAAATTGTTGAAAGCTGGTATCATATATCCCATAGCTGAGAGTGAATGGGTGAGCCCAATCCAAGTGGTTCCAAAAAAGGCTGGAATCACAGTGATAACCAATGAGGATGGAGAGATTCTTCCAACAAGGGTGAGTAGTGGATGGAGGGTCTGCATTGACTATAGGAAACTAAACTCATTCACCAAGAAGGACCATTTCCCATTACCATTCATTTACCAAGTCCTTGAGAGAGTGGCAGGTCATGCCTTCTACTGTTTCTTAGATGGGTACTCGGGGTACAATCAAATTGAGGTCTCCCTAGAGGATCAAGGGAAGACTACATTCACATGTCCTTTCGGTACCTTTGCCTTCAAATGCATGCCCTTCGGGTTATGCAATGCCCCTGGAACCTTCCAGCGGTGCATGATGGGAATCTTCTCAGACATGGTAGGGTATTTTCTAGAGGTCTTCATGGATGACTTCTCTGTGTTTGGGGATACTTTTGAGGGATGTCTTCAGAATGTTGAGAGAGTCTTGTCAAGATGTGAAGAAAATAATCTGGTCCTAAACTGGGAAAAATGCCATTTCATGGTTAAAGAGGGACTTGTTCTAGGCCATCTGGTCTCGAGTAGGGGGATTGAAGTTGATAAAGCAAAGGTTGACATCATTCGTCACCTTCCATCACCCAAAACTGTCAAGGAAGTGAGGTCTTTCTTAGGACATTCTGGTTTCTATAGAAGATTCATCAAGACTTTAGTTCAATATCCCGTCCCCTTTGTGCTCTCTTAGTAAAGGATGCTCCATTTGTTTGGACAGAAAGCTGTGAGGGTTCATTCTCAACCCTCAAATCCTCTCTCACCTCTCCTCCCATTATGAAATCTCCAAATTGGAACCTTCATTTTGAACTTATGTGTGATGCCAGTGACTTTGCTGTTGGAGCTTTGTTAGGACAACGTTGTGATAAAACTCCTCATGTCATTGCTTATGCAAGTAAATCCTTAAATGATGCCCAAATCAACTACACCACCACTGAAAAGGAGTTACTTGCTATTGTGTTTTCCTTAGAGAAGTTTAGGTCCTACCTCTTAGGATCACCCATCACTGTGTTCACTGACCATTCTACACTAAAATACCTCTTCCAAAAACAATATTCTAAGGCTAGACTGATTAGGTGGGTCCTTCTCTTACAATAATTTGACCTCACAATCAAGGATAAAAAGGGAGTTGAAAATGTTGTAGCTGATCACCTCTCTAGGATGGAATTCAAAGACAACTCAAATCACCTTTCTGTGTCTGATTCGTTTCCTGATGAACACCTATACTCTATGAGTGACTGCCCTTGGTATGCTGACATAGAAAATTTCTTAGTGACAGGAGTCATTCCAAAATTCTTAGGGACTCAAGCTCGAAGGAAATTCCTTTCTGATGTTAGACACTATGTGTTTGATGATCCAAACCTCTATAAGTTCTTCCATGACCAAGTCATTAGGAGGTGTGTTCCAGAATCTGAAGAAGAGTCCATCCTTAAATTCTGTCATAGTGAGGCATGTGGAGGTCACTTTTCCTCTAAGAAAACATCTTCTAAGATTCTTCAATGTGGTATTTTCTGGCCCACCCTCTCAAGGGACTCCTACACATTTTGTCAAAGTTTTCCTAGGTGTCAACAAGTAGGGTCCATCACAAAAAGGAATCAAATGCCACTCACTCCCATCTTAGTGGTTGAAATCTTTGACTGTTGGGGAATTGATTTCATGGGTCCCTTCCCAAACTCTCGGAGATACCTCTACATACTCTTAGCTGTTGATTATGTCTCAAAATGGGTTCAGGACATTCCCACTAAGTCCAATGATCATCAAGTTGTGATTCGATTTCTGAAAGAGAACTTATTTTCAAGATTTGGAATTCCTTGGGCTATCATAAGTGATTGTGGAACTCATTTTTGCAATCGTCCATTCTCATCACTCATGGAAAAATATGGAATTTCTCACAAAGTGTCCACTTCTTACCACCCTCAAACCAGTGGTCAAGCTGAGTTAGCGAATAGGGAGATTAAGCAAATTCTTGAAAAACTGTCAACCCCTCTAGGAAAGATTGGTCTGAGAAACTCTTAGATACTCTTTGGGCCTATAGAACCTCATATAAAACCATTTTAGGAATGTCCCCATATAGGTTGGTTTATGGTAAAGCATACCATTTGCCAGTGGAGATTGAACATAAGGCCTTTTGGGCAATTAAGAAAATGGATTATGATCTATCATTGGCCGGAACAAAAAGGAAATTAGATCTCAATGAACTGGAGGAACTAAGGATGGAGGCTTATGAAAATTCAAGGATCAATAAAGATAGAGTTCAAGCCTACCAATCTAGGAATATCAAGGTCAAAGATTTTGAACTAGGAAAACTTGTGCTCTTGTATAGTTCAAAACTTCATTTACATCCGTGAAATTTAAGGTCCAGATGGTCAGGACCTTTCATAGTGCATCATGTATTCCCCCATGGGGCAGTAGAGATTCAAGATCCCACAAGTGGTTACATTTTCAAGGTCAATGGTCAAAGTTTAAAACCATTCATTGAATCATTCAATAAATAGTAAATAGAGGTTGAGTTAACTGAGCCAACCTATAAACAAGGAAAAATTGATAGATTTAGGGTCCATGTCGGGCTAACGACATTAAACAAAGCACTGCATGGGAGGCAACCCATGGTTTTCAAGTTTCTTATCATTTTGTTGTTTTAATAAACTTTATATTTTAAATAGGATTAATTAATAATTTTTACATTTAAAATAAAGACTATTGACATGTTCTTCTATTATGAGTATGGATGGGTATGAAAGGGGAGCATCGTATTCATCTGTGTCACGCGGTGTGATCCCTGAGTAATACCTTACCCAGAAAATTAAAATGAAGACAATGTATCATTAGTTTGATTTAAAAAAAATAAAAAAGGAAAAAAAGGAAAAACCATAAAAATGATGATACTTGGAATTAAATAAGTCGTTATGTTGTTTGTTTTGTCTGGTTTTTTCTTCTTTTTGTTTAGGTACTATTTTTGGTAATACATGTTCAATCAAGGAGGTGCCTACATCCCCCAAGGGATCAAAGGACTAATTTGGAGCAGCAAGAACTTCAGCTTCAACCACCAGGTGATTTCATTCCATGATCCTCAGTTTCAATTTCCTTTTTGAACATCTATCATCTGCCTCTAATCCTTCTAAATTTTTATTTCTTCAAACACTGGGGATAGTGTTGTTTTAAGTTGGGGGGGAGATAAAATAAAAAATGCTTTTGTGTCAAAAAAATGATAAATGATTTGAAAAAAAATTGTGAAAATAGAAGGAAAAAAATTCCTTTAACTTTAAACATGGTAATACACATTGCACACTTTGAAACTGAATATCAAATAATTTAGCATACCCTGATTCTGATTTTAATCCTTGTATAATTTCATGAGCATAGATTTTGGAAAGTGTGGCTATCCAATGTGATATTTCATCGTTTATATTTTCATCCAAATAAAAAAATCACAATGCACGTCCTTTGGATTGTGGGGTATTAGTTTAAGTTCATGGGGTCCCCTAAATAAATATTATAGGTTTGGTGATCATTTTAGTTTAATATGAGTATTCAAAAAAAATTAAAAAAAAAATTGCGCGTAGAGCAATGAAATGACCTAATGCGTGGCTTTCGACACTTGGGGATCGTGACTCCATAGTTGTCTGGCCCAGAGTTAGTAATTTTATCTCTATTTTTGGTAATTTGAATTTGTTTTTGACTGAGTTAACTCGAGATGATGCCCGAATATGTGGGCTTCACTTGGTGCCCTAAGGCCTTTGAGCCTGGGAGTCATCGGCAAGTCTCGCTATAGGGGTTGACTCTTTTGAGTGCAACTTCAATTACCATGGAAAAATTGCAAAAACAAAAAAAACAAAAAACAAAAACAAAAAAATTATAAAAAAAATGAATACTCATCTTAATATTGAAATGTGATTCTACCTAGCACTTCCATAATTTCCCCCTTGAATAAAGATGAACCCCCATGTCTATTGTGATGCACAACACATCCTCATACTTAATTGATATTGGATGAAATATGGCAATGAATTTGAACAAAGGAATGGGATTGGGATTGGGATCTGCTTATGAAACTATCTCGTATTAAAATATTTTGATGGGTTTCATGATTGTTTGGTAGAAGGTTTTTTGGTGATCATTGTGTATTAAAATGTTTTTGGAAAAGGGAATTCGAATTTCATTTTGTTGAGATATATTTTGCTCGGGACTAGCAAAACTCAAGTTGGGGGGTGTGATTATCCACTAAATGAGGCTAATATTAATTGTTAATATACATAATATTCATGTTCTATGTTATTAATAAACACCATTTAGTGCATTTTACACTTTGAACATCATTTCACATTATGATTGTAATACCTTCTTAAAATGCACTATTATGTGGTACATTTTTTTAACATCATTTAAAGTACCCAATGATTCGTCTGATTTTAAGGAATTGAATTATACATATTTTAATTTAATATTTTTTATAATTTATCTACACTCCAATATGAACATGTTTCATTCAGGGATCAATGGAGAATTCATGGAGGGTGATGGAGATATTTGGCAATGAAATGAAGCAAGTCTAGAGAAGGCAGATTGGACATCAGACCACTGATGAGACTGTGGGGCCTAACATACAGTCCCAATTAATCCCAAATTTCGTGGGATGATATAATACATGTATAGGAATAAATCACTCTTAATAAGTTAATTCTAATTCGGCCTCCATGTTGGTAATTTAGGCGGCCCACATTAGAGATAAAATTCTGGGCCAGATTCTGCGTCCCAGAAAAACAGTCCACTAATTTGATTATATCTCGGAATCCACAACTCCAAATAGGCCCAAATTTTACAGGAGGTTATAAGACATCCATAGATCCATTTGCTTACTCTATGTCCCACCCTGATTCGGACGTTTAGAAGGTCTTCCAGATGCGTCTGTTCGGTGAAGGAAAGCTGGCTGCCACCTCGGGTCAAATATGGAAAATTTCAAATTCCACAAGCTTTCCACCACCTATGGCCTACCAAAATTAATTGATATGTTTTGTACTGTTGGAGGCTCGACCCAAGGCTCCCAAAATTCCTATTTAAGGCAGTATTGGTGAAGGAGTTGAAGATCTTGGATTCTTTGTTCAATTGTAATGTTATGCTGCATTTTTGTTGCCTCAAATTTGTCTTTCACATGTAAGTTGTTCAATTCACTTTAGTTTCTTAATAAAAGTTCTTCATCTACTCTTATTCTGTTTTTCTTCATATCACTTTGATACCATTGGATCAAGGTGTGAATTTATTCACACCAACCCTTGTGAAATTATTCACACAACGGTGGAGTGATCATTTTATTTTTGTTGTTTTCTTTACTTCTCCATTTCCTCCCTCATGAGTCTACTTTCCGCTTCCATTGAAACCATGGGATCAATGGAGGGCTAACCCACTTATGGGTTGATCCAAGGGAGTAGCAAGGGGATGGATTGGATGTTATTTATAACCTAATTAATGTATAATCACTTCTTTAATTGGGATTTTTATTTGATGATTTTTAAACTTCATCGTCTTTGTTGAATTTAAGGCCACACACTTCAAGTACTAATACGATCCTTTACCTTGAAGTGCTCAAAACTATGATCCTTCAAGTGTATAGGTGATTAGTATTATAGGGTGTAGGAATTAAACCAGTAAGTGATGATATTGTTTTATCTCCTTAAATGAACCCATCTCAAATTTAAGAAATTTAAATCATTAAAAAGAAAATATGTCCAATCCACCCCGAGAGATAACCTAGGATCAACTCAGTCTTTTAATTTGAATTCACTTAAGTATCTTAGAGTTCACCTAAACCCATCTAAAATCAACCCAAAGTTGGCCACTTCATAGCCAAAAATAGTCCTTAGAATGTGCGTGTCTATAGGTTACTTCTTAGGTCTCTGTGGATTCGATAACCCAAGCTAAACTACAAGGACCGTCTTACCTTCTTCTCTTGGGTAAATTTGAGCGAGAATCACCACTATTACCTTTTGTATGGTGTATGTACTTCCCATAATTGTATTCTTTGTGTAATACACTTTAATTTATGTGTATTTACATATTCATTGTATGATACCTCTTTCATGGGTTGTATGTTTCGTAAGTTAACAAATTGGTAAGGGTTTATTTCCCAATCTCTTCATTATCCGAGATTGTTTATAAAAAATGTATTTCAAAACATTTTTACTATTTACTAGAATATGGGTTAAAGTCATTTATACCCTTTTTTGACTTTTTATAAAAGGTTTATAAAGTAATCTTTCCGTCGTTTTCCAAACAAGGTGTTTTTTAACCTTTTCGACAGAATTAAGGTAAGAATGTTTTTTTAACTTATACGGCGGGTGTGCCTATTTTCCGCCGTTATAAAATCATTGAAGCTTCCATTACAAGCTTATAAGAATATTTTCAATGAAAATGTTTTATTTTATATGACTCTTAAATGAATTCAAAATAAAAAGAGATATTTCTCTCAAATATTATTGATTTCATCTATGTCAACATCCTTTGATAAATTTTACACTTGTTCCAAGTTGATTTATTATGATACAAATCATCCATATTCTATTTAAGTTTTTGTGATATTTTTGACTATGGATGAGTTATTTTTATGACATTAATGGTTTATGATTAAATTTTTGACATTTTGTATGTTAGTTTTAATACGAATGTTTATGTTATATTTCATCCTCTTCTTAAGATGAATGTATTGGACTAGTATGTTCCGGGTTGGGGACCGGTAAAAGTAAGTCATCCGGGTTGGGGTCTGGTTACAGAAGACCCTCCGGGTTGGTGTCCAGTTATTAGAGGCACTCCGGTTTGGTGTCCGGTTATTAGAGGAACTCCGGGATGGAGTCCGGTTACAAAGGCTCTTCGAGTTGGGTTCTGGTTACAGTTATCCCTTAGGTCTTGGCACGAGGCCTTGACACAGAAATTAAAGTTCGGCATCATGCATTCCATCATTATGAAAGTGGTTAGTGATATTTCATGTGATTATTTGATTAGTATAATATCCATGTGAATAAGTAAATGGAATTATTTCATTTTATTTCTACCATATTATGCTGAAGTTCATGTTTAAAAGGATTTTGTTTTAGTTTTATACATTTCCTTAAATGTTTATGCTTATTTATGAAAGTTTTCGCTATATTTCTTACCCTTGCTGAGCATTTGAGCTCACCCCTTTCTATGTTTTATTTTTTCCAGGATTCCAAGAAGTGTAATGTGATTGATATGCAGGGTTAATCCAAGGGAATAATGGCGTTCATAAAGATTATTTATCTTGTTTTGTACGTCTTAAAGTGAAAATGTAATATTCATGTATGTGATATATTTTTCAAAGACTGCTAAACTGATCAGTCCTTCAGGACTTGATTCCTTGTAATCATGCCAATGTATTAAAATAATGCACCGACTCTGGGTAACTGGGGTCGGGGTGTTACAGTGGAAGTATTATAATAAATAAAGAACTAGTAGTGGGAGATAAGTATAAAAATAAAATCATAAAATAGTAGACATAAGTTATCAACTGAATCATATTCAATATTATGATGATACATTCTATTTCTCTAAAAAAACTGAAAATCAAAGATAATACGAAGCAAGAAATATATTCTATATAAAATAATGAAAAAAATATTGAAGCATCTGATGAAATGGTTGGATCATCAGCTACAAAGCTCCATCCTAATGAAAGAAGTCAGTATTAGGTATCAAAAGTGTGATGCTTCCCCTTTTCAACACCTGTATACATATATTATTCTTGGGTACCATCATCATCCTAGATAGGGTGTGAGATAAATCTCAGTAGGCCACCACCAAAAACGCATATAACATCCATTCTTTGAAATATAAACTAAAAGTGTGCATGTGTATGTTAATGTAAATATGTATAGTAATATAAATAGCCCAATACTTTCACTATAATCATATGGTATCTAAACAAGTAATAATTTAGTTAATTATGTTCCAGTTTAAAATAATGGAAGTATGTGGAACCAATGTATGACCAAAGACTGATTTAAAAATTATGATGATGATGATGATGCTGATTATGATGATTATGATAACATAGGATCTAAGGTAATAACCAAGGAATCCATAACCATAGGGTTTGATCTAACTCATTAATAAAATTTAGCCTCGCTAAAATGGAGTGACTTTAATCCAAGGGGTTTTACCATAGTCATTCTGTCATGATATGATCCAAACTTAGTCTAATGATCTCATACAATGTAAAATTGGATAATAAATGACTTTTACCACAAGGTATATCCATGGTTCCACATGCCTGAAGACGTCAAGATGGATCCATGGATAGTATCCAATGAATCATAATATCTAATTGATAGTGAAGTGATCCTACGATATCATGGTGGGAATCTAGAAGTAGAGAATGACTAGGTTCTACTGTGTGTATTTCCCTTGGAAACCACAATCCTTGAATTAGAATGGGGTCCTCTGAGAGAATAAGTCATTATTTCAGGAATCTAAGGCTGGATCAAGCTTATCCAATCCTATAAATATGAATGTGTCCATATTAAATATAACCTTATAATTAATTCATTATTTATCATAATATATTCAATACTCATTCCTTTTAATAATTCAATTTGTTCATTCTAGTCCATTTATTAGGGAGACAAGGCAAGAAGTAAATCCAATCATCTCCCCCTTTTCTTATTTATTAATTAGGTTAATTCTATTTCCATTTATAAACAAGACAAAGTCATTTAAGGGAAAGAAACCAATTACCATTCAATGATAATTATTAGGCCATTTAATATCTATAATTATTCTATACAATTTCCATTTAATGATTAATTTGGTTGATTTTGAAACATACATTAGATTGGTTAAGTGACACTCTTAGTTAATATCCATTAGCAATTCATACATTTAATTTTAACATTGACCTTTATAGAGGCCAAGTCAAAGAAGAACTAAACAATGGCATAGATAGTCATAAAAAATCCATAAGAGGAAAAAATAAGGAATGAACAATACATGGGTGGTCTACATTGATTTTATAAACTATAGTGATGAATGGAACATATTTAACATACTATAGAATAAAAGAATTATGAATATAAGCATGAAATATTATTTAAATTGTCAACTCCCAATAATATTAGCATGCATAGAAAGATAATAGTTTATAAAATTGTGATACATGAGGGATGAGCCATAGGCCACCTAACTTGAGACTATATCCCTCTCATAATCTAGTATCAGCCTCTAGTTTGGCCTAGATTTAAATAAATATTAAGAACATATTGATTCCCAGATAATAGTGCAATAATCCTAAATAAAAATAGCATTATCAAGGGAAATTCCAATGATAGAAGGATCAAGATGAATATAGTAATTAAAAATTCGTATCCAATGTGATGATCAATTATCAAATTGGACTTTGGATGAAGGAGATCTTGGAGAACATATTAGAATTAATCTTGAGTACTTCTTACATGAGAAAAAACAAGACTCATGTCTGTTGGAAGAGAAATAATATGGTGGGGGTAAGATTAATAGAATTCAAGTGCATTTTAGTAATTTTATGAATTAAAAATTGGGACTCTGGGTTTTTTCACATAGTTTTCCAAATTATGTTCCAAGTATTTTCCTCCCATTTCTTAAATAGTGACCTCGCATTATTTTATGTTCATGGTTTGACTAACCATGAACAAATTGTGAATGTGGATCTGATACATTGTGATGTGATACCTGAATGGGAATGTACCCTTAAGAGTTTTCTTTGGGAAATTTTTTCATACTTCTTGGCCCTCTGTCTATCCCCTTTCTATTATGGGAATCCATGTGGGTTAACTCACATGGTGTCTACTAACGGGGCTTCCTAGAGAATGTTTCCATCAATCTGGGTTATAAGATCAGAAAATTCCTTTAAATCCACCTTGACCTCCATGAACTCATTTGTAATCCACATTATATAGAAAATAAAAAATTAGAAATAATTTTAAATGATTTATATCTATGATAAAAATTAGTTTCATTCACTCAGAATCTTTGAAACTCATTACAATAAGTCGTCTTCATACACCGGGGAAATGAACAAAATAAGGGTGAGCTCAAACACTCACTAAGGGTTAAATAAAATTGAATAAATAATGAATCAATGATAATAATCAATATTTCAAGGTAAATAACTATAAACACATGAAATTATATCAATAATTGATAATTAAATGCATCCATAGATTTTCTCATAATGAAAATTTCATGGATAATAATAAATAAATCTAAATAAAAGAATTTTTTATTTATCAAACATAATGTTTCCTTGCTACATGATAGATTTTATTTCATTTCCTTTTGTAGGATTTTTGATAACATATAATTTATAAACTTATTTAGTTTGTCTAACCTTATCTCTAATATCAAGACCTTTCACAAAACTGTTTAGATCATATTCATTACAAATGCATGGGTTTTATCCAAATGATTTCATCTCAATATTATAGCTTTGAATTATGGGGCTTAAATAAAATGGTCCCCAAACCATGTATTTGTAGTTAAATTAATTTCTTATATGTATAATAATCTATTTTATTATAAATAATTTTCCTAATCAAATATTGATTTTGATTAACGGTTAAATATTTTGAAAATATTCCCCCAATAGGCTATATATCATTCAAATAAAATATTGTATATAAAAATTGTATGTGATATAAGATGTAATAATATATATAATAAATGAATATGTATATGAAAAATATAATGAATAATAAATTTTTAAAATAATTTTATTGTTTCATAATAGAGTTAACAATCACAACAAAAAAGTGAGATTGCAAGATAATTGTTTCCAGTTGGTAATTTTCAAGTCAAAACATGTTGGATGAGAAAATTCAAATTAAAAAAATAAAATTCCATGATTTATTGTTCATTTTTGATATTAAATGACAATGTGGTAGTATATACACCACATTAATGTGAATTTGGACTAGTAACATATAAATCTCAATGGAATGTAAATTGAGATTAAATCCATTACCTTAAACACCATTTTTGATTAATTCACATCAAAATCAGGTATAATAGTGTTAAGAATGTTATTAATTATACTAGAACCGTGTTAATGTTTATAATATCACATATTATCCTTTTAAAAATCCTATCACCCATTTGTTAATAATTAATTATCTTTTCAAATGTTTTCTATATTAATTTCCTTGTTTTCTGAGTTTGTTTAGACTTGTTAATTTTTATTCTCTTTATTAGATAATTATTTCATCATATAAGGAATTTAATAGAATATTTAAAATATCATATATATTCAATATATATATACTAATATTTATCCATAATATTTTTGATATGAAATTTAATACACCGTTCATGGAGACGGTAGTCTGTATGTATGCATGAACGCCTTTTCTATTTTTGTATCTTATTTATCGAAATAAAGGTAAATGATATGTATATATATTATAATTATAGTATAATTATTATTTTATATACATATCTCATATTTTTATTAGAACCATCTTTAACACATTCCAATTAATATGTGAATGAATCACATTTCTTTATGAGGCTATCATCCACCATACACACAAATGACATTCTCGTATTCCCAAAAAATGGAAATAAGGAATTTGTTATACAATAATAAAATAAGCATAAGGACATTATAAATATCATATATTATTTATATAAACTATACATCAATAATTAATACAAATTAAGAAATGTGGTGGTGGAAAAACAAACGACATCAGTTCACAATAAGGTAGTCCGTTATACACATGAATGATGATTGTGTATCCCATTTTATTGAAGTGTTTGTGGTTGTAGGTCATACCCTTAACATTACAACATATCATTATATTATAGATATTTATATTATTTTATAACAATGATATAATAAAAAATTTATGATGTGGAGAAGTAAATAAAATAAAAATGCATTTAGAAAAACATTACATCTTATAGGGGCATCCACCATAGGCTTGCACTAATTCCTACCATAGTTGTATTTCTATAAAATATAAGGATATATGATGATTTGGGGAATTTTTTATTTTATTTTGTAAAATATTTACAAAACCAACAAGGTTTGAGAGGTGTGAAGAAGGGGGAGATGTGGTGGCCTTTTTATGTGGGGGAAAGGAAAAACGAGTCTTCTTTGAAAAGAAGTTAGGTGTACCCAAGTATTTACCTAACAAGAGGCAACCATAACACACATCATTAGATAAATAAGGGTCTATGGTCAATATATGGCCATAAAATGGATGATTTTCATTTTTTGGGTAATTTTTACACCTTATATTCTAAGTTGAATCATTAAGTAATCTTATTTTTACCTTAATCACTGTTATTAATTTTTACTATTTTCACTAATATTTTTTGTCAAAAATTTTGTTCAAATTATTAGAAATTAGAAATTATTTGGATAAAAAATATTCAATCCATTTTTATAAATTAAAAATATTTAAATGAAAGGAATTAATTTAAAATTTATCTCATAGATAGGATGAGGAAGAGGGTTTTAAAGTTAAAATGTTAAACAAATTACAATGTTTTTATATCTAAATTCAACATAAAAATAATTATATTGATCGAAATTAGATTAATATAAATATAATTGATATTATTTTACATTCAAATAAATTTAAAATGTAATATATCATTAGAAAATATTTAGATTAAAATTCAGTTTTCAATTAAAATTCAGTATTTTTAACTATTCCTAAAAAAATAAACAATTTCATAAAAATAACAAAAATTACCAATAAGATATTTTTGAAAATAATATTTCATAAAATGATTTATATTTTTTCAAATAATTTTTTTAAATTTTTTTTAATTAAATATATATATATATATATATATATGTTCCATTAAAAGACAACAAATTTGACTTTTGAAAAATATAACTTTTTATACGTAAAATTAGATTTGTCTTTATCTTGTTCCTATAAAAAATTTTGGAAGAATTTCAATAAATTTGATTTAATATACAATATATAAATTTTCATAATAACATTAAATAATATTATTTTATTTTATTTTTAAGATAAGGCACCTTTAGTGCTTAAAAATTATTTTATTATAAAAACAATTCCTTTATATTAAATTGGTTTTCATAATAATTTCTAATTAATTGTTAACCAATGAATTCAAGCATATATATTAATAAGTTATAAAATCATATTCATACCATCCAATTTAATTTCTATGTTATATCTTGTAATATTAAATAATTATATTTAAAAAATATATTATTGTTCGGTAAAACTCGGTCTTACATTTAATGCATGCTATCGAAGAATGTAATTCTTGCATGTAATAAAACATAACTCAGTGTAGTGTGCATTAAAATTTATACACAAAAGTTCATTATAAAAGGAATATATTGTAAATTCTTTCAGCATTACAATTACACTAACAAGTTAGTAGAGAAATATATTTTATTAAAATGATTTATTAGTTATTACAATAGAAAATTTTAATCCATGTTATCTAATCATTATGAATGGAGATAGATATTAATATAAAAGAGATTATATAAAGATATTTATTTAATTTTGGAGATGATCAATACCATACGATGATTAGAAATAATTATATTTCCCATAATTAAATCATAGATTTTATTCATGAGGAGTTGTTGGAATAAAAACAAAAAATATAATTTATGGAATACTCTAATTTGTTAATTATAAGAATCATTCATATATATATTACTTGTTGTGAACCAACTAATGGTTGTTTTAGAAACATTATGATTAATCAGATAAAAATGAATATTTTTTTATAAAGTACAAGGGATATGTTACTTGTTGATTATCATGATTTGGATTTCAACTATGTAATCATTAGCTAAATATATCATATTTTTATGAAAATTGTGAATACTTTGGTGACTCGTGTAATGAGAAATATTACTAATTAGAAATTAGTTGAGAGGTTTAACAATATAATTCTATAGGAATAGGAATCAAAATGGATATTTATTAACAAAATGAATCATATTATGATGTTAAGATTGGATGGACTTATTGTATCCTTATTTAAATATAAAAATATATTGAATATATTTTTTGAATAGGGGGAATGGGTGAATGTATATTAAATTCCTACAATGTTCGATTATTTAACATTTAGTGATGATAATTTATAGCATAAAACATTAATGATAGCTCTTAAAAAGTATTTGGATGATAGTAGTTTAGAACATAGTACAAGGGAATTTTATAAACTTATGAGGTGTTTGCACATAAGTATTAAAATAAAGAAATTTACATGTGATAATCATACTAAAAAAATAGATAATCGTGATATTTATAGGAAGGGGATATGCGATGAAGTATTCATTATATTTTATATTTTATCAATGTGACAATATAGAATATATTTGAAATTATTGATTGAATTGTAAGTGGAAGGAAAAATAAATTCAAAAGGACATTGAAAAATAGAAGGAAAAACGTTTTGAACACAATAAACAAGGATAGTGCAATTAATTATTCTACTAGTGGTAATAATTTATTATTATATTGTGATGATTATTAGAAGAGAACAACTTTTTATGATAGTGCTCCTTGAAGTGAATCATTCTTTTTAGCTATGTTAACAAAATATTCACATAAAAATTTATATTTAGATTCCACATATTATTTTTCTTCAGACAATAAATGTGATACTTCATCATTTGAATAGAAAAATAAAAACATGACTAGAATAGATGGGAGATATAAAATGTTAAAGATGGACGTAGATTAGTCATAAGATGTTCATATTAATAGCAATGATTGAGTTTCTAAACATACTTCTGATTTAGATGATAAAACACTTTCAATTGTAACATGTAGTTATTATAATATTGTTGTGAAAATAAATAATTATTTTAATAGTCCAAAGAATATTATTTCCAATTTTACATCTGATAGTGAGAATTTAGAAAATTTTCTACATCTGTTAACACCTACTAGAATATAATTAATTTTTTTTCTTTTAGAATGTAACATTTCAAGTAAAACTATTTCATTTCAATGATTGATAACTTAGAAACTAAATGATATAGATGAGGACCTCATAAGATTCATTACTACTTATACATATTTCAATCTATTAGAAAATATATTTCATAAATTTCTAAATAAATGAAATATATTCAATTCGATAGGGTTTTATATATGTGTTTTCTATTTTTTATAATTTATAACATTATTTGACCAAAGAAATATTGGATATCAATCATTTAGATTTATTTATTCTATGAAACAATATTGAGTATCAAGGTCTATTATAGAATACATAATTAAAAATTTTTTATTCTTGGGACATGATTGAAAAGAAGTCTAAATTATGAAACATAAAAAAATGAATGACATCTTACTTTTGGAGAAAAAATGCAAGGAAAAAATATTCATTTTTATAATTCATCATTTTTCAGGAATACATGGATGTTATTTGTTATCTATGACATAAGAACCTAATTTTCATCATGTGTTAATTACTTGACTAGGGTTATATCCTGAATTTTAGGGAATTAGAGATTTAAAAACTGATTTTCCATATTATTTTACAATTTATCTATTGATATGCATGAAAATATTTATACTATTGATGAAGATAATCTTACATTATATAATTTTCCTTGACATAATGTGGATGATGGTATTACATAGCTTTAGAAATAGAGTTTATTGTAATCTAATATTCATACCATACCTGATCATTATATGAGAGGACTTATGATGGTTATTCTAGAACATATATTTTTTTCTTCAAGAATCTATAACTCTTTCAATAATTATAAAAATTTATATATTGTTTTAAACATATGAATGGAGTCTTAAATCAAAACAATTATAGTCAGTGCATATAAACCTTTATTTACCAACCAAAACATTGAGTACCAAAGGAAATCACAATATGTATGTTACAGTTATTTATTATACAATGTAAACTTTTTTTATTTTCATTTTCATCAATTGTAATAAATGTATCAATTTTTTTATTTCGTATTATTGTTTAATGTACAGAAAACATACATATTTTCACTATCTAGTGTGATAATTTTAGTGAGTTTATTATTTCATGTTTTTATAAACATTGAGGTGAAAAAGAGCTATAAATAATTTTTTCATAATAATAAATCCACATAAAATAGGTTAGTAAAAAAGCTGGTAGTACACAGTCATTGACATTTCTAGGTCTGTATTATTTGAAAATTATTTTAAATGCATTTTTTGGATGAATCTATTATTAATACTTGTTATAATCTATATTTTGTTTTACTTATTCTAGTTTTATATTAAACACCTAATGAATTATATGGTGGAATAAATAAAAAAAATAGTTACATTATAGTTTTTGTATTAGGAGTTTTCATTTTCAATATTATAGATAATAATTATAAATTAAGTATAATGTAAGATAGTGGGATAATTATTCATTAATCCAACATAAGTAATGATTTTAGTGTTTTCAATATGAATTCACTTACCGTTTAAAGATAAATGTATGTTATGTTTTATGTGGCCAATATTTATGTGAAATTGTATGGTCCATATAATGATTTTAATATATATTTTTGAGAGCCCCACTAATTTACATTGGTAATTTTAATCAAAACCATTAGAAAATATTTTTCTGAAAGATAATAATGTAGAATATATTCATCTGGTAGAAGAGAGACAACCTTCCTTTTTTTACTATAAATCATATGATTATTCAGAATCATATCACATCTAATGTCATTGGAAATATCGATCTCTACTTTATAACTATATTTTATTTAAAAATCAAATGTTAGAATATTTAATTTTTATCTCAATTTGAAACTAATATTGTAGATGATGTCTTCGGTGATGAATTTGGGATAATTTTTGAATGGAGACCATAATTAATTCAACCGAAACAATATTTACACTTTATGTGAATTTATGAATGATTATAAAGTTATTTTATTAAAAGTAATCTTATGAAATATGTATTTTTATAATGGAACAAATATTCAAGAAAAATATAAACATATTTTTATGGTTTATAAATAAGAAGAGAGAATACACTATGTAGAATCTCTTGATTTTGAAACTGGGGAAAATCTACACAAATTCTATAATACTTTATAGCCAATTTGAATTTTACTATATTTCATATTGATATAAAGAGTTATATCCTTAATAATTTTTTATAATTAGGTTTATGTTAAAAAAATCTAGGTTTTGAAGCCATTAATTTAGCATAACATGTATTTAAACATTCCAAGGCTCTTTGTGGACTTAAAAATATCTCAGATCCTATAACTATAGATTGTATACATTTTTGTTTCAAAATGAATTTTTTCAAGGAACAACATACCCAAATGTTTTTTTAGAGATGATTTTTAAGGAATATTTAATTTTACAAATATATGTTGATGATATTATTTTTGTTCCACCTAAAAACACATGATGATTATTTTTCGAACATATGAAATAAGAATTTGAGATGAGTATGATGGGAGAAATTATATAATTTCATGGTTCATAAGTAACCCAAAAAATAAACATAATGAATTCACCTCTATATATGTATATTAGAGATTTACTTAGTTGTTTTGGTGTTGATAAATCCTATATTATAATTACATATTAATGTAACTCATGTATATGTATTCATGAAAAATCTAGGAAACCAATAAATATGAAATAGATTATAGGGGTTGTAATAATTTTAGTTTACATAACATTTACTCAAACATCTACAATTTAAATTACATTCTAGTGTAAAAAATTCCATAATATTATCAAATAATACAAAATTAAGGAAATTAAAATAAATTTTAGTTACCCAAAAAAAACTTTAAATCATGAATAATTTTATTCTTCTAGATCTATATTTATTCTTAAGTGATATTCATAAGTTTATTTTAGATGAATTTAAATATATTATATGAGTAATTTTATAACATATAATTTTCTTGGTGAATAATTACTTTCATTATCTAACCTTAATTAACATTCAATTTCACATTCCACTAATTAAGTCAAATTTATATGGGAGATGATAGTTGTTGTGATCAATTATTATGGATTTAAAACACACCTAGTGACTTTAAATTTTGTTTTACACAATAATTAATTCTTTATTGTTGAAATCATCTTATTTATTTATCTACAAACTTATAAAATCACCCATGAGATAAACACATACATGTTGGATTCTATTTTCTTTTTTATCATAAACTTAATTGAGAAATTATTTTCAGTTTTTTCATTAAAAAAGATCACATTACCTAAATTTTTACTAAAATATCAAATCCATATATACTTTAATTTTTTGAATAGAATATGGCTATGATTACTTTTAATTTATCATCTATTACTTCATGTTTCATATTCTTATGAAATTGAAAAAAGTTTGGATAAATGTGGAAGACATGATTTTTTTATATAGAAATGAAGTTAATCTTATTATAGTTATATCATATATTATAGTTTGACAATTACTGAAAAATAGAGTATTTTTTATTGATATTATTTTATAACTACTCATAAAAATGTTACCCAGTACAATGAACATATCACAAGTTATCTCCATGAAGTTACCTTTTAATTCATTTCATTCATTCTTCATTAAATATACCCACTTATGTTTGTTTTTTTATTTACTCATACACATGCCTTTTTTGTATGATTTATAAATACAATTTATTAGTTATAATTTAACATATTAATGATATCATTATTATGTATTCTTTAGTTTATTATTTTTTTGAAGTTTCCAATATTTCTTTTTTCACATTACTCTTATATTGATATACTCTTATTATTACATTTTCATTAATTATTACTTTTAATTAATATTCATTCATTTATTTTTTAGTTATTATTTTTTTACAGTTTTTTTAATCCAAAATAGGAAGAATAGTAATAATTTATTTTAAAACTAATGGGTGTAATATCCAGGGTATTATTGAGGTATGGATATTTCTTTTCGGGTTAAATGTACTTTACATTAAATTATTTCATAGACCCTAATCCCGGTTGGGGGCCAGTTGGTTTGTTTTTTAGAATGAAAGTGGGAAACAAGGCTGAAAGCCGGATGTAGGCCAGGTACAAATAGTTTACTTGGACTACATGCCATGTACTTAGCCTACACACTGTGTACTAGCCCGTCATGATGTGTAGCCTTTCTGGTTCAGAAAAATAAAACCGGGAAGTATATGTCATGTACTTAAGGTACAAATCATGTACTTTTGAAACACATCGTGCCCAATCTCACCTATTTTTTTTTAAATAGAGGTATTATCCTCTTATATTTACTCATATAAGCTTTCTATCATTTTTGAGAACCTAAACAACATAAACTAGTTTTTTAGATATTGAAGTCATCTGGACTCTGATTCGAGTGTGGTTTCTCTCATTGGAACCGCATAGGTAAGTACTGTATTAATTTTTAGTCATTCTTGATTCTTTGTAACAATGTCTGCATTATTTAGATTTAGTCTCATATGACCTAATATTTCATTATTTCTCCATTGATCAGGTTTCTTCCAAACCAAGAAGAATCAGGACTTGATACTGGATGAGCTATCTCCTACCGAGGTGAGGTAGGTGGTCCATACATTCTTTTGTTTTTTTGGGTGATTTTCTAGCATTCTTTCTTTTCTATTCCTATAGGTCATTCTGGAGAGGCCTTGTTTTTAGAGAGTTTCTTGTCGTACACTTAGTCAGTCCTAGTGAGAATGCATGTAGGTTCCATTTAGGGGAATTGGAACCCATTGCTTGATTTAAGGTCACCTAATTGGTGTCTCTTAAGGAAATATCATGTTTATGCCTGTTTAAACCACACAAGAAGTGTGTTCTTGTGATTTCCTAGAAATAAAAATTCTATTAATGCTTTGATATCTTGAATAAAATGTTTATAAGATGTATTACCTCCTTTCCTTGTTATATATTATGATACCATGCCTATTTTGATAGTTTGGATTTAATTAAAATGGATGGAGAAGTGGGTATGATTCATGGTAATTGATTAATTGTCCAATGGGTGAGTTGGGAAATAGTGATATGTGAGAGGGTATGGTCACATTAAATGTTTAATGGATAATATTGTTGGGTATACCAACATAAAATTTTAAGGGTATGTTGAATGGTTTAATATGGGAGGGTAGTCCCATATGCTTGTGTTTGGCATATGGATTGCATGAGTGGGTATATTCATGGATTTTTCATGTTGTTGTGAGTGGGTATACTCATATGAAATCAATGCATTAAATTGAATGATTTAAATTTAATTCATTGATTGAATGGTTTGAAAGATTCCATAGAATCCTCTATATGGATCTGGAACATAGTAGTGGATGCCATGGGTTGACTCTGCGCCTTGGGTCTTGATTCTGTGGGATTCCTCAGGCCTTTCTACATCGTGGATACAACTTCCTTGTGATAGTGTAGGACATGCTATTTCTATGATCTTAGGATCCCAAAGAGTGGGTAACCGAGTTTCAACTAGGGTGCCCATGGGACTCGATGGGATGCCTTGGACAAGCTCCTTGGATCCAACCCTTCATGGTATAGAATTATTACTTTGATGCCCCAGTATGTGACACTAGGGATCTAGCCCTTTGTGTCTACTTTTCACTATACGTTGTGGTCGTGGAATTAAACATTTCACTATATAGTGTGCCCATGAGATTCTACTTTTCACTATATGGAATGGTTGTGGGATTTAAATTTTCACTATACAATATGGCAATGGGATTTATTACTTCTTTGTACAATGTGTCTATGGTTTATTTTGTATTTTTGGATGTACAACCTGGCTGTTTGAATTGTTTACTTTGTTATATCTACCTTGTTAGAAGCTAACTCTTTTTTAGGAATCCTTGATGGGTTGTTCAGTTTTAAACTACAGTAGACTTATACCATGGGCATAGGTACTTACTTTACTACTTTCTCTATAGTTGTCCTCACTTTTTATATTGTAGTTATAACTATATAGACATGGGTGGTTTCCATAAGGGATGTTTATCTCGCACCCTCTTTGGGCCTCCTAGAGAATCCCAACATATTATATTGTTTTAGGTGATGATACGGGAAAGCACCCTAGTTTAGGTTGTTGACTGTGGCTTTGGAGTAGGGGAGCATTGGATGAAGTTGGGGATAGGGATGCTACAAACACTTTTTCAACTTTTTTTATTTAGGGATACTTGTACAGTATTGTATTTCCATGATCTATTCTAGATGCTTTCAGGATACATGTATCTTCAACATCATTTTGTATATGAGTCCCTTCTGGTTATTGATTTTTATACATTTCTTGCTTATCTTACATTTATTTGACTATTGTTTATTTCTCTAATCCTATTTATTATGTTTGAATTCGACTATGATACTCTGTTAAAGAGGTAATAGTCCCCCCTCTTACTCAACTAGGCCCATGCTTCTAGTTTGTAGCCTCTGGTGTTTAGGGAGACATGCATGAGTTTGTGTGTCCAATTGTGTTTTAGGAACCATTGGGTGGTATTTGGCCCTAGATGTTACAATGGGTGAGAAGATTATGTAATTCCTTTCATCATAAAATGGTAGAATATCGACAAATAATAATTTCGATGGTGAAGATTGTTAAAAAAAATATTCAATGAGGTAGAAGATAGATAAGTGATAATTTTGGGAGATAAAAAATTATTTAATTATTTTGGAAAATTACATTTCAGGGAAATATTTTATGTAATATTTTGATGATTCACTAAAATAGAGACTGTTGGGAGGGAATGTAAGATTCTTTTATAATCATCCATTACAAATATCTTGATGGAGTGATTATTATTTAAGTTATATGTATTTTTTCACAGATAATTTTCTTCATTTCATTTTAACATATTTTTGTTGGGTTTTATATGTTTTTTGAATAAAAAATAGGTATATTATAGATTCATTTTCATGAAATTGTCTCATTGGATCCATTGTTTTGATAAATCAAAACACCCTTATTGATTTACATGTGCACAAATGATGTTAGTTAGTTAATGTTTTATAAATAATTAAATGATAATTCACATGTTCAGGTGAAATGAATTTGAACCATGTAATTGATTTAACATCATGAATACACACATTTTGCCAGAAGATAGAGTTACATCCCTATATTTTATAACCATATCTGAAGAAAATAGATAAGTTTATTACAATAACACTAATAAATGATGACAATGTCTAAAAAGAATAGATTAATATATGAATGTGATTAAAAAAATTTAAAACATGGTCATGTTTGTTCAATACACTATAATAGTGATGTTTAGAGTTTATGGTTTTACTATTTTTTTAATGTGCACTCAGAACATCCATCTATGAGGATTTTCATGTAAGAGCACTATTGTTTACCATTTTAATTAATTTATTATAATTTTATGAGTTCATTGATATTCTAGATACTTAACTCTATATATCTTCTAAAATTATTTTTTCAAAAAATTAGGGATGGACATCCTGGAAATCATGTTGATCAAACAAGTTATTAAGGATTGAACTACCTGCTACAAACAGAATGAGGAGGAATTTCCAAATTCAGAGAATATATTTTATGATTAGGTATATAGATGATGTTTCATGTTTATAAAATTAATCCCATGGATTTTTTTATAGATACTGCAATGTAATATTCTTTAATAATATTATCTAAATGAGTATATATAAAATTATATAGACCAACATGTTTTGTTTCCATCACTATTTATATTATTTTTTACTAGGTTTTTGACATTAATTATGTTTTTTCTTTGGGATTTATACTTTTCAACTTTATTTAATTATAATTGTACACAGATCATCCAGGAGTTTATAACAACTAGATAATTTATAATCTTGAGTTAAAAAGTTGAATGTTCTATTTATAATTGAAAGAAGACAACTCGTGAAGCTAATATAATGAGATAAAAAATTCATCATATGGAAAACTAAGGGTTAGGAACACTATGTGTCTAATTAAAGTGAAAAATATTGGATTTAAACTATCATTCCTTCACTGAGTCCCATGTGATCAATTAGTATGTGATTAATCTAACAACCATTGATTTTATTTTTCATTTACCTCAACTTAAATTAAATATCTTGTGATAGACACAACACTGAACTAAAGAGAAAAATGATATATTAAAATAAATAAATAAATACATTAAATGGTATTTTAATGATACAAAACAAGGAAAATAAATAATTTTTAAAAATTAAATGGATTCAAATCCACTTAAGAAAATTCCATTGATTATTAATAAACATCCATGAATTACAATTTTTATTAAAAAAATTTACGTAATGATAACTATATAATGTTTTGGAAAATTTTTATGGTTTATTATTGAAATAAATTAATCAAATACTATATTTAATTTAGTAACTAAAATTAATACAAATTTAATTAATCATTGGTAAAGAAACAAGTTTTATTTAAAAAATATATTTATATTATATGTTATAATTTTATCTTATTTGAAGCATGATGTCTAAGGAAATAATTTATATATATATATATATATTCATATAAATAATTTATCATTTAATGTTTATCATTTGGTATGAAATATTCCTAAAGTCATCATTATTCTTGCAAATAAATTTTTATAAAAAATATATTTTATGAATTATCCATAAAAAAAATTAATTCTCATCACAAATGTATATTTAATACAATTAAATTTCTATAAAATTTGGAATTATAAATTTCCAATATTTTTATATGTTCAGTTTCATTTGTATACATAAAATGAAGTTACTATGGTTAATGTTAGTTACCACAAATATGTCTAAAATAAGGTAAAATGATAAATTAAGTGATATAGTCTTTAAATATACCAGAACATTATCAATATATGGATGTATATGGTACGTATTGGAATTCTATCATCCAATATATTTCATTTGTTCAGTAGTATTCACATTCACAGTAAAAATAATAGTTGTATATAATAAGTAATTTTTGTTTTTGAAAATACACCTCAATCTAACCTATAAAAAGAAAATATACTCTTCCCTTTCAACCCACACCATTCATTAAAATTTATAATAAATAATTATACAAATTCTATACCAAAAAATGATTTCCCATGTTTAGTATCCTCATATCCAAATAACGACCCGACCCCCACATTTCGAAAAGGCTCTCTAATAAAAGATTCAAGACTTCAAAATAGGTGTTATATTCTACACAATAATTTTTATACCTTTTCCATACTACTATTATTATATATAATATATCACCTAAAAAATTAATTTATTATTCTTCTATAATAGGGATTTTATTTCTATTTAAAAACTTGTTCTTACAAACTCAACTGTTTTATCATGATCTTATTTTTGTATGCTTTACCACAGATATAAAAAATGTTATAAAGTTAATATCATAAATTTCTATAAAAAATAAATATTGGTAATAAATAGACATAATGGTTAATGTCATAAATTCAAATAATTTTTCAATGGAATTAAATATTTTTATATTCATGAAATAATTAATTCTTTTTATCAAATTGAAATTCGCAAAGAATGATGTTTTTAAGAATTCAATAAAAACCATTAACTTAGGATTAGAGAAATAAAAATGGGAATCACTATATGTATCATATAAAGTTTTAAATAAACATTACAATTATATATATCATAAACCCATGATTTGGTAATAATTAGAAAAACTATCAAACCCACACATGTATGGAAAACAGAATAGTTGACACACTAATATCTATATTGAAAACAACCAATTGATATATATAAATATATATATATATATATATTAGAAAATAATAACTGGTTAGTATAAATCAAATTAAACATGAGTTATTTGCTTTATAATGTGAATACTATTCCTAAATTTATCATACAGGGAGTAAGAGGAGCATCTGACCAAGTAGAAGTTTAAGGTAATGGATTATTTTCCAATATCACATTAAAATCATGGTTAATTCTGTAAAATTTACCTTAAGTGAAATTGTTTTTATTCAATAATAAAAACCCCAAAATTTTATTATCATGTAATTATTTTCTTATTTTTACATGTCTTATTATCATTTTAATGCATTTTGGTTCACGATTTAATAAAAAGGATTCATGTATGATGAACCAAACTTATCTCTTAATTTTGGTCCATAATATATCTATTCCATGTTTATGTTATATTTATTATTTTATTAATATTAATATCATTATAGAAATTATTTTTTAGGAAAATTATGAATTATCTCTAAAATTATTTACAAACATTTAATAGATACTTTTTTAAATGGTTTCCATTTGGGTTATTTCTACTATCTTTTGACTCTATTTACAATAGTGTGACAAGAATATTCATTTTTAACTATTTCCAAATGAAATTATATTCATGTTGATATATATTCCTTCATTTCAGAATAATAACATCCTTTTTCACTAGTTTTCCAAAATAATTTAATTTTCAATTATTTAGTAAATTATTTTCTTTTAAAATAAATGTTATCCAAATTAAAGGATATTTGATCTTATTTTTCAAATAAATATTGTATTTTTTATAATTTTTTTCATCTCTATCAAAATAAATTACAATTTCATAGTTTTTATTATAAATATTTTATAATTATACCATTGAGATTCCTTCTGTAGATGTATTATGATATTTTTTTTGGTTTTTTTCATAAAACAATATTATTTCCCATGATTTAATTAATATATGATAAAATAACCAATGTTACGTATTTATCTAGAACACATATATATGGTTTGAAATTTGTGATGAGTTTGAAATTATTTATATAGTCTTAAATTGATTTAGGTAAATCTTTATATCACATGAGATGACATAAATAGGACTTTGTAGCGAAATTAGTCCGTTAATGTTTAATGGGATAAAGGTGCGAGACCAATTGACCAAAGTATTATTCCCACAATGTCATGATGGTCTTTCCAAAGAGATTTAAAATAGTTATGATTTTATATGATTATTTTTTACCACAAACTTATGCCACACTATTATTCCTAATTAAAAGTTCCTTTGATAGTGATTATCAAACATATTTCTTTAAAACTATTACTCATATTTTAAATTATTCTAATTATCTAATCCATGAAACATGATTTATGGTCTATGTTTTATTTAGAATGATTACATTATGGAATGTCCACAATTTTAATTATGATTTGATACACAAATTCTCATTTTAATATCACTTATGAAAATTGGGTTTTATCTATTAGGATTGGTCTTGATGAGAATTTGATTTCACAATTTCTTGTGTCTTCATTCCACATGTTATGAGGAATATTATTAAGTATGATATGTTTAAAATGGTATCCCATTTGAATAAAAAAATATAAATATGTAATTTATATTTTATAATAACTTGGTTATATATTTAATCTCTAAAACACCAATGTCATATGATCTATAGTGTTATTTATTGTCCTATATAGTGAGTGATCATATAACATGATGTAACATTTTTGTTTTTTATGGTTGGGTCATACCAATTTATATTGGAGTTGGGTTTAATTATTTTTGGGAATTATGATGTGAATCATAATATGATAGAACATAAAAGAACAATTGTTTATCCAAAAGTGAAGTTGGATGAACATAAAATTTCATAGGTTAGAATGAATAAATCACAATATAGGACATCTTAGGAATAATTTTCCTTATCCTAGGATTTATTAGTCTGATTATTTCATGATACTCATGCTATCCATTTTAGTTTTGGTAATGGAATGAATATTGAATCATGATATTTGGTTTTTGATAAGTTCAATAAATATTGAAAAAATATCAATTAAGACTAATTTTATGTATTCATTATTCTATTTAAATGAGTATAAGACTATTAATTCTTATCCATAATGGAGCGATATTCAAATATCAGTAAAAACTCCTAATGAAGTGATGATTGAATCAGAATTCTACAGCTCTTCTCTTATTTTATGTAAAATTATTTCCCAATAAATATATTTATTCATCCTTTATTCAAATTTGATGTTATTTTAGCCATGTAATTTATCCCTATTCATATATCCCTTATCAATTTAATGATTGGAAAAAAGAAATACTTTATTCCACTAATCTTTTATCAACGAAAGTCTTAATGTGAAATCATTATTAAAGATACTACCCTTGTATTGATACTCTTACTTAATAATGATGGATATATATATATCTCTCAAATTGTAGGGGAAACCCAAAATTATTGACTTGTTTATGTTTTTTAAAAAAAATTATGTATTTACTGATGAGTAAACTATTATTCTCTTTGACTGTGAGATTGAGTTTTTCTATTGAGCTCATACTTAGTTCTATGTATCTATGATAGATTCCCTATAAAATGGCACTGATTTACTTTAAAAAATTTTGAAAGAAACATAAATAGAATCTATATAAAGGGTTTTATTTGAAAAACTATTTCACAATGAGGGAAACTATTCCTCATTGTTATATATAAATATTGACCAAGGAATATCAGTTTTGGCTATCATTAACAAAAATAATCAATAACAAGACAATGTACCGACTACCCCCATATTGTTTATTAGTTTGGTCAACTATTAAGAGACAAAAACTACCTAAAAATTGATCTTCAATACTGATATCCTCAATTATGGGTCCATGGTTAGGATTTATCATAGGTAGTCTTACATATAAGATATGAACGTTATGAATTCATTGTGATTCCATCAATACATTCAAAATTACTCTTCTATATTTTTAGAGTTGACGGATATATTCCATAGATATTTCGTCAATTGATTTTTTTAACTAATTTTAGATGATATAATTATATATTACAATAGTAAGGAAGAATAGAACAAACTTTGGAGTAATGTGTTGTTGACGATGCAGAAGGAGAAGTTGAATAAAAAATTTAGCATTCATGAATTCGGGTTATATAATTATTATTTAGGGGTCATATAATAAGAATCAAGGGTAAAATAATATATCCTTTAAAGAAAAAGGTGATTTATGAATAGACCATACTAACTATTGTAAGAGAGAGATATATTTTTCCTTAATTTTCAAGACATTTTCAATTCTTAGTGAGAAATTTATCTTGATTTTCAAATACACTAATAATGTTAACTTAGAAGGGAGACATGTTTTGTTGGATTAATGTCTGTCAAAATAATTCAGGTATCTTAAGAAAATATATTTTAATGAACCATTAATCATAGTACCTTGACATGAAGAAATGTTTTTGATATAAAATGTTTCTTTAATGAAGAAATTGCAATATGATATCATATATAATTTCATAGTAGTACCTTATTCTTTATATTAATTAAGGGTTGATGAGACAAATTATTTGATTCATTATTTAGATGTAGTAATGATAATATCCTCCTCGATGATAAGGATGCATTATCTCTATGGTAAAAATTGTGATATATATATATATATACACTAAACAGAATAGATATAAAAATATATTCATATAGATGGAGTTGGATATGCATCATAGGGTTTTCTTAGATTTAATCAAGGACTATTACTACTAAATTCACTACCACACATGGAAAGAAAACATGGTGGATGTTTTTCGAAGTATGTATGATCATTATACATTATATGTAATGAGATTTTAAAGAGATCTAATAAACATCAATTTGTAATAGACAGACCATGGTTTCATAAGAAATGGGGAGAATATTTTACTTTGTTAATTTAATGATAAAAAATGTATTCATGGTATGTTCAAGGAATAAATGAAGGAGTATAGAGTGTTAAAAAATAATATTGGGAAAATATTAGATTTCAACATTGAAAATCATGGAATAAAAATATTTGATAAAAGAAAATGGGTTCCATAAATATGTGAATTTAAGAATGTTTCCCCCTGAGATTTTAAAAAATATATTGCCTAAATTAATACTATGTTCAATATAATGCTTCACATGGAATATTGAAATAAAATTCGGTGTAAAATATTATTATGAAAATTTAATTATAATAAAACCTTATGTAAATATAAATTATTTAATTAATTTGAAATTAATATAAAATAAAAAAGGAATAATTAATGTTTTTAAATGATTTTTTTCAATAAAAGATGCTATAAATATATAAATTGTTTCATTTTAACTTTAAAAAATAAATTTATAATTATTTTTTGTTAATTTTACAAATTTTACATATTTTTTAATTTCACATATAAATACTAGCGTACGGTGATTTATTTCATTTTTTTAAAGATTTATTTTTAAGAGAATAATAAAAAATACTTATTTTGATGTTGTAGTCTCTCTATGAAATATTCATAATAAAATAATGACAAAAATGTCATAAAAACATTTTTACATAATATTATATATTTATAATGAAAGATATATCATTTATAAACACTATATTGAATTTATAAAACCCTTGTTTACTATGTTTGGAACAGAAATAATATTTTACTTTAGAATATATTTTTATTTTATAAAATTAAAATTTAGTTTGCATCATTGGAAAACTAAGTATACAATTTATGAAATCATTTTGGTATTACATAACTTCATCAATTTAATTTTATGCTAAAAATTATGAATAATAGTATTAATGTTAATAACCTGGATAATGGTGAATGTGTAATTTTAAAAGAATTATTTTATTAATGTTCTATAATATTTATTTTAAAATTTAAATGTTATATCCTATTTAAAAAAACCTATTTTGTTTTTAAAATATATAAAAATATATTATCACTCATTTAATTGATATTTTATGTTATATGATATTAAGATCATGTGAGAGAAAAAAACATTTCTCTACAAAATTGTTTTTCTATATGTTAAAGGATTTAATAAAAATGTTAATTTTCTCCTATATAGAAATTTAATTAGACTACATAAAGCCTAAATTTAGGCTTAGAACATAAAAAATTAGTTATAATGGATTTATTATATTTTTATTAAAATATTTACCACTAGGGTAAAAATAATTACCAAGGTTAAACAATTGGTATAATGTTAATATAAAGTATTAAATATCGTGAAATAAGTTCAAAACATATGTGAAACTATGTAGGATGATAAATATTCCATAAAACTCCCCAAAATCTATTATTTGATGATTTCTTTCTCTAACCCTTGAATAATACCCTAATATTAATTTAAAATAACAAGTATTAACAAAATTTCTCTTTTCTTTTCTTATAAAATGGGAACACTTACAGCCTTATATGAAGCTTTATTGATTAAAATTTCATTCTAAAACACTTTCATTTTTATACTTATAGAATGCTCTCACCTTTTTATAACCCTTTGGTCTCATTTATTTAGATTATGAACTTTATTTCCATGGTTATTTTAAGACAATGTTCATTATCCCAAAGAGGTTAGAGGGCATGAGACTAACCAATGAAACACTATAAGGGGTTATTGGAATCAGATTTTAATTTATTGATAAATAATCCATATAATGCACCTTTATATAATTTATTGTCTATTTGTGGCCCAATTAATGTTTATTGGAATAATGATAATTGTATTCATGGGGTTTAAAGATTCATACTACATTCCTTATTGGAATGGTTTTCGATCTAATTATTTCCAAATATATAAGATTTATATTTGAATCGCATTTATAAATTTAAATTTATCACTTGTGGTAACTCATAGAGGTAATTTTCATGATCATCCTATTTAAAACCACCATAATTTATTTTCAATTAATTATCTTTTATGTGATTTTATTTCCTGTTCGATTTTTAAACATAACTTTTACAACTCATTTTTAAGAGATATTATTTAGTAAAATGGAAATTAAAATACTCATACTTTTAAAATTACGATGTTATTTTTTGTAAATAACATATATATATTAATAAATTTAATAAGTCCATATTCAAGTACCTTGGTTTTATTTACAAAATTTTAGTATAAAATATTTTAATATGTTCATCATTGGCTGTTTTAATAAGAGCATGAAAAAGAATATATTAAATATTTTTATCCAAGAATAACTCTTTTCACCAACTTTGTCATTTTCAAAAAAAACACTATATAAGGATTTCAATGTTTTCTAAATATAATTTTTTTTTCACATAATATTATAAACCATTTTAATTCAAATAAATGATTTTAAAATCCACGTTTACAAATTGTTTCCAAATTTTTTTCCCAATGAATTTATAAAAATATTTTCATCTGTATATTTTATTGTATCTTACACTTGTCCATGGATATGATTTAAAATATACAACACATCTTATTTCCCTATATGGATTAGAAAATGTACTATTGATTATTTTTTAAGACCATTGCATTTTCTCTTGGGTATTTTAAGTGATGTTAGAATTATGTATTAATTATGGTAATTATATCCCACATAATTTTGAATTATCATGGTATTATTAGTGGGTCCATTATAGCCCTCCAATATATTGGGTAAAGATTTATATCTTATGATACAATGACCTCTATACATGAACCAAGATACATTTGTGTTGTGTCAAAAATATCATGCATAGACCCAATTATTGTTATGCTACATTCACATGAATGTTTATCAACATAGTTGTAGTTATGATATGTTCATATAACTATTATATATGTATTTTTAGTTAATAAATGTTCATATTAATATGGGTGGACCTAGTTATGGTTAATCTATGTTCACATGACTGTGCATTGACCTATTTTGGGATAAGTTATGTTCATATGATTGTGTGTGGACCTGGTTTTTGTTAATAAATGTTCACAATGTTTCATATGGACATAATTATGGTTAATTTATGTTCACGATACTATTTTAGGAAGCATTTATGGTTAGAATTTATTCAATATATTGTGAGTATCTTAAATGAATACTTTTTTCCAATCAATATGATTTTACAAAAAACTCTGATTATAATTTCATGAGTCTTGAGTTATGTTCCAAAAATTTAGATGAGAAATTTTTTATATTGCATGTTCATTTTGGAATTCAATATTTATGATTTTCTTATGGATGAATATTATGTTTTAATATGAATTATTTTTTTTCTCTTTTATGATATTAGATTATTTTTTCTAATGCGTTCTCATAACGAGCATTTTACCACACCATCTTAATATGTTTCCCTTCACCGGGATATAAATATGTGTATAACATATAACTAATTTAGAAATAAGTATATTTTTGTTTATCTATGGATAAGTGATCAATTGTTTTATTAAATAAATTTTCTATATAAATTTTCCATGAAGACACTATAAATATTTTCTTATGATAAAGATATTTATATGAGATGTAATGTTCAATTTATGGAAATATTGGGAAATAATGATATACTTATCATAGATCATTATAGTTTATATCAAAGTAGGTTTTAGTTATTTTTTTGAATAGTTTAATATTTTTTATACATGGATGGTAAAACATTAAGGAAAACCTTGGGGATATATTTACAAGAGAAGTCTAAGCATATAACAATGTCTAGAATCTGCAAATTTGTGATTTTTTGGTTCCTAAATAAGATAATTCCATATATAGATACAATAAGTTTTATGTGGTTGTGTAATAGATTCACATATGGGTTATCTCCTTAAAAATATTGGTATAGTATCAATTATGTCGTTACTCTATAGCATGATGAGTGAGGCTAGGATTGTATTCCATGATAGACACTTCTAAGTGAAATGTTTTTGTTATTCATAATCTCTTTAAACCCAAATATATAAGATTTTAATATAGTATAATTCAATGATGAGATAGGTAATAGAACCAAATATGAAAATGATCATAGAATAATAATTTAAATTGAAAGAGTGATATGTAATTCTAATTATTACAATGTTTAACTAGACATATCATAGGTTAAAATAAATGAGTCATTATATAAGGCATTTGAGTTTTAATATTCATATACTGATTTACTCTGATTTGATTATAAATTATCATAACCATTTTGGTTAAAGTATTTGGTGGGGAACAAGATCATGAAAATAATTTTGTGAAAGGTATCTCCCTATGAACTCATAAAGAATAATATTGAGGATAAATAGTTAAATAGTCATAAAAATTATATTTCGGTGGACATAGAATTTGAATAAATTTATTGAGTTTATTTTGGATGAATTATCCTCTTCTATTTGTGAATAATAATAATAATTTTGAGCTCACAATTAATTTAATAATATTTTAACACCCTACAATTTTAGAAAGTATTTTTTTTCTAAATTAACTATATATTTCATTGATCATTTCAAACCAAATGATGAACTAAAATGTTCAGTGAATTACTATATAAATATTATTGAGAAACATTATGGAAAATAAATACAATTGTAAAATAAAATATTCTCAACAACTATAAATAAATAAAAATTGGATTAATAACCCTTAATGTTTTATAAAATTATTTTTTATAAAGGGTGTTATTAATTATATATTTATATATATAATTTTCATTTAAAAAATTATTTGATAAATTGTTGAATTTTTATCTTTAACAATTTTAAAAAAATTGCAATTGAAAATTATCCGAAGATGAATTTTTGGATTTCTTAGAATAATTTATTTTTAGGAGAATAGTAAAAAATATCAATTTTTATAATATTCTCAAATTGAATACATTATCATAATATGATAACGAATTAAAAGACATTAACATGTTTTTATGTAAAAACAAATATATTAATAAATTAAAATATGACATTTAATAATGCTTTGTTGAATTTATAGTTCCCATTTTTTGAAATTATGGAAACATATGTAATATTTTTCAAAAAAATAATTTTTATTATATTATATTAAAAATTAGTTTTCATCACTTATTAAAAATATCTTGAAAAATACATTTAATATTTTAAACATAAAATTACATATAATGTAATTTGTTCATTTTCATTTTTAGCATAAAAATAGTTAAACAATGATTAAAATTTATGATCATGATAATGGTCAAGGGTTAGTTTAAATGAATTGTTTTATTAGTGTTGTGTAATTTTTATCTGATAAATTCAAAAGATCATTTTAATATAAATTACCTCATATGATGATTTCAAATATGTAAAAATATATTATCAGACACTTAATCAATAAAAACTTTCATATGATATTATGAACACATAATGGTAAAAACTACATCTTTCAAAATAATGGTTTATCAATTTGTTAGATTTCCTATGTTTAAAGATAATTTATTATTACCTTTAAATTGAATTATACTATATATATATATATATAATAGATTTAAAAAATCCAAATTTTTAATAGATTTTACATTACATTTTAAATAAACTATAAACCACTAAGGAAAAAACTAGTTACCAAGGTAAAAACCCAAATGGTTAAAATGATGATATCAAGTAGTATATGTCATGAAAAATTATTAAAAAATATTGTTAAATTAATGTTTGATTATTTATATACCTTATATCACCCAAAAATCATTTATTTAAAAATAATTTAACCCCTTAAATCATGAATAAGGTCATGATATTATTGAAAAACATTGGGTATTCAAAAAAGAAACCTTATCTTCACCGATAAAATGGGAACACATATAATCCTACATGCCACCATAAAGCCTAGAAATTTCATCAGGACAATCGACAATTTTCCTCCACCGAGTAACATTAATCATGTTCAAGATCCTTTGGTCTCAATTAGTTATCATATTATCTTCAATTCCATTGATAAATTCTAGATATGTTTTGGGTTTCATTGTGGTAAGAATTAATTTGGATAAACATGGAAATAAGGTGATGGGGTTTTTTCAAAAATATTAAATTCCTAATAGATAATTATTATTAAGAACCTTGATATAATTTATGGTGTATTTTTAAGCTAAAAATGTTTATTTTTAAACACTTCATTTAATTCATGGGATTTTAAAATCCATGTTAGATTCCTCCTTCAAAAGTATTTTGATTAAATAGTTACTATATCCATAAGAGTTATATTTCATATCTCATTTATAAATCCATATTTCCCACCTATGAAAGCTTATATGATGAAAGTTTATGCTCTTCCTACATAGAAACTACTTTATTTTCTTCTCCTTTAAAAATCTATAGGTATATTTGTTTTTAATTTGCTTATAAGGATGAAATACAATTTTTTTAGGTATATGGGTTTCTATAATTTTATTCTAAATACATAAAATTTTATCTTCACCACCATTTTTATAAATTATATATTATCTATTTAAAAATTATTTAATACCAAAATAAATTACCTTGTATTTATTTAAAAAACTTCAATATGAAATATTTTTATGTTTTCCCCATGTGTGTTTTCTATAAATGTATAAAAATGAATCAATATAAAATAATTATTATGAAAAAAACCATTAACCCTATTTATAATCATTAATGGAACAACCTCCCTCGGTATTTTAAAATTATCTAAATAATATGAATTTTTCATATTTTTTTATAATATGTTTATATTCAATAAATTTTTTAAAAAGATAAGGTTATTCATTATTTTTAAATTGGTTTTTCTAAAATTGTTTATAAAAAAAATTTCATCAATGTCTTTGTAATTGCATAGATCTCTCGAAGCCATTAATTTGTGAAAATACAGTGGTTGAAGAGTTCTAGGGGGTCACAATTAACCATTTCAAGAGTTTACCAAAATTTATAGTTTTTGTACTGGTGGGTAGCAGTGGTGGATCATGATGGTGACTCGTGATGGTGAATCTTCCATAGATATATTAGAATGGTGATTCCTCCACTAGAAGCTCAGAACGATGAGTACTCCACCGGTAGATCACAGCGGGAGGTCATGATGTTGACGTGCGATGGTAAGTCATCCACTAGTAGCTCGAAACCATGAGTCATCCCCAAAAATATCATAACATTGAGCCTTTCACTAATAGAAATTAATAGTGAGTCATCCATTGGTATCTATCAATGGTAGAACGTTGAATGGTGAGTCGGGACCAATGTGTCAGAATGGTGAATCACACTGGTGACTCGCACTGATAGCTTGCACCGGTGACTCACATGAGTGAATCACCTAACGGTGAGCCATTTCCAATAGTTTTCTATTTTTATAGTTTTTTTAGTTCTCTAGAGTTTCTCCCCGTTAATTATTTTTTTAATGTTAATTGATTTTAATAACATATTTAATTTCTTTATCCATTCCAAATTGTATATTTCTTTTAAAATCCTGACGCTTCCCTTGACTCACAAACCACATGGTCTTATTTATTATCTGAATTTAATTGATTTTAAAAACAATTTCTCCTATTGATTCAGGATCTATCCATTCTAAAGTCGAGATCTTCTGTTCATGGGGAGAATCCTATTCTCTTGGTATGAGGTTCCCAATACTTTTCTTCACTGATGAATCGTGCATTGTGTTGTGGATTTTGGAACTAGTTTTTTCCTAGAGGCTTTTTCTATGCATGAGCACCACCCATCAATAGTGAAATAAGGAAGTGTTGATTGTTTCCTCTTCGATGTAGGTTTCCTTCACCCCTCCTCTTTGTGCATCATGTGGGGTGTGCATATGGATGTCTCTTCTATTAAAATAGTTGATCCAAGATTAACTGCATAGTTGAATATCTTTTTAATAAGAAAACAAGGGGTTGGGAATGTAACATGTTTTTTTACTATGTTATTGTTTATTTTAATGATATTATGATCTATATGGGCTAGTGACCCACTAGAAATCATATCCATTGGTGGTGCTTGTTTATGCACAGGATAGTTATGGGATTTATGATTTTTATTTCTTTGAACAGAATTATATATGAAAATTCTTAACAGTGTATACATGGGTCATAATTGGATGCCCCAAGACAAGACCATTTTTGATAACTCTGGAATTAAAAATTGGAATTAAATAATGGATTCCTTATTAAACCTATAATTTTTTTCCTTGTATGGTTTGTGTGGTGTTTTGGTTGAAAAAACTACTATATGTGGGTTGTTTAGAAGGTGTGTTGGAGTCCCAGATTTAGATATTGATTGATTGTTGAATGGATGTGCAGTGTTATGTAGTAGGAATGTGGAAAGTGGTAGTGATGAGATGTGTTGTTTGGTTATGGATGTGATTTGGGGGTTTTCTTTATTGAGAGGATGGATTAAGAATCAAAATATTTAATAATGATGATGGATGTGGTTGTTTTGGGTAATTCACCCGGAGTTTCTCCATGAGTAGCATGCAAAATGCTTCACCCCGTGTTTCAGTATCAGTATATGTTATATTATTAATGGGTATTAATGAATCGAAAATATGTAGTGTGTTAATCTAGTAGTCTCTTCACATTTTGAAGTGACTATTGTGGTATTGACTATTTCCCTATGTCGCTTATTGCTTGTCGTGGCATGTGTTACATAGTTTCCCAGGTAGTGATGTAGAAACAAATACATAATAATGTTGATATGACATTAGTTTGTTTGGTTAATATGAAATATTTATTCAATAAAAAGTTTAATGATGATATTCATAGTTAACTATGGCTAAAAGTAAGTAATGAAATGAATGGGTGTTGAGTGAAAGGGATTTGTGAAGCCACTTTAATTTTTCAACATCCAACGTGACTATTGCTGATACTAACTAAGGTAGTAGTTATTCTAACTCACATAGGTTTTCCTTGAGTTATTGGTACTATATATATACATGTAATGTATGTTCTTGTGATTTCTATACGCACCCAGCCTAGATGAGAACCATGTGCCGAACTCCCCCTTTGTCATGGGAGAGGGTGTCTTTCCAAATCATCCTGGTGGGTGGATGGATGGATAGCCACCCACTCTTCCCTACTCCCACTTCCTAGCAGGGATATCCCATGATTCTTCATTTAGGATGTCATTCTTGATTCCCAGGTGTGTGCAGGTGTGTTATATTTCCCAAGTGTATTTGGGGTGATATGTTTTGCGGTTCCCATGTGTCTTTGGGATAAGATGTGTTGTGCTTCCCAAGTGCCTTCGAATTGTATTGTGGTAGCGGACCATGTGTGTGAAGGTGGGATGTGTTGTGGTAGTGTCCCAAGTGCCTGCGGCTGGGATGTGTTGTGATATTGTCCAATGTGTCTATGGGTATGATGTGTTTTTATAGTGGTCTATGTGTCTGTGGGCGGGATATATTGTGGTTGTGAGGCCTATGTGTGTGTGGGTAGTGTGACAGCCCGACTCCAGAATACCTGGATCCGGTGCCTTGAAACATAATTTGTACATTTTTACAAAAACCTTGCACTGAAATTTTACACATCATGTCCCATACAGAGGATCGATTCGGTTCAAGTTTTAAGAAACCAGCTACTTCATACATTCCTCTTCTACTAAAACTGATACCTAAAAATTTTATTTCAAAAATGTAGGCTGATCATACAAACACCTAGTGAGGGGTTTTAACATATCATAATATGACAATATAAAATTTAAAAATATTCTTTTAAAATTTCCCATAAAAACATTTTCTTTATGAATATAGAAACATAAACATCACAACATATAATTTAGTCTAAGAATCATAAGGGAAATTTTCATTTTATTCTGAAGGAGTTATAAGAAATCATGATGCAATTATAATCATGTTCATTCAGAATGATAGGTAAATGCATTCTTAACAAGCATGAAATAAGAATGCACAAGTACGAATTTAATATCTAAGAGTAATACATAATCATAGTTGTGCATAAAGGTAATAATATCAATTTCATTCTCTATTACTGTGAAACATACACTGGCTAATAAATCACTGAGTGAAAAAAATAAACATCATGCCATAAGCATTTACTTCTTTTGATTCTCGTAAGTACAGGCTCTTAACCATGGATATTCAAGTTGTCAAATATCCAATTGGTTAATTAATTGTCATATATATAATGAGGGAACGTATAATATCAGACCCTGTCAAGACCTCGTGTTAGGACCTAAAATGTCAATGGCCACATGATTATCTCATGAGAACTATCGATGCATCGATGGGCTTTCATTAACTGGTCCCCAACCCGTTATACCAAGTCTATTACTTTCCTCAAATGCCAAATAGGGTTGTATATTCAAAAATTTCACACCACTTTGAATATTTAATTTCACATTTCATATTATTCAAGGTGTCGCATACCACTTTGAATAATTTAATTCATAGTTCCATAAAAGGTCATATGAGTATTAATTACATTCATTAGCATTTACACATATATAAAGAGAATCAGGCATATAAGTATTAATTACAGAACTATCAACTGCATGGCTATGTCATTGACCGGTGACTATGACAACCAGGTTTTGGCATATGTGATGACAACTAATGCACAAAAGCAATTCATGTTTTGTTACATAAAATGATAAACCTAAATGCTAAAATCATTACTAATAAACTACACATTGGAATTTAATCATGGATTGGGTGCTTAATTAATTAACAGATAAGCCAAATTTTTCAAAAGGGATATTAAACACATAAATTTCCAAACCTTGAATTCTAGTATGCTTATGTTTAACATGTCACAAGGGTACACAAAAAGTTAAACATGAATAGCATTAAATTCAACTATAATTAACACCATTTAGTATATGTCTGAAAATAAGTGATTTATAAATATGCACGTAAGAGTAGTAAACCCAAAATATTATACTCATGAACTCTCCATAATTACTAAATGCATTAGAAGTATAATATTTGGAATATCCAAAATTAGGGTTTAGTGTTATGTAAATTTGTTTATACATAGGGGTACAAAAGTTAGTGTTTTTTAAACAAAAAGTAAACCTATTTCCAAAACCAACAGTTTTATTTTTTCTTAGTAATCCATGGAAAATTTTAAATAAAATTAAGGAACAAAGTTTTTGTGTACACACATATTTTCACTTATCTGAAAATGCATCATGTATAAAAGGGTTTAAACCAAAAATCCATTAACACCCATACGACTTTAATATTTTAGTCACATTAATTAACCAAAGTCCTTAAATTTTAAATCATAATATAAAATTTGGAAGGATTATTTAATAAACAAATTTATATAAATTTAAACCTCGATCACACATATAACTTATATGAATAATCAGGTATACCTAAGTGTCTTACACCAGAATCTATCGACACATACATGTTTATCAAAATGTCAATAAATCATTGATGTCCAATGGTGAGAGACTTAAAAATGGTCCAGAAGGTGAGTTATACAAACTATATAATTATATACAACTGTGTATACTATATAAATATATATATATATATATATATTATTTTTATAAGACACATAATTCCTTATGTTCCAACATCAAATTTTTTATTAATGATAATCCAATAGTATATAAGAGGAAGAAGAGAAGAAGGGAGAGAAAGACGTAAACAAGCCTATGGGGGTCTAAAATAATGGAGACCCAAAGCATCTCCTCTAATCAGATTCGCTCCCTGGGGCTTGAATGGATGTGTGTTTGGGAATATATTTAACCCCAAATCCACTGTGGAGGTGAGATAGTCCGCCACCTTGTTCCCTTCTCTCCACGTGTGAGCCACCTGTATATTACTGATAAGAAGAGTTTTGCACTTTATGACCATATATGATATGGACCAGGGGTAACATGTCTTCCAATTAGAGCATCATGGAGGGTCAAAGAATCAGTCTCCACTTGGGATATCTCTAGGTTCTTCTGATTGCAAAGGGACAAACCAGTAAGCATAGCTTTCGCCTCATCCTGAAGAGGGTCATCATTGTCGTACGTCTCAGCGAAGGCTAGAATAACTTCCCCTAGAGTGTCCTGCACCACGCCCCCACCTTTCATTCTACCCATAATGCAGGATCCATCTGTGTTAAGCTTATAACCATCTCTCGGGGGGTGCCAGCAGACCCATTGACCCACTGGATTGTTGCTGGAGACCTGGGCTGCCATGGCTGGTATCTTGAGCAGGTTACGCATAGGAGCATAACGGCCATCTTTGAAGAAGGTGGACATGTCAATCAGCAAGTTCTTTATATGCACCATGATAATCCTTGAAGTTGGACTGGTGCCCTCATATCTGGCTTGGTTTCAAGCCTGCCACAGGCACCAACATACGCCGCTGAAGATGATGGACCTCGCTGCACGACCAGGACCGTACTCCGGAGTCCTAAGAAACCAACTGTCTAGGATAAAATCCCCACGTGGGCATGGACTGTGGACATATCGAGTCCACCAATGAATAACCAAACTACCCGAGCCCACTCACCTTGAAAAAACAGGTCAAACGTGCTTTCCTCCATTGGTAATCAGCCGCAGTGACAGCCAGAGGCCATGTTGATACCCACTTTCTTGATGTTGTCGTCTGTTGCCACCGTCGGTCGCCTTACTCTCCAAGTTAGGAAATTGAACTTGGAAGGAATTCTGGTGCACCAAACTATATCATTCCAGTTTCTGTGATGATCCTGTTCATACTGAAGCCTCCGAAAATACCTAATGGCAAAGGCCCTCGAGGAGGAAGGAGTGAAGATAAATTTATCAGGCTCTGAGTAGATAACAATTGAATCGAAAATGGCCCGCTACTCCTCATTCTGAATTGCCTGACAGAACGAAGGGTACATACTCTCTTCCCTAAAGGTAATCAAAGGGGTAGGACAGCTTGGAAAACCAATAATAGAACCTGCCCAATTGTGAGTCCAGAACAGGATGTTACATTCCCGCACAAGCCATCACGAATGTTGATGGAGTGTTGGGATGAGTACATGAATCTTGGCAGAGAAGGGAGAGGTCTGGCCTCCAGTGGCTTCCAAATTTCCCATTCGCATGTGTAGCATTGACTTCCCTTAAAGCGTACGTTCCTCAAGTATTTCCCATACAAGTTTTGCATGCATGCATTGAATCGTGTTGTTAAGGATCCTCACATTGATTCCACCATCATGAATTAGCCTTGCCATCTTCTCCCATGCCACCCAATGCCTCTTGCCTTCTGATCTAGCATCCCACACAAAACTGACCAGGATCTTATCAATGTTGTTGATGACGCCTTTTGGAACATTAGTGGAAGCCATAGCATGGATGTGGATGGCTGCCAAAACATTGTTGACTAAAGCAATCCTTCCTCTGAAGGATAGAAATCAGTTCTTCCAATTAATCACCATGCCCGTTATTCTTCTCAAAATTTGATCAAAGTCTCGGACTTGGAGTCTCCTTTGAGATATGGGCGCGCCAAGATATTCCAGAGGGAAAGATCCTCACTGCATGTCCATAGTACTGCAAAGCCAGGAGGCCCGCTCAGCAATGCACTTGTTGGAGATAAAGATGTTGCTCTTATCATTGATGATAAGTTGGCCACTCCATGCACAGTACTCCTCCAGAATCCTCTTGAAGCCATTCACTGATCTCCTTCCACCATTGATAAATACAATGGTGTCATTCGCGAGCATCCAATGAGAGATGGTTGGAAGGTTAGTTTTCCTCTTATAAGGGAGGATATCACCACTGGACATTCCTTTGTTGATGAGGCGGCTGAGGGTATCCTGCGCGAGTATAAATAAAATGGGGGAGATGGGATCTCCCTGCCGCAGCCCGCGGGTTGCCTTAAAGAAGACAAAGGTCTTTCCTAAGAAAGAAATCGCCATCCACAAGGAACTAAAAAATTTGAAGGTAAGATCAATGACTTTATGGGAGAATCCCATAGTCGTGAGCACTTTGTTAATGAAGCTCCACTCAATCCTGTCATATGCTTTGCTCATATCGAGTTTAATCGCCACATTGGATTCGTGAGTCTTGATGTTGATGTCTCTCAACACTTCCTGCGCCAATGCTAGCGCCCCTTGGATGGGCCTGCCCTTCACGAAACCGTGTTGTTCAGTGGATAACCATCGAGGAAGATGCCCAGACATCCTTGAATTGAAGATCCTCACCAAGATCTTATTGGGGAAGTTACACATACTTATTGGTCTATAATTCGCAAGGGAGGAGGGGTTCTTAATTTTAGGAATGAGCACCCTGGTGGTAGCAGAGGCCACCCGCGGGAGGCTCCCTCCTCTGAAAAAGTCTTGTATCGCAGCAGTAACATCACCCTTAACAATGTCCCAAGCATCCCGAAAAAAATGCACCTGGGAACTTTGTTGGGGCCCGGTGCACTGTCTGGGTTGAGATTCCTCATGGCCTCCTGTATTTCTTCCTCCTCCGATATCTTTTCCAGCCTTTCATTGTCCTTGTGCGAGACCAAGGAGGGCACTGCTTCCCAAAGCTCTGCATCTCCAGTGGGGTATCCATTGGGCATTCTCATATTGGGGCCAGCCAAGAGGTCCTGAAAAAACGTCAAAGTCATACCTCCTATTACATCTCTGTCGTCCTTAAAAGTGTCATCCTCCTACATGATGTTGGGATTGATGGTGTGGCTTTTTTCACTGATGCCAGCATGGAAGAAGGCTGAATTCTTGTCACCCTCATGCAACCATTTGATCATGGATCTCTAACAAGCCATTCTTTCCTGCTTAAGAATCATTTGGGCCCAAGTATCCTTCTTCTCCACAAGGTCTTCAAACGTCGACTCACTCCACTCCGCCTCTAGTTTGGTTTCCATGCTCTCAATATTTTGTTTCAGAGTCTCCAAATTCTGGTCGCTCATAGGGAGACACATGGACCACTCTTGTAGCCTGAGTTTCAGCCTCCAAAGCATATTATGGATGGCTATCCAAGTATGCCCACGGGTCGACTCCCCCCACGAGTCACTAACAATCCGTTGGTATTCAGGATATCTGGTCCAGTAATGGTAGAATCTGAACTTCTCGTGGGAAGCCTTTCTTGGGGACAACATGACTAGCATGGGAGAATGGTCTGAAATACCATCGGCAAGATGCACTACCTTGACATTCGAAAACTTGGAGATTGCATTGATGTTCGCTAGGCACCGTCGATCCGACTCCATCATCGCCTACTTCCCTTATGGTTGTTGCACCAGGTGTGACAGTCACCAAAGTATCCCATATCAATAAGCCCTGCATCCACCATGAATTGGATGAACTCCAAGATGGCCTATCGCGGGAAAGGCCGTCTTCCCTTCTTCTCCTTAGGTTCTGAGATAATGTTGAAGTCCCCACCCACCAGCCACAGGAGGACGCTAGGGTCGAATGTATTTAGATCCTGTCATAACCGTCCTCTGTTGTTGGCATCACACCTACAGTACACAAAGGACATGTATAAGCTTTCCCCGCCTTTGGTAACTTTCGTGGTGATAAACTAATCTCCCGAAGTAGCCTTAATCTCAAACACGTACAGATGCCAGGACTTGAGCCAGGGGGATTAGAACATTGTGAAGACAGGTGGGGAGCTGGTTTGAGGGACTTTCCTCTATCCGGGCTGGGAGTGGATAGTACTACCATACCTTGCTCCTCATGAGGAGATTCTGGAGACTTGGGTCCATCGCACTCAGCTAGAAAGGAAACTGTTCTTGAATCCAACTCTCCACAGACACCAGGTGGAGTGATGGGGTCTTTAAGACTTGCACCATCATGCTTCCCTTCGAGAAAATCGGCAAGGGCGGTTTCGCCGCACCGAAATGGGCCACCAAAGTCCACTGCAGTCCGTCCACCGCATCCTCAAACACTTCCATGGACACCTCAAGCGATACACTGGGACCCTCCCGCGACACCATCGCGGAAACCGGGCGAGCGTCCAGGAAGCATGCCCGCCGGGATCCCAAGCCGCAAACCGCCTCACTGAAGGAGAGATTAGGCCGACACCTGCTGGAAGGCTGATCCGTGCGATACTGCGGAGGCACCACCAGGGGTCGGGGATCCAGAACCCTAAAATCGAGGGGAGAAGGGGCCGGCGAAAGGGGAGCTGGGCGCGGGCCAGATCCGAGCTCCACCGGAAGCTAGGGGGCCCCCGAAGTCCGGGAAAAGGAAGCCGCAGCGGACGAAAATTTTGAAATGGCCGACGGCGCGTGACCCGCATTCTCCCCATTCGGTTCCATTCGATTCAAATGAAATACTCCATGCTCAAAAAAAAAAAAAAAACTACATAACCCAAATATATATAAGGTATGTAAACAAGTTTTACATGAGATAAATTATTCTACAGATTTAAAAAAAAAAATACTACATAACCCAAATTCCAGAAGTCTTGGAATTGGGTAAGAGGGTTTTATCCAAACCGAAAAGAAGTATATATATACAAGAATTTACATATATAAATATATAAACTTCAACACAACGAGCAAGGCAATATAAATTCCTTAAGTTCATAATACTATTAGAACTCAAAAACCAAGAGACCTAGGATTGGTATAAGAGAAAATATTAACTAAACGGTGTGGTTGTATACATATTTTTATGAGAATACACATATATGTTTATACATTCAATGCAACAAAGCAAAGACAACTCATTCTTGTACCTTGGTTTGAGGAGGAGGAGGGGCTCGGGAAAAGCTCGAAGGATATTGAAGGAGGCGCTGGAGGAAGGAGAATAGCCAAGGGATTCATGGGGGGCAATGGTTTGTTTATAAACAATATCAAACATAAAATATATAAAATATTTTAAAGTCACTTGCAAAGAATCAGAGACCCAATCAGTTTAAAATAAGACTGGGGTGTTGGCATTCTGGAAAACACGTGAAAGGAGGGATCTCAGATGGTGATGGAAGGAGTCACGAGTGTGGAAAAACAAGAGAAAGGAGAAGTAGGGGTTGCTGGTCCGACGCATGCAGAGAAGAAGAAGACAGCTCGGGAGGAAACCCAAAAAATGGATAGTGGAGATTAAAGGGAAAGTAGATTGGATGGCCACGGTGATGCGACGATTATAAAAAGAAACAGACGGTCCAGATCAGATCGTGACTTGATCTGACGGCTTCAGTGCAATTTGGAGTTTTTAAAAGCGATGGACGGTCACGATTAGATCTGGGTTGGATCAGAGGACGCACAAAAAACTCAAGGGGTTCAGCAACTGTTGAGGATTAAGCGTCATATCGAAACAGACGACCCTGATCGCACGCGACACGATCCAACAACGGAGATTTGATCCTAGCCAATTTTCCTCATCCCACATCGAATCAGATGGACTCTTGCACCCTATTTAAAAGCCCGCAGCTCTCGGCCTTATGCCATATTACTCCTCTCCCCCTCTCGGTACCGCCCCGTACCGGGTTCTGTGGGCGCGCTCCTGCGCCCACCCATGCCGTCGTGCCACCCTGCATGGTGGCTTCTCTAGTTCCCTTGTGCATGCTCCTGTGCACCCTTCGGGGTAGCTACGCCCCCAGCTCGCTAGACCATGGACACACCGCGTGCACACTATCCCACAGGCCTGCCTATGCTAAGGCTGAGGGATAGGCTTGGCCGCCTAGCGCGTGCTGCCTCCCTCGGCCTGACTAGAGGGCTAGCCCTTGGTGGGTTTATTTTTTACACAGAGACAACTCACAATACTAACCATAAAATTATAGAAAAATAAATATATTCATTTTAACAATAAAGAGAATATCATACATTTTATAAAACCTGATTTTCATTTTTAAACTTTAACAGATTAAGGTACACCAATTGAATTATACTTTTCCTTGACTTAGATTATTACTAAAATTATTTATAAACATGTTTCCAAATTCAAAGATAAGAATCATACATCCCTTTAAGCCCAACGTTATAACATAAAATTAAATATATCTATAGGAAAACTATTCTAGTTTTATCAATGACCTTGTTTAATCATTAAGAATGAAAACATTTAAAAGATATTTGAAATATTTGAAAGGTGTTTGAAATCTTCACCTCATTTTAAAATCACACTAAGTGTGGTTAAAAATATTAAACCATTTTCCTTTTAAATCTCATAATAAGAGGTTTTATTTTAATTTCAATTCATAACGTAAATATTTTGGAATACTAAATTATACTTATATATTTTTAATTAATCCACAAAAGACCAACAACTATAATTATAGCTTTTAGAAGTCAACGGTCACAAGCATCTCCAACGGTCACCCAAGGGGTTTCAGTCAGGTAGATGCCTTATAAACAAAACATTAGTGTGCCCTAAACTCAAGACAATTGAAGATGATTGTGCACATCATTCCAGTGATGCTTGGTGCTGTTGTAGTGGCTCTGGACATTCTAATGTTCATTGGGATGGATCCGAAAGACCCATATTATCTTCTTGTGGTTTTTGTTGTTTTGGGTGGTCTCCCTATAATTCTAATATGTCTTTTAACATGTATTCTTGGTTAGTATGGTTTTCCTTTGACCTTTTTGTAATGTAAACACTTCGTTGTTTTATTTTAATGAACTGTCTGGTATTTATAGTTTGCAAATTTGTTCGGATAACATGCAAATAAAGCCAAAATATTATTATTACATGAGAGATTAGTTTTGGGGCATCACATTTATCCCATCTACAAAGAATTGCGTCCTTGCAATTTAATTCATATAACCATGCCAAAAGAAACTCTCTGACGTTATTCACCACAACCTCCATCGTGGAGGATCTTCTGGTGTGGCCAGCTGAATACCCATATTGGTGTTAAAATCTTCTGCTTCCCTAACCCAGACACACCTTGAACAGTATGGGTTAAACTCATGCTGTGTACACTCAGGCTTCTATAGGGATGCTCAAATGGTAGAGAGTTCAGAGATGATGGAATGGACAAGCTCTTTAAGAACTCATTGGACTGCCTCTTGTCTGAGAATGTCGATGTCGTAGATGTGGTCATACAAACTAAAACTCGGGATTTGGTGCATGTAGGCTGCGTGAAGGTCCCCTTCCAAGGAAGCCTCTTGAAACCATACCCTGGCTACGAAGTTTCGGGATAGAGTGAAACAAAGGAAAAGAGCTTTATCGTACTTTACCATTCCTCTATACTCAGCGAGTTGAGCAGTGGCTATACGGTGGTAGATATAGGCTTTCTTAGGGATGAAGTGGAGAATGTCTGGACTGTTCGATGCCGCGTAAAGTTGTTTTCATGTTCATCACAGGTTTGGGAAGGGAAGGTATTCTTCGACACAGGTTCTGACCATGATGGCCTCTAATACTTCAACGAGAAGAGATAATATGTGGGTTTATCCTTCAAACAGGTTTTTTTTGAAATTAAAATTAGTGAAATTCACTTAAAAGTAAAAACACTAAAAGTTTCTTTGAAAGAAGAAGAAACAAATTTTATTTCTGTAAAAAAAACTGTTACACTACACCCAAAACAAATTGTTTCCCTAGTTCCCAGATACAGGAATCCCCAAAACAATTTCAAAACTCTCAATCTCTCTGAACAAAATGCAACTTGAGCAGTCTGGTTCAATCACGTGGGTCCACTTATGGTGTCTCCAGAGTGTGAAATGAGGAGTGTAAAGCTGAGATACATCAGTATGTACTCGATGTCTATACATAGAATGGGATGCCTCCAATTCAAGAATTTCAAAGTCCATTACTTGACAATAATGGCCATAGGACAAGATTTGGCACATATGTGCTGCGCGAAGGTCACCCACTACCGTAACTTCTTGGAAATCAATGTGGGATGGTATGCCTTCTATTGTGGTGAATCATATACAATTTCCATCAATGTATTTCCCTCGATGTGCGTATGATGGAAATTGGGTTTTCATCATAAAGAGGTACTCCAATCAAGTTTTTCATGAGATAAATTATCCTATAGATTTTAAAAAAATAATACATAACCCAAATTCTGGAAGTCTTGAAATTGGGTAAGAGGGTTTTATTCAAACCAAAAAGATGTATATATATACAATAGTGTACATATATAAATATATAAACTTCAACACAATGAGCAAGTCAATATAAATCCCTTAAGTTCATAATACTATTAGAACTCAAAAACCAAGAGACCTAGGATTGGTATAAGAGAAAATAATAACTAAACCATAAGGTTGTATACATAATGTTATGAGAATAAATATATATGTTTATACATTCAATGCAACAAAGAAAGACAACGCATTCCCTTAACTTGGTTTGAGGAGGAGGGGATCGGGAAAAGCTCATAGGATCTTGAAGGAGGAACTAGAGGAATGAGAATAGACAAGGGATTCATGGGGGGAAATGGTTTGTTTATAAACTATATCATACATAAAATATATAGAATATTTTAAAGTCTCTTTCAAATAATCTGAGACCCAATCAATTTAAAATAAGACCGGGGTGTCGGCCTTCTGGAAAAGGAGTTAAAGGAAGGGTATCAGATGGTGATGGAAGGAGTCACAGGTGTGGAAAAACAAGAGAATGGATAATTAGGGGTTTCTCTATAGAGAGGATGGATTGGGAATCAAAATATTTAAGAATGATGATGGATGTGGTTGTTGTGGGTAATTCAACTGGAGTTTCTCCATGAGTAGCATGCAAAAAGCTTCACCCCATGTTTCAGGATCAGTATATGTTATATTATTAACTGGTATTAATGAAGCGAAAATATGAATTGTGTTAATCTAGTAGTCTCTTCACCTTTTGAAGTGACTATGGTGGTATTGACTATTTCCCTGTGTTGCTTATTGCTTGTTGTGGCATGTGTTACATAGTTTCCTAGGTAGTGACGTAGAAACAAATACATAATAATGTTGAGATGACATTAGTTGGTTTGGTTAATGTGAAATAGTTCTTTAATTAAAAGTTTAATGATGATCTGCATGGTTAACTATGGCTAAAATTATATAATGAAATGAATGGGTGTTGAGTGAAAGGGCTTTGTGAAGCCGCTTTAATTTTCCAACATCCAATGTGACTATTTCTTATACTAACTGAGGTAGTATTTATTGTGACTCCCATAAGATTTCCTTGATTTATTGGTACTATATATATACATATAATGTATGTTATTGTGATTTCTATACGCACCCATCCTAGATGAGCACCATGTGCCGAACACCCCCATTGTCACGGGGGAGGGTGTATTTCCAAATCATCCTGGTATGTGGATGGATGGATAGCCACCAATTCTTCCCTACTCCCACTTCATAATAGGGATATCCCATGATTCTTCATTTAGGATGTGTTTCTTGATGCCCAGGTGTGTACAGGTGTGTTTTGTTTTCCAAGTGTATTTGGGGTGATATGTTTTGTGGTTCCCATGTGTCTTTGGGATAAGATGTGTTGTGCTTCCCAAGTGCCTTCAAAATGTGTTGTGGTAGTGGCCCATGTGCGTGAAGGTGGGATGTGTTGTGGTAGTATCCCAAGTGCCTGTGGCTGGGATGTGTTGTGATAGTGTCCAAGGTGTCTATGGGTATGATGTGTTTTTATAGTGGTCCATGTGTCTGTGGGTGGGATGTGTTGTGGTTGTGAGGCCTATGTGTGTGTGGGTAGTGTGACAACATGACTCCAGAATACCCAGAGTCGATGCCTTGAAACATGATTTGTACATTTTTACAAAAACCATGCACTGAAATTTTACACATCATGTCCCATACAGAGGATCGATTCAGTTCAGGTTCTAAGAAACCAACTGCTTCAAATATGCCTCTTCTACTAAAACTGATACCTAAAAAATTTATTAAAAAAATGTAGGGTGGGCATACGAACACCAATTAAGGGGTTTTAACATATCATAATATAAAAATATAAAATTTGAAAATATTCTTTTAAAATTTTCAATAATTTTTTTTTATGAATATAGAAACATAAACATCACAACATAACATTTAGTCTAAGAATCATAAGGGAAAATTTCATGGTATTCTGACTGAGTTATAATGAATCATGAATAAATTATAAGAATGTTAATTCAGAATGATAAGTAAAGGAATTATTAACAATCATTTCATAAGAATGTTCAAGTACGAATTTAATATCTAAGAGTAATACATAATTAGAGTTGCGAATAAAGGTAATAACATCAATTTCATTCTCTACTATTGTGAAACATACACTAGCTAATAAATCACTGAGTGTAAAAATAAACTCCATGCCATAAGAATTTACTTCTTCGGATACTCATAAGTATTGGCTCTTAAACATGGATATTCTACTAGTCGAATATCCACTTGCTTAATTAATTATCATAGACATAATGAGAGAATGTATAATATCAGACCCTGTCAAGACCTCGGTTCAGGACATGAAATGTCAATAGCCTCCTTCCATGACCTTATAGTCTCATGGGAACTATCGATGCATCGAGGGGATTTCATTAACTGGTCCCCAAACCCATTATACCGAGTCTATTACATTCCTCAAATTCCAAATAGGGTCATATAATCAAAGTGTCTCATACCACTTTGAATATTTAATTTCACATTTCATATTATTCAAGGTGTCACATACCACTTTGAATAATTTAATTCATAATCCCATAAAATTCCATATGAGTTTTAATTACATTCATTAGCATTTACACATATATTACGAGAATCATGCATATAAGTATTAATTACAGAACTATTAACCACATGGCTATGTCATTGACTGGTGACTACAATAACCAGATTATGAAATGTGTTGTGACAACTAATGCACAAAAGCAATACAAGTTCTGTTACATAATATGATAACCCTAAATTCTAAAATCATTACTAATAAATTATACATTGGAATTTAATCATTGATTGTGTGCTTAATTAATTAACAGATAAGACAAATTTTTCAAAAGGGATATTAAAAACATAAATTTACAAACCTTCATTTTTAGTCTGATTATGTTTAACATATCACAATGGTATAAAAAAATTTAAACATGAAGAGCATGAAATTCAACTAAAATTAACACCATTTAGTATATGTCTGAAAATAAGTGATTTATAAATATGCATGTAAGATTAGTAAACCCAAAATCTTATACTCATAAACACGCCATAATTACTAAATGCATTAGAAGTATAATATTTTGAATATCCAAAATTAGGGTTTAGTTTTGTGTAAATCTATTTATACACAAGGGTAAAAAAAGTAGTGTTTTTAAACAAGAACTAAACATATTTCCAAAACCACATGTTTTATTCTTTCTTATTAATCCTTGGAAAATTTTATTAAAATTAAGGAACAGAGTTTTTGTGTACACACATATTTTCACATATCTGAAAATACATCATGTATAAAAGGGTTAAAACCAAAAATCCATTAACACCCATAAAAATTTAATATTTTAGTCACATTAATTAACCAAAGTCCCTAAATTTTAAATCATAATATAAAATTTGGAAGGATTATTTAATAAAAAAAATATTTAAATATAAACCTTGATCACACATATAACTTATATGAATAATCAGGTATACCTAAGGGTCTTACACCAAAATCAATCGACACATACATGTTTATCAAAATGTCAATAAATCATTGATGTCCAATGATTAATATGGTATTTAAAAACATTTTGCATAAGATAAATTATCCTATAGATTTAGAAAAAAATACTACACAACCCAAATTCCAGAAGTCTCAGAATTGGGTAAGAGGGTTTTATCCAAACCGAAAAGATGTATATATATACAAGAGTGTACATATATAAATATATAAACTTCAACACAACAAGAAAGGCAATATAAATCCCTTAAATTGATAATACTATTAGAACTCAAAAACCAGGAGACCAAGGATTGGTATAAGAGAAATAATTAACTAAATCGTAAGGTGGTATACATATTTTTATGAGAATCCATATATATGTTTATACATTCAATGAAACAGAGCAAGGCAACTCATTCTCGTACCTTGGTTTGAGGAGGAGGAGGGGCTTGGGAAAAGCTCGAAGGATCTTGGAGGAGGAACTGGAGGAAAAAAGAATAGCCAAGGGATTCATGGGGGGTAATGGTTTGTTTATAAACTATATCATACATAAAATATATAGAATACTTTAAAGTCACTTGCAAATATTCTGAGACCCAATCAGATTAAAATAAGACCTGGGTGTCGGCCTTCTGGAAAACGTGTGAAAGGAGGGGTCTCGGATGGTTATTAAAGGAGTCACGTGTGTGGAAAAACAAGAGAAATAAGTAGGTGTAACACCCCATGCTTCCACGTACGGTACGCTTCTCTTTGAATAACACAGTAGCGTGTGTTGTACGCAACTTCGAGTTCTAACACACACCACAACCAATCAAACTAGCCGTTATGAATAGTAATAACTACTTTTTGAAATTTTATAAATTTTATCTTTCAAAATGGAATTCGTTTTTGGATTCGGAATATCAAATTTAGCCTTGGGTGAAATTTTGGAACTTTTCGGATAACTTTTATATTTTGACGAATAGTGAAAATTACTAAATTTTAATTAAAAACAACTTTTTTAATCAAAATAATTAATAGTGATAAATTATACCATCGATTGGTTTTAAAGTATAATTAGAATATAATTTTACCATTTTATCCAATGGTGGTCATTAGAATTAATTTCACTTTGAAATTGGATATAAACAATTGTTAATATTTTGATTGATATTGTTTCTTAAAAACACGATATTTGTTTTGACAACAGAAATTAATTATAAAATTAATTAATGAAAATTATATGTTTGGAATTTTGTAAAATGGACATCATTTTTGAATTCAGAATATCAATTATAGCTTAGGGTGAAGTTTTGGTATTTTTCTGAAAAACTTCAATTTTTGATGAATAGTGATACCACTAAGTGGTAGTTTAAAAACTAATTTTTCGTGTAAATGAGACATTATCACTTTTGTGTATTGAATTTCAAAAATCCAACATACATGGTTGTCATTAGGAATCCAAATGTGGTTCAATGAGATGAAAATAATTTTTGGTGAATATTAACTTTTAAGTTTTATTAATCGTGATTAAAGGTAATTACTGTATTTTAAGGTAAATATAATGTTATAATAAATGAAATTGCCTTTACACTTGTCCTACCCTTATTGGATGAGTCATGGACGACCAAGAAAATCCATGGTTCAACTTGAGGACCCCATGGAGCCACTTGGATAAGAAAATGACAATAATAACTTTTTATTTAAAGTAAAAAATGAAATTGTCACAAACATGTGTTGTTTTACTAAAACAATTATTACAAGGGGTTATATAAGTTAACTTTTCAACTATAAATATTCATTGGAAAGCTAAAAATATTTCCTACATCATGATATATTTTTTTATAATTTTTAGACATTAAATAAATTAAATTTTTTATGACACCATGATGATGCATCGATTACCTCATTAATTAATGAATTAAATAAAATGAAAAGATAATGTAAATTCTAAGACTTACACTTGTCAAACACCTATTGGATGAGTATATTTAGAACCCTTATCACCTTATCCTCTAAATATATAATTGTGGGACCTTTGAAATCCGAAAAGCACTTCATAATAATGTAACATTTCATGACTTTCCAAGAGTGCCCCTCCTCTCCTCTTATAAAAGGCCACACACCTCTACCACCTTATTCACACCATCAAAGCCATTTATCTCGGCCAACCTATACCCAAATACTCTCTAAACTTCCCCCTATTACTCTTAGAAGCCTCAATTTGGGCATACGTCTTCCTAAGGAAGCCTTTGGCTCAAATAAAAAAGAGTTACCCGATTTTAAGGTATTGTCTTCTCTTATGTTCTTTTGTTTTATTTTGCTTCTCCAACCCTTAAACTCATTTTATTCCTTTATTTTGTAACAAAACAAGTATATTCAATATACTAGGATGTTTTTATAAGAATTATTTTATTTACAATTACACACACCTTCGTCTAATGGTTAAATAACATACTGTTTCTGTGGGTGGAGAATTACTGCCTCACAAAATGATGATTGTTCAATCTTCTTTTAACACCTCTCATGGTGGCCATTTAGATGTCACTATATTTATTTATGATATATATCATGTTTATTTTTTCCTTATGCTTCTGTATTTTTCATTTATGACATGCCTTTATGATTTCCATTATGGGTAAACGCGATAATTTCATTTTAGGAAGTGCGGTTTACCGCCCCCTCAAAGTGATTTGAATCGTTAATGCCATATGTGGGATGTGTAAGTGATGGAGTAATTATATCATATATGATATTATACTGGAATTATAATACACCTTTATATAATTATGATTTCATTCCATTAAATATGAAATAGAGATGAAAGTAGCGTTCATGCGTACCTATGGCTTACCGTCTCCATGAATGGTGCATTTCATTTCTTACCTCTAAATGTTTTGTAATATTATAAATGCATATATATACTAGATATATATGATATATATGATTTATACATCATGAATATAATTTTTGGATATAATGGATATTTTACCACATGAACATCTTGTAATTATAAGAAGTTTATTTTTTGACTCAAGTACCAAGGATCGACAAAACAACTGTTATTAACTTAAATAATTACATAATGTTCATAACATGGTAATAAGTGATATAAAAGGAATAATGAACTTGAAAAAGGTTCTTAAGCAAGTATAAATTAACTCTAGTTCATTATTCAGGAGGTTAAATAACGATCGAGTCAAGTTGGACGCGAGGTAAGGGACTTCGTCTCAATCTCCTTTCATTGAGGCATACTTGGTTTTATACACAACTTTCTTTTATACGGTGTATAAACCCCTTTGACTTTTACTTTTATTCAAAAGGAATATTTTATATATTAAGCATTTTACTAAATGACAAAAGGGAATGTTTTTTTGTCGTACGTATGCGGCGACAACGACTTCTCCACCGCCATGACCATTATTTGAGTTTCGGCTTCCTCTACAAGACATAACTTTTTTAAATGAAAAATAAATACCATGTTTTACTTTTCTTTTATTTTGGTATTGAAAATGGTTTTGATAATGTTTTTATTATATCAATGTGTTTTATTTATATCTTGTGATTGAAATGTGGAAATTTTATGTTTCCTTTATGCATGTTTTATGCGATATGATTATGTTATGGTTTATGATATGTTTAAACCATTTCATATAAGGAATGCATTAGACTTAATAAGTGATGGGTGGAGCCCACTATAGCTCCTCGATGCATCGGTAGGTCTCATGAGACAAACTAGTGTCTTGGCACGAGGCCTTGAAAAAATCTTATTTGTAGTCTTGGCACGAGGCCTTGGCTATGTGGTTATGATAGTCTGGCATTATGCATTCCATCATTATGAAAGTGGTTATTGATATTTCATGTGATTATTCAACTAGTATAATATCCATGTGAATAAGTAAATTGAATCATTTCATTTTATTTTTTCCATATTATGCTGAAGTTCAAGTTTAAAAGGCCTTTGTTTTAGTTATACATTGCCTTAAATGTTTATGTTTATTTATGAAAGTTTCTGTTGTATTGTTATCCTTACTGAGCATCTGAGCTCACCCCTTTCAATGTTTTAATTTTTCCAGGATGTGATGAAGTATATTATGAATGAACTGCAGGGATAGTATGAGGGGATATGAAGACAGGATGTTTTTTTAGTTTTGTTTTACTTTATGATGTAATGTAAGACTTATGAATGTATCTAGTATTTCCAAGGATACTAAACAAATCGTTCTTTCGAGACTTAATCTTTTGTGATCATGCCAATGTTACACAATAATGCACCAACTTTGGGTAACTAGGATCGGGGCATTACAGTTGGTATCAGAGGCAGTTTAGTACTGACCTTGGAAGCTATATTTAGATAAACTCTGATTAGAGAACATTGCCCTATGATAGATTTGAGGATTAGTATAGAATAACTTCCTAGAATTTTGGTATTATAGAGATTTTATGAGTTTTCCGTGCAATACATCCTTGTCTGGATATGAGCAGGTAGAGGCGGCTCTGACACAGATGTACCTAGGGGTAAAACCCGAAAACACCGCTTTAAGATAGACTCGAACAGAAACTGGTGCATGCCAATGGGCCTTGATGCACTCTTGGTTACGACACTCCCAGGGGATATTCTTAGGATAATTCTCATTTTTTTACAAACCACTATGATGGGTTATGAGTATATACTTCCTTAAAGAATTTTTTTTATGATTATGGATTAATTCATAAATTGTTCAATTTATGTTAAGTGTTTTGCAAGTTTGTAATTATGTATTTTGATTTATAAACTAATCTAGTTTATTCCATTGTTTAGAAATGGAACCTAGTGGGAGGAATGGAAACCGTATCAATGCACATACTCCATGTAGAGATTTACCCCCTGCTCAAGATAATTATAGTGGAGCTGGAGATACAACTGGTGCTGATCAACATATCACCATACTGGGACAACTCACTCAGGTTATGAATAATAACCTTACTCGTATGGAGCACCCTGATCCGCAACGTAGAGGATTAATGTTAAACTACTTCATGAAGCAACAACCGCCAAAATTTAATGGGGGTACAAATCCATTAGTAGCTGAGAAATGGATAAACTCCTTAGAGAAAATATTCCACGCCTTGGGGGGTAGCGAAAGGGAGAAGGTTGTCATGGAAGTTTACCACCTCACTGGATGCCGATCAATGGTGGTCACTGATTCAAAACACAAAGGAAGATGAAGAAGTATCAATTATGTAATGGAGGGAGTTTAAGGAAATTTTCTTAGAAAAATACTTTCCACATGACCATCTAGCAGATATGGAAAGGCAATTTCTGAGTCTGAGGTAGAAGGAGGATGAGAATGTCGCAAAGTATGAGGCTAACTTTACAAGGTTATCAAGGCATGCTGCAGATTATATACGTAACCCAAGAAGTAATATTGATCATTTCTTTGATGGGTTAAAACCATTTCTCCATCGAGAATTAGTCTCACAAACCTTCTCGTCGTACGAAGATATTGTCTCGTGTGCTATCAAGACGGAAAAGGAATTCTCTAAGTCTTATGACTTTAAATCAAAGCAAGAGAAGAAGATATCTTCTGATAAATCTGGAAATGGAAATAAGGGGAAGAAGGGAAAATTTTAATATTAGTTCTATAGTAAAGGTGGGAAGAAACACCCCGGTACTTGCTTGAAGGGAATGAGAGTCTGTTACAAGTGTGGTGAAAAAGGCCACCAAGCTCATGATTGCAAGGGAAAGAGAGTTACTGTCAATGTGGAATTCTATAATTGTAGAGAGATGGGGCATTATGAAAATGAATGTCCTAAGCGTCAGGGGAACTTACCTTAGAAGAGGCCAAGGGATCAAGGCCAAGTTTATGCTATCACTACTGCTGATGTTGAAGCTCCAAAGGATGTGGTGGAAGGTAATTTAATGGTTTCCTCAAGTTTAGAAAATGCATTATTTGATTCTGGATCATCACATTGTTTCACATCTTCCCAGTTTGCTAAGAAAATTAGATATTTCCAATTTGATTTAACAAGAGAATTGTCAGTCAAAACTCATAAGGGAAGTATCATTGCAACAAAGTTTTGTGAATCAGTCCCCATTAGAGCACATCAATGTTATTTATCCGCTGATCTCATTATCATAACTATGATTGAGTTTGATATAATTCTCGGTATGGATTGGATTTCAGACTATGATGTGAAGATTTTTTGTAAGAAGAAGGAGGTTACGATCTTTGATGATGATGATAAGTAACACCTTATCTTTAGAGAAGAATCGTCACCACCTAATTCTTATTTAGATCCACCCTAGTAGCTCAACTAAATTCAATTATTTGGGAGGAAAAGAATGAAATGACTGAGGGAAAAGAAAGGAATGTTAAAATAGAGGATGTACCTATTGTGAAAGAATATGTAGATGTGTTTCCGGAAGATTTACCTGGACATCCTTCAGAACAAGAAGTTGAGTTTTCCATTGATTTTATTCCTGGATTAAGGCCTATATCGAAGACCCCTTATAGAATGGCCACTGTGGAATTAGTTGAACTAAAGAAACAACTAGAGGAATTGATTAATAAGGGATTTATTCTCCCTAGTGTTTCTCCATGGGGATCCACTATCATTTTTGTTAAGAAGAAAGATGGATCTATGAGGTTGTGCGTTGACTATAGGGAGATCAATGCTATAACAATAAAAAACAAGTATCCCCTACCTTTCATTGATGATTTATTTGACCAACTGCATGGAGCTAAATACTTTTCAAAGTTTGACCTTCGATCTGGATACCATCAATTGTGTGTGAAGAAGGAAGACATTCTGAAGACAACATTTCAAACAAGGTACGAGCATTATGAGTTTACAGTAATGCCTTTTGGATTGACTAATGTACCCTCTGTATTCATGGATCTAATGAAGAGAGTTTTCAAGGAATATCTTGATGATTTTGTGGTGGTATTTTTTGATGATATCTTGGTATACTCCAAAAGCTACAAAGATCATGAAAATCACTTGCACATTATCTTGAAGACTCTTAGAAGGCATTAATTATATGGGAAGTTTAGAAAGTGTGAATTCTGGCTTCAGGAGATTTATTTTCTTGGTCATATTGTCTTTAAGGATGGAATTTCCATTGATCCTTCTAAGACCAAGGCAATCCAAGAATGTCCAGCACCGACGAGTATAACTGAGGTACGCAGTTTTATTGGTTTGGCAGGTTATTATCGACGTTTTGTCTAGAATTTTGCCCGATTGGCAAACCCATTAATGAAGCTCACACGTAAAGGGGATAAATTTTTCTGGACAAAAGAGTGTGAATAATGTTTTGAAGAACTGAAGGGAAGATTAGTCAATGCTCATATATTGACTCTACCATCAGGGAATGATGGGTTCGTTATTTATAGTGATGCATCAATGAAAGGACTTGGTTGTGTCCTTATACTGAATGATAGGGTTATTGCCTATGCATCACGACAACTAAAAATTCATGAGCAGAACTATCCTACTCATGATCTCAAGTTAGCTACTGTAATCTTTGCCTTGAAGATATGGATACATTATCTCTATGGTGAAAAATGTGAGATATATACCGATCACAAGAGTTTGAAGTATATTTTCTCACAAAAAGAACTCAGCATGAGGCAAAGGAAATGGCTTGAACTACTCAAGGATTATTATTTCACGATACACTACCACCCGCGGGAAGGCAAATAAGGTTGCAGATGCTTTGAGTAGAAAATATCATGGAGTTTTGAACATGATGAGAGTGGAAAGGGATCCTATTTTCATGGATCTAGTAAAGATGGATATGGGAATCACCATGGAAGGTGAAACATCAAATGTTTTTCAAATGGTTGCCAAAACATCTTTACTAGAAAGGATAAAGAGTTCTCAGGCCGATGATGAAGAGTTGAAAAAGAAGATTAAAGCTGTGAATGATGGGCAATTGAGTGACTTTGTGTATGAAGATGGAATTTTGAAATTTGTGAGGAGACTTTGTGTTCCCGATATACCTGATTTAAAGAGGGAGTTGTTGGATGATGCTCACAGTTCAAATTTCTCTATACACCCTGGGAGCACCAAAATGTATAGAGATTTGAAGGAACATTTTTAGTGGGATAACATGAAGAGAGAGATTGCCGATTTTTTGTCAAGATGTATGATTTTTCAACAAGTTAAAGCTGGAAGGCAACAACCTGGAGGAGTATTGCAACCTCTTCCCATACCTGAGTGGAAATGGGATAATATTACGATGGACTTTGTCATGGGACTACCAAATAATCCTAGAAGGAATGATGTAATATGGGTAATTGTTGATCGTCTCACCAAGTCAGCACATTTTCTTACTATAAGAGAAGATATAACACTTGAACGTCTAGAAAGACTATATATTAATGAAGTTGTTAGACTTCATGGAGTACCCCTATTGATTGTCTTGGATCGTGATCCATGTTTTACATCACGATTTTGGAGAAGTCTTCAGAAGGCCTTGGATACTGAACTTTGTTTGAGATCTGCTTACCACCCTCAAACAGATGGAAAATCAGAACGAACTATTCAAACCTTAGAAGACATGTTGAGATCATGCCCACTTGACTTTCAGGGTATGTGGGATCAATATTTACATCTGGTAGAATTTTCCTATAACAATATCTTCCATTTAAGTATTCAGATGGCACCATATGAAGTATTATACAGAAAGAGATATCGCACACCAACCTATTGGGATGACGTTGGTGAAAGAAAACTTGTAGGCCCAGAACTGGTGGAGGAAACGATGAAAAATGTGAAGGTAATCCAAAACCACATCAAAGCAGTTCAAAGTAGGCAGAAGAGCTATGCTGACAACCGAAGGAAGGATTTGGAATTTCAGGTAGGAGATCATGTTTTCTTGAAGGTATTTCCATGAAAGTGAGTTATACGTTTCAGTAATAAGGGTAAATTGAGTCCTAGGTACATCGGACCCTTCGAAATTCTAGAACGAATTGGGGCTGTAACTTACTGTTTGGAAATGCTGCCAAGTCTCTCCAAAGTTCACGATGTATTCCACGTATCAATGTTGAGAAAATACATGCCTGACCCAACACATGTACTCAACTATGAGGAATTAGAACTAGAACCCAATCTGTCTTATTACGAAGAGCCCGCCAGGATTCTTGATACAAGAGAACAAGTGCTGAGAAACTGGACGACTCGTCTGGTGAAAGTTATATGGAGAAACCATAAGATGGAGGAGGCAATGTGGGAACCCGAGGAACTTATGATGAAGAATCACCCGAGTCTTTTTATACAGTGATATTATAAGAAATTTTGAGGATGAAATTATTTGAAGGAGGGGAGAATGTAACACCCCAAGCTTCCACGGTACGCTTCTCTTTGAATAACACAATAGCGTGTGTTGTACGCAACTTCGAGTTCTAACACACACCACAACCAATCAAACTAGCCGTTATCAATAGTAATACCTACTTTTTGAAATTTTATAAATTTTATCTTTCAAAATGGACTTCGTTTTTCGATTCAGAATATCGAATTTAGCCTTGGGTGAAATTTTGGAACTTTTCAGATAACGTTTATATTTTGATGAATAGTGAAAATTACTAAATTTTAATTAAAAACAACTTTTTTAATCAAAATAATTAATAGTGATAAATTATACCATTGAGTGGTTTTAAAGTATAATTAGAATACAATATTACCATTTTATCCAATGGTGGTCATTAGAAATAATTTCACTTTGAAATTGGACATAAACAATTGTCAATCTTTTGATTGATATTGTTTCTTAAAAACACGCTATTTGTTTTGACAACGGGAATTAATTATAAAATTAATTAATGCAAATTATATGTTTGGAATTTTTTAAAATAGAAATTATTTTTGAATTTAGAATATCAATTATAGCTTAGGGTGAATTTTTGATATTTTTCTGAAAAACTTCAATTTTTGATGAATAGTGAAACCACTAAGTGGGAGTTTAAAAACTAATTTTTCGTGTAAATGAAACATTACCACTTCTGTGTATTGAATTTCAAAAATCTGACATACATGGTTTTCATTATGAATCAAAATTTGGTTCAATGAGATGAAAATAATTTTTGGTGAATAGTAACTTTTAAGTTTTATTAATCACGATTAAAGGTAATTAGTGTAATTTAAGGTAAATATAATGTTATAATAATATGAAATTACCTTTACACTTGTCCTACCCTTATTGGATGAGTCATGGCCGACCAAGAAAATCCATGGGTCAACTTGGGGACCCCATGGAGCCACTTGGGTAAGAAAATGACATTAATAACTTTTTATTTATTGTAAAAATGAAATTGTCACAAACATGTGTTGTTTTACTAAAACAATTATTACATGGGGTTATATAAGTTAAATTTTCAACTATAAATATTCATTGGAAATATAAAAATATTTCCTACATCATGATATTTTTTTTTATAATTTTTAGACATTAAATAAATTAAATTTTTATGACACCATGATGATGCATCGATTACCTCATTAATTAACGAATTAAGTAAAATGAATAGATAATGTAAAATCTAAGACTCAAAATTTTCAAAAACCTATTGGATGAGTATATTTCGGACCCTTGTCACCTTATTCTTGAAATATATAATTGTGGGACCTTTGAAATCTGAAAAGCACTTCATAATAATGTAACATTTCATGACTTTCCAAGAGTGCCCCTCCTCTCCTCTTATAAAAGGCCCCCACCTCTACCACCTTATTCACACCATCAAAGCCATTTGGCTTAGCCAACCTCTGCCCAAATAATCTCTCAACTTCACTCTATTACTCCTATAAGCCTCACATTGGGCATAAGTCTTACCAAGGAAGCCTTTGGCTCAAATCAAAAAGAGTTACCCGATTTTAAGGTAATTTCTTATCTTATGTTCTTTTGTATTATTTTGCTTCTCCAACCCCTTAAACTATTTTTATTCCTTTATTTTGTAACAAAACCAGTATCTTAAATATACTAGGATGTTGTTATGAGAAGGATTTGATTTAAACTTACACACACCTTCGTCTAATGGTTAAAGAACATACTGTTTCCGTGGGTGGTGAATTACTGCCTCACGAAATGATGATTGTTCAATATTCTTTTAACACCTCTCATGCTGCCCATTAATATGTCACTATATTTATTTATGATATATATTATGTTTATGTTTACTTTATGATTTGGTATTTTTCATTTATTACATGCCTTTATGATTTCCATTATGGGTAAACGCGATAATTTCATTTTAGGAAGTGCAGACTACTGCCCCCTCAAAGTGATTTGAATCATTAATGCCATATGTGGGGCGTGTAAAAGATTGAGTAAATGATATTAAATATGATATTATACTGGAATTATAACACACCTTTATATCATTATGATTTTATTCCATTAAATATGAAATAGAGATGAAAGTAGCGTTCATGCGTACGAACGACTTACCGTCTCCATGAACAGTGCATTTCATTTCTTACCTATAAATGTTATGTAATATTATAAATGCATATATATACTAGATATATGTGATATATATTATGTCTAAATCATGAATATAATTCTGGATATAATGGATATTTTACCACATGAACAACATGTAATTATAAGAAGTTTATTTTTTTGACTCAAGTACCAAGGATCGCCAAAACAACCGTTATTAACTTAAATAATTACATAATGTTCATAACATGGTAATAAGTGATATAAAAGGAATAATGAACTTGAAAAAGGTTCTTAAGCGAGTAGAAATTAACTCTAGTTCATTATTCCGGAGGTTAAAGAATGATCGAGTCAAGTAGGACACGAGGTAAGGGACTTCGTCTTAATCTCCTTTCATTGAGGCATATTTGGTTTTATACACAACTTTATTTTATACGGTGTATAAACCCCTTTGACATTTATTTTTATTCAAAAGGAATCTTTTATATACGAAGCATTTCACTAAATGAAAAAAGGGAATGTTTTTTTTGTCGTACGTATGCGGCGACAATGACTTCTCCGCCGCCGTGACCATTATTTGAGTTTCGGCTTCCTCTACAAGCCATAATTTTTTTAAATGAAAAATAAATACCATGTTTCACTTTTCTTTTATTTTGGTATTGAAAATGGTTTTGATAATGTTTTTATTATATCAATGTGTTGTATTGATATCTTGTGATTGAAATGTGGAAATGTTATGTTTCCTTTATGCATGTTTTATATGATATGATTATGTTATGGTTTATGATATGTTTAAACCTTTTCATATTAGTAATGAATTGGACATAATAAGTGACGGGTGGAGCCCTCTATAGCTCCTCGATGCATCGGTAGGTCTCATGATACAAACTAGTGTCTTGGCACGAGGCCTTGACAAAATATTATTTGTATTCTTGGCACGAGGCCTTGGCTACGTGGTTACGATAGTCTGCCATTATGCATTCCATCATTATGAAAGTGGTTATTGATATTGCATGTGATTATTCAACTAGTAGAATATCCATGTGAATAAGTAAATGGAATTATTTAATTTTATTTTTGCCATATTATGCTGAAGTTCAAGTTTAAAAGGCTATTGTTTTAGTTATACGTTGCCTTAAATGTTTATGTTTATTTATGAAAGTTTATGCTGTATTGTTATCCTTACTGAGAATCTGAGCTCACCCCTTTCAATGTTTTAATTTTTCCGGGATGTGATGAAGTATATTATGAATGACTTGCAGGGATAGTATGAGGGGATATGAAGACAAAATGTTTTTTTAGTTTTGTTTTACTTTATGATGTATTGTAAGACTTATGAATGTATCTAGTGTTTCCAAGGCTACTAAAAAAATCGGTCTTTCGAGACTTGATATTTTGTGATCATACCAATGTTATGCAATAATGCACCGACTCTGGGTAACTGGGGTCGGGGCGTTACATAGAGGTTACTGGTCCAACGCATGCAGAGAATAAGAAGACAGCTTGGGAGGAAACCCAAAAAAATGGATGGTGGAGATTAAAGGGAGAGTAGATTGGACAACCACGCTGATGCGAAAATTATAAAAAGAAACAGACGGTCCAGATCAGATCATGACTTGATCTAATGGTTTTGGTACAATTTGGAGTTTTTGAAAGATATGTACGGTCGCAATTAGATCTGGGTTCGATCGGATAATGCACAAAAAACTCAGGGGATTCCGCAGATGCTGAAGATTGAGCGCTGGATCGAAATAGACGGCCCTGATCACACACGACGTGATCCAACAGTCGAGATTTGATCCTGTCTGATTTTCCTCATCCCACATCGAATCAGATGGACTCTTGCGGCCTATTTATAATCCTGAAGCTCTTGGCCTTATACCAAATTACTCATTCACCCCCTCTCGGTATTTCCCCGTGCCGGGTTCTATGGGCGCACTCCTGTGCCCACCCACGCCATTATGCCACCCCGCATGGTGGAACATCTAGTTCCCTTGTGCGTGCTCTTGTGCGCCCTTCAGGGTAGCTATTCCCCTTCCCTCTAGACCAAGAATGCACCACGTCCACACTAGCCCCCAGGCCGGCCTATGCTGAGGATGAGGGATGAGCTCGACCAACTAGTATGTGCTGCCTCCCTCAGCCCGATTAGAGGGCTGACCCGTTGTGGGTATATTTTTTATAAAGATCCAACTCACAATACTAACCATAAAATCATAGAAAAATAAATATATTCATTTTAACTATAAAATAATATCTTACCTTTTATAAGACATGATTTTCATTTTTAAACTTTAAAATATTATGGTACACCAATTAAATTATACTTTTCCTTGACGAAGAGTATTATTAAAATTATTTTTTAACACGTTTCCAAATTCAGAGATAAAAATCATACATCCCTTTAAAAAATGTTATAACATAAATTTAAATATATCTATAGGAAAACTATTCTAGTATTATCAAAGACCTTGTTTAAGCATTAATAATGAAAAAATTAACAAGATATTATAAATATTTGAATGGTGTTTTAAATCCTCAACTCATTTTAAAATCACACTAAGTGTAGTTAAAAATATTAATCCATTGTCCTTTTAATGCTCATAATAAGAGATTTTATTTAAATTTCAATTCATATATTAAATATTTTGGAAGACTAAATTATACTTATATATTTTTAATTAATCCACCAAAAGACCAATGACTATAATTATAGCTGTTAGAACTCAACGGTCGCAAGCATCTCCAACGGTCACCCCAGGGGTTTCGGTCAGGTAGATGCCTTATAAAACCAAACATTAGTGTGTCCTAATCTCAAGAAAATTGAAGATGATTGTGCACATTATTCCACTGATGCTTAGTGTTATGGAAGTGTCTATGGACATTCTAATGTATATTGTGATAGATCTGAAAGACCCATATTATCTTCTTGGGATTTTTGTTGTTTTGGGTGGTCTCTATGTAATTTTAATAGGTCTTTTTATAGGTATTATTGGTTAGTATGGTTTTCCTTTGACCTTGTGGTAATGTAAACACTTCGTTGTTTTATTTAAATGAAATGTCTATTATTTATAGTTTGCAATTTTTTTTGGATAGCATCCAAATAAAGAAAAAATATTATTATTACATGAGATATTAGTTTTGGTGAATCACATTGATCCCCTCTTCAATGAATTTTCTGCTCACAATTTAATTCATATAACCATTCTAAAAAAAACTCTTTGAAATTCTTCACCACATCCTCTATCGTGGAGGATCTTCAGGTGTGGCTTGTTGAATACCCAAATTGGTGTTCAACTCTTCTACTTCCCAAGACCAGACACACCTTGAACAGTATGGGTTAAAATCATGAAGTGTAAACTTGGGCTTCTAGAGGGAGGATCAAATGGTAGAGAATTCAAAGATGACCGAATGAAAAAAAATCTTTATGAACTCATCAGACTACCTATTGTATGAGATTTTTGATGTCGTAGATGTGGTCGTACAAACTGAAACTTAGGATTGGTGCATATAGGCTGCGTGAAGGTCCCCTTCCAAGGAAGCCTATTGAAACCCTACCCTGGCTATGAAGTTTTGGGATAGAGTGAAGCAAAAGAAAATACCTTTATGGTACTTTCCCCTTCGTCTATACTCGATGGGTTGAGTAGTGGCTATACGGTGGTAGATATAGGCCTTCCCATGGATGGAGTGGAGAATGTCTGGATTGTTCGATGCCCCTTAAATTTGTCTGCATGTTCATCAAAAGTTTGGGAAGGGAAGGTATTCTTCTGCACTTGTTCTGACCATGATAGCCTCTAATAATTCAACGAGAAGAGATAATATGTGGGTTTATCTTTCCATCTGATTTTTTAAGGACCAATCAGTGAAATTCACATAAAAGTGAAAACACTGAAAGGGTAGGAGAAAGAAGAAGCAACAAATTTTATTTTTGTAAAAAAAACTATTACACTACACCCAGAACTAATGGTTTCCCTAGTTCCTAGTTACATGAATCCCCAAAAAAATTTCAAAACTCTCGATCTCCTTGAACCAAATGAGACATGAGCAGTCCAGTTCAATCACATGGGTACACTTATGGTGTCTCTAGAGAGTGACATGAGGGGTGTAAAGTCGAGAAACATCAGTATGCACTTGATTTCTTTACACAGAATGATATGCCTCAAATTCAAGAATTTCCAAGTCCATTACTTGACCATAATGGTCAAAGGACAAGATTTGGCACATGTGTGCTGTGCGAAGGTCACCCGCTGCTGCAGCTTCTTGGAAATCAATGAGGGACTGGATTCCATCTACTACGGTGAAGCATTTAAAATGTACCTAAAAGTATTTCCCCCAATGTGTGTATGATGGAAATTGGGTTTACATCATAAATAGGTAGTCTAAACCCTCTCATCGGTGGAGTTGAAGTACACAGGGAGAGTTTTACATGTCGTAGAGTGATTTCTTGTCATACAAATGTGTGCATAATTTAAAAAGTTGTCATGGCTGGATATGGAAACTATGGTTTAGAGGGCCTCAATAGGAAGATACAAAAGACCAGTATTTTCATTTTCCATCTGAAAATTAAGAAAACATTATGCTTAGGTAAATTTTTCTTTGTTCAATTTTGGTTTTCCAGAATTATCTAAACCGAATTCTCTAATATAAACTGTGACAACCCGACTCTAGAATACCCAGAGCCAGTTCCTTGAAACATTATGTGTAAAATTTTACAAAAACCATGCACTAAAATTGTAAACATCATGTCCCATACAAAAGATCGATTTGGTTCAGGTTCCAGGAAACCAGCTACTTCTAACATGCATCTTCTACTAAAAATGATACCTGAAAAATTTACTTCAAAAATGTAGTGTGAGCATACGAACACCCAATAAGGGGTTTTAAAATATCAAAATATAAATATATAACATTTGAAAATATTCTTTTAAAATTTAGGATAAAATATTTTCTTAAGGAATACAGAAACATAAACATCATAACATAGCATTTAGTCTAAGAATCATAATGGAAAAATTCTGGTATTCTGACCGAGTTATGAGGAATCATGATTCAATTACATGTATGTTCATTCCAAATGATAAGTAAATGCATTCTTAACAAGCCTTTAATAACAATTTGGAAGTAAATAAATTTATTATCAAAGAGTAATACCTACTCAGAGTTGCACATAAAGTAAATAACATCAATTTCATTCTCTACTACTGTGAAACATACACTAGCTAATAAATCACTGAGTGCAAAAATAAGCGTCATGCCATAAGCATTTAATTCTTATAATACTAATAAGTATGGGATCATAACCATGGTTATTCTACTAGTTGAACATCCATTTGGTTAATTAATTATCATAGACATAATGAGGGAACATATAATATCAGACCCTGTCAAGACCTCATGTTAAGACCAAAAATGTCAATGGCCTCATGCCATGACCTAATTGTCTCAAGAGAACTATCGATGCCTCAAGATGATTTCATTATCCATTACCCAACCTGTTATACTGAGTCTATTACATTCCTTATATTCCAAATGATGTGATATATTCATAATGTCCCATACCTCTTTGAATATTTAATTTCACATTTCATAATATTCAATGTGTCACATACCACTTTGAATAATTTAATTCATAATTCCATAAATTCCATATGATTTTTAATTACATTAATTATAATTTACACATATATATAGAGAATCATGCATATAATTATTAATTACAGAACTATCAACCGCATGGCTATTTCATTAACTGGTGAGTATGATAAGCAGATTATGGCATATATGATGAAAACTAATGAAAAAAAGAAATACCAGTTTTGTTACATAAAATCATTACCCTAAATGCTAAAATATTTACTAATAAACTACACATTGGAATTTCATCATGGATTGGGTTCTTAATTAATTAACATATAAGCCAAATTTTTCAAAAGGGATATTAAACACATAAATGCCCAATCTTTCATTTATGGTATGCTTATGTTTAATATATCACAAGGGAACACAAAAAGTTAAACTTGAAGAGCATTAAATTCAACCATAATTAACACCATTTAGTATATGTCTTAAAATAAGTGATTTATAAATATATACATATGAGTAGTACACCCCAAATATTATACTAAAAAAATATCCATAATTATTAAACGAATCAGAAGTATAATATTTGGAATGTCCCAAATTAGGGTTTAGTGTTGTGTAAATCTGTTGATACACAAGGGTAAAAAAATTAGTGTGTTTAAACAAAAACTAAACATATTTCAAAAAACACATGTTTTATTCTTTCTTAGTAATCATTGAAAAATTATAAATAAAATTCCGGAAGAAAGATTATGTGTACACACATATTTTCACATATATGAAAATACATCATGTATAAAAGGGTTTGAACCAAAAATCCATTGACACCCATATGCCTATAATATTTTAGTCACATTAATTAACAAAAGTCCCTAAATTTTAAACCATAATATAAAATTTAAAAGGTTTATTTATTAAACAAATTCATATAAATGCAAACCTTTATCACACATATAACTTATATGTATAATCAAGTATACGTAAGGGTCTTACACCAACATCAATCGAGACATACATGTTTATCAAAATTTCAATAAATCATTGAAGACCAATATTGAGAGACTTAAAACTAGTCGGGAAGGTGAGTTATACAAACTATATAATTATATACAACTGTGTATACTATATATATATATATATAAGTTATGTAAAATACATAATTTATTATCTTTTAAAACTCTATTTAAGCTTGAAACTCAATGTTTAAAAGTATTAAAACTAGATATAATAAAGATTTATATAAAACTGTATAGTTGTATATATATATATACGTATATGAATATATATAAGGTATGTAAACAAGTTTTGCATGAGATAAATTATCCTTTAGATTAAAAAAAACTACATAACCCAAATTCCAGAAGTCCGGGAATCAGGTAAGTGGATTTTATCCAAACTAAAAAGATGTATATATATACAAGAGTGTACATATATAAATATATAAACTTCAAAGCAATGAGCAAGGAAATACAAACCCCTTACATTCATAATACTATTATAAATTCAGATCCAAGAGACCTAGGATCAGTTTAAGAAAAAATATTAACTAAACCATAAAATTTTATACATATTTTTATAATAATTATATATATGTTTATACTTTCAATGCAACAAAGCAAGACAACTCATTCCCTTACCTTGGTTTGAGGAGGAGGAGGGGCTCGGGAAAAGCTCGGTGGATCTTGAAGGAGGTGCTAGAGTAAGGAGAATAGCTGAGGGATTCTTGGGGTGAAATTGTTTATAATCTATATCATACATAAAATATATAGAATATTTTAAAGTCACATGCAAAGAATTCATGACCCAATTGGTTTAAAATAAGACTGGGATGTCGGCCTTGTGGAAAACGCATTAAAGGAGGGGCCTCAGATGGTGATAGATGGAGTCATGGGTGTGGAAAAACAAGAGAAAGGAGAAGTAGGGGTTACTAGTCTGGAAAAGGAAGAGAAGAAGAAGAAGACATCACAGGAGGAAACCTAGAAAAAAAGGATGGTAGAGATTAAAGGGAGAGTAGATCAAAAGACCACGGTGATGCAATGATTATACAGAGGAAAAGATGGTCCAGATCAGATTGTGACTTGATCCATTGTCTTTGGTGCAACACAGAGTTTTTAAAAGAGATGGACGATCTTGATTAGATCCGTGTTGGATCGGATGGTGCACAAAAAACATGTGGGATTCCGCAGCTGCTAAGGATTGAGCGTCAGATCGAAACAGACGGCCCCGATCATGCGCGATGCAATCCAATAGCGTAAATTCGATCCTGGAAATTTTTCCACATCCCATGTCGAATCCGAGGGACACTAGTGGCCTCTTTATAAGCCATAATCTCTCATCTTTATGCTATATTACTTCTTTCCCCCCTCCCAGTAATGCCTTGTACCGGGTTCTACAGGCGTGCTCGTACGCCCACCCACGCCGCTATGTCACCCCACACAGTGGCGCCTCTAGTTCCATTGTGCATGCTCCTATGTGCCCTTTAAGGTAGCTACGCCTCCCTCTTTCTAGACTTATCACACACTGCATGCACCCAATCCAACAGACTGGCTTGTGATGAGGCTGAGGTCTAGGCTTGACTGCCTAGCACGTGCTGCCTCCCTCAGCCCAGTTAGAGGGTTGGCCCCTGGTGGGTATATTTTTTTATAAACATCCAATTCACAATGCTAACCATAAAATCATAGAAAAATAATTGTATTCATTTTAACTATAAAGAGAATATCTTACATTATATAAAACCTGATTTTCAATTTAAACTTCAAAAGAATAAGGTACACCAATTAAATTATACTTTTCCTTGACTAATATTATTACTAAAATTATTTATAAACATGTTTCCAAATTCAGAGATAAAAAGCTTACCTCCCTTTAAACACAAAGTTAAAACATAAAATTTAATATATATATATGAAAACTATTATAGTATTATCAAAGATCTTGTTTAAGAATTAAGAATGAAAACTTTTACAGGATATTTAAAATATTTAGAAGGTGTTTGAAATCCCCACCTCATATAAAAATAACACTAAGTGTAGTTCATAATATTAAACCATTTTCCTTTTAAAGATCATAATAAGAGGTTTTATTATAATTTCAATTAATAACATAAATATTTTGGAAAACTAAATTATACTTAGATATTTATAATTAATTCACCAAAATACCAACGGCTATAATGATAGCCGTTAGAACTCAACGGTCACAAGCATCTCCAATGGTCACCCAAGGGGTAATGTTTGGGGAGATGCCTTATAAAACCAAACATTTGGGTGTCCTAAACTCAAGACAATTGAATAGGATGGCCCACATGATTCCACTGATTCTTAGTTCTATTTTAGTGGATCTGTCCATTATAATGTTCATTAAGACTGGTCTGAAGGGCCCATATTATCTTCTGGGGGTTTTTATTGTTTTGGGTGGTATCCCTGAAATTCTAATAGGTATTTTAATATGTATTTTTAGTAAGTATGGTTTTCCATTTACCATGTTGTAATGTAAACAATTCGGTGTTTTCTTTAAATGAAATGTCTAGTATTTATAGTTTGCAAATTTGTTTGGATAACATGAAAATTAAACCATATTATTACAATTACATGACAGATTAATTTTGGGGTGTTATAGGTAGGAAGTGGATAGATATTTTCATAAGAGGTTCGAGTGCCATGATATTTTTTCATAGGGTGTAAGAGTGGATGATCAGTTGGAAAGTGACCCAGTTACCCCATCATTTATGTTCTTACTATATTATTTTATTTTACATGTGTTATTTTGTTAGTGTTCTATGGTGATGTGGGGATGGTTAGTATGCCTTGTTAGGTTCTATTGGTTTTGTTGTTTTCTTATGGGGGAATTAGTATTCTTTTATCACATGTTCACAAGATACTTTTGTTTTCCTACTGAGTATACTTTTATGGTAACCCTAAATATATACACTACATTCAATTTTCCAAGAGTATTATGTGGACTGTACCTGGGTTTTACTTGCTTAGACTTTAGGAACGTTTTTGTCCCTAATTAGATTTTTTATTGGCACTTACCTTGTAGTTTTATTATATTTGGAAAAGATTTGTCTTGGAAATGCATGTGGGATGGCTTAGGCTTTACCTTATATATATTATATCTTGGAGTTATTTTGGGATGAACCATCATATATCCTAATCATGTTTTCTTATAAAAGGGTAATGCCTCCCATATTGTGAGATTTTTACACCCTTGGTTCTAGTCACCAAACTAGGGTCCACTATAGGTGGGACTCATGGGTCATTATCTCTCTTACTTAATATCAATCCCAGGTGGGTTATCCTTGGAAGGAGGGGGTCATGATAGAGTGTAATGCCTCTGATATTCTAAGATTTGTACACCCTAGGTGCTAGTCACAAATCCATGCCCTACTGGTGGCAGGACTTATGGGGATTATCTCTCTCCCTTCATTGACATCCCATGTGGGGTATCCATGAAGGGAGGGGTTCATGATGGAGTGGTATCATAGGTGATGGTTGAGAGATACGAAGGAGTTTAGATTTAGGAACAGTGAGGATTACATTGGTTGTTAGGGAAACAGTGTCAGGTGATCTCAGTGCGCAACATAGACAAGGGAAGACCATCTATAACCTGAGATTTTACCACCCCCGTGACCATATTCAAGGAATCTGAACCTACGAAATAACAAAGTGAGGATGCACCATTTGTAGGGTAGAGACCCTCAGAAAGGTACATGATTCATAATGACTTGTGTAATTGTTGTAATTGGATCGCTTTGGGGAATTTGAAATGAATAATGAGTTAAATGAGATAAAATGTATATTAAATAAAATTATATACTACTCAAGATTCGTAATTTCTTAATTAACTTCATTATCTATGGAACCTGGTCGTCATACACCTGTGGCTCAGGCAGTTGAGGCTCTGTAGGCTGATCCAGCGGATCAGTGGAGGGTTGATCCAATGGAGTAGGAGGAATAGTGGGATAGACTATTACATGATTTCTAAAAACATGCCTTGGTAAAGTAAGAGGGAAATGTTTTATACATGGAGACAGAGAGATGTATTGAGGGGCCTGAGGTCACCTTTAGTTTGATTCGGGCTTCGACAGAGTGTTGAGTTCCTTTGGAAGTGAGCTAGATGTTAGGAGAAATGAGTTAGTGGTTGATGTTGTACCTAGGGGGAGGAAAGAGGCTGGGATTTCATTGGTTGGTTTCAAGGAGTGTAGATAAAGATTCCTTTCATTAACCATCAAGGATGAGAAGAGGTAGAGTTACTATCCCTCTAGTATGGGAGTATATCAGTACGCGAGATGAGGATTATGTTCAAGGATCTTCTTTATTTTCCCCAAATATATTTCAGTATGAGGATTCTCATGTGATATTCCTAGAGGAGTCGCTTCATCCTTCTATCCAGTACACAATTACTCTATTTATGTTGCTGACATACTTGGAGGTTCAGAAGAATGATGAAGTGATTGATCGGATGCCCTCTTGAGGAGGTATACCATGATATGGGATCCATTAGGGTTCTTCGAGAGGTAAGGTTACTAGCTATATGTCTTACATGGCTGTGCCTTTGAGGTTTCAATCAGTAGGGAGTTTACTTTAGTGGGTTCTGATTTGACATTCTAGTCCTCATGCGTTACCTACAGGATTGGGGACAATGTGTTTCCTATTTGTGTTTTGATACTATCTCTAGAATTTGTGTAAAGTGGTTGTTCTAGCTTAGTACAATGAAGGTGGATAGGTTCATCACCGACCTCAGCAAAAATTTCCATCTAGGTCATTTCACCAGCAGGGACAACAGGCTCACGCTCCACCGACGGGAGATGTAGTAGGAAAAGGCTGACCTCAGTGTGTTTCTCAAGGACCCCGACATGAGAGTCATCGATGAGGTAGTCATTAGCAAAGGGGAAGTGAAGCTAGGTGTGTTCAGTTAGACAGAACTGAGGTAACAGTTCTATCAATACCATAGATCATCATAGGTATGATCAGCTTGTTTAGTACTCTTTCGTATGATTTTTTTTATTCAGGATCTCCCACTCATTTTTTCACCTATTCTATCCATTGATATGGGACTATACATTGGAAGTCTTCCCATGTCCCTACTGTTGAGTAAACCAGTCGAAGTTCATTCCAAATTGTTTGATGTGTCCCAGGGATGTTGACTAATGATGGAACCACATCATTCCTATGGTGATATTATTTTTCTATATATGCATCCATATGATGTCATTATCAGCTTCTACTGGTGGTATTCCATGAATTCCATTCTCAACTACTTATATAGGGGAGTTGTGTTTTCAAATATTAATTGTCGATGCATGGTTTTCATCGGTGGGAAGAGCTTTCAGGTGGAAATTCATCAAATAGAGCCAATTCTTTCATTGTTGGATGATCTATCGGTGGAATCAAATGATGTTGGCAGTGGAGGTTCTAGGATTCATTGGTAATTTCATGTTGCAGAGGTTGTGATGCTACCCACTCGACATGATGTTGAGTTTGGGATAGACATGTATCCTTGTGATTCTCCAATTTTGATGGATCCTTATCAGATGAGGTCTTATGATTTATGGGATTTGAGGATATAGATAGATGATTATATAAAAAATTTCTTTATTCTTCCTAGAATTTCATCGTGGGGTGCTTTGGTGTTGTTAAAAAATAAGATCGATGGTGGTCTGATGTTGTGCATAGACTAAAAATGGTAGAATTAGGTAAAAATAATGATCGGTTACCATCTTCGTAGGGTATATGATCTTTTTGATGAGATGATAGGGGTGAGATGGTTCTCTATGTTTGATATGTGGTATGGATATCTCTAATCAAGGGTCAAGGAAGCTGATATACCAAAGATAGATTTATGATGCAGTTATGGGGACGTCATGATTACAGTCATGCTGTTCAGTGTTTCAAACACACCATCCATGTTCATGGGGCTTATAAACTCCTTTTTTCATGAGTTCCTAGACCAATTCATCATCATATTTATCAATAAAATATTTATCTACATGAAGTCGGAGGTGAAGAATACTAATCATCCCTGGACCATCATGCTGGTTGTTCAACACTGCTAGCTCTATGGAAATTTATCCAATATCATGTTTTGGACATGCGAAGTTCATTTACATGGGAATGTGGTGTCTCACCAGGGTGTATTTTTGAACATGTGGATGGATGAGGTAGTTTCTTCTTAGAAAAAACCCTTGAATGTGGTACATAATTGTATCTTTCTCAGCTTGGAAGGATATTACTTGATGTCTTAATAAATTTCTATGAATTTGAAGATCCATTGATAGCTTTGACCTTGAACAACCAAGCTTTTGTGTGGAGTGAGCAGTTCCAGGAATCATTCAACTATCTTAAGGGGATATTGGTAAGTGTTCCAGTGCTTCGATTCCAAGAATAAGGGGTAATGTTTGAGATGTTTTGTGATGCTTACCACATGGTAATGGGATGAGTCTTGATATATATATGTGCAGTGATATCTAATGGGTCAAGGTAGTTACATCCACCTAACATAACTGTGCCACCCATGATATGGATCTAGTATAAATCATGTATGAGATGAATTTTTGGTGAAATTACCTCATTGGGGAGTACATTGTGGACTTTATAAATAGAAATGTTTGAGGAATATCTTTTACCAGCGAGATCTGAACATGAGACGGTGGTGGAGGATGGATTTTCTTCATGTCAATGATTTTGAGATCTCATACACCTCAGTAAAGGAGAATGTTGTGGATAATTATTTGAGTAGGATTTCGAAGAAGGAGGTTGTTTGGGAATTTTCAGATGCATGGAAAGAGATAGAGGAGTTAGCATCCATTCACATAGATGAATGAATGGATGGTGACAGAGGATGTTTGTTCCAAACATTAGTGCAATCTTCTATAATGTAGTAGGTGGAGGAATCTCAATGGGGATACTCATAGGTAGAGGTGATGCATGATTGCATTGACCATACAAATGCTCTGGAGGGATGTTAAAAGGAATTTTAGAGTCAGATGAAGTTCTTTGGAATACTTCTTGTTCCAGTTGAATGCATGAGGGAGTCCTCCATGAGTTTCATAGATCATCCTTAATGGTACTCAAAGAAGTCTCCAAGATGTACTGTGACATGAGGATGCAGTTTTTGTAGCATGGGATAAAATATTAGGTGGTAGAGTTTGTCAATAAATTCTAAGTGTGAAGAAGGTGAAGGAAGAGCACTGATTACCTTATAGTTTGTTGCAACCCTTCGATGTACCTAAGTGGAAGTGGGGTGACATCACAATGGATTTTTTTGTAGGGATACCTTGGGATCTGGGAGGGTTCAATGTTATCTTGGTAATAGTGGATCAGTTGATGAAATTGGATCACTATTTGAGGACTAAGGTGTCGGGAGCAGTGGATGACATGGAAAAGAGGTATGTGGATGAGGATGTACAATTGGATGGAGTTCCAATATCCATTGTCTTCATTCAGGATACACATTTTACACAAAAATACTTAAGGGGATTGCAGCACACTTTGGCACATAGTTTCTCCTCAACACTTCATTCCGCCCATAGTTAAATGGGAAGATGGGATGGATGATATAGATGATTGAAGACATGTTTCTATCTTGCATCATGGAATTTGGAGGATATTGGGTTTGACACATTACCTTGGTAGAGTATTCAAAAAATAATAGAAATCACTCTTCCATTGGCATGGATCCATTTGGGGTGTGGAATGAGAGACCATTTTTTTCACCTTTGTACTAGATATAGTTTCTGGAGACAACTATTCTTGGTCATGAGGTAGTGTATATCATGAAAGAGAAGGTTCACCTTGTTCGTAAAAGAATGAAAGTAGAACCAGACGAGTAGAATTCATATTTCGATCTTCAGATGAGGCCCTTGAAGTTTAAGGTTGGGAACCATTTTTTAATGAATTTTTTCCCTAGACATGGGAAGTAATGGTTTTGATAAGGGAGAAATATTTCTCCCATGTTTTTCAGACCCTTCAAGGTGTTGGGGAATATTGTAAAAGCTGAATACTAGTTGGCGCTACATCCAAAATTTGATAGGATCCACGATGTCATTAATATCTATCAACTCCATCAACATATTCATGATGTCTCCCATTTCATTAAATGGGGAGAGTGGGATATCTAGGAGGATGTGAAATATGAGGAATGAGTGATGGAGATCTTGGATCATTGGGAGAAGTTGCTGCATGGATGGGAAATTATGTAGGTTCACGTGTTATAGAGGCAAGGTGTCCTAGAGGAGAGTACTTGGGAGCAAGAAATGTAGATGTGTACCTTGTACCTAGATTTGTTTTTCATTTTTCCCTATTCTATTATTCCTTGTAATGTGGTGTTTGAACTTTGTTCACTATGTGATGAGTTGTTAAATTATTCCACAATGTGTGATATAGTCCAAATCTGTAAAGAGTGGAGGACCCGATTGCAAATCAAGACACATTAATTGCGACGTGATTAAAAATCATTTGGTTGAGTCAGTGCTACCCAGAGAAAATAAAATATTGAAATGGGGGATGTCATTCAATGGTTCATGACTTCAGTTGGTGTGGTTGATGTGATTGTTTGGTGTTCCTAATGGTTGTTTGAGCTAGAAGATGTTAGAGTATGTGATCTTGGATGAGGATGTTTCCAATCCAGCGTTCAAAGAAAATAGGGTGGCTTATCGTTGAAATTTAATGTCAGTAGTGGTGTATAATGTATAGTGGTATCCTTTAGATGTATCTTGCGAGGTGGTTGTTTGAACCCATCTTCCTTCTGTTCATGGTTTTTAATTGTTGTGGGAGATGATAGTTTGATAGGTACCTAAGGTAATGGACTTAACCTATCCGGTCAATTAATTTGGGAATATCCAGTGGTTGATGTGTTCTAGGAAGACATAGTGACACATTTCAAGAGTTTACCAAAATTTACAGTTTTTCTAACAGTGAATTGCAGGGGTAGTTAATGATAGTTAATAAAAATAGTGATTCATCCATAGGTAGATCTTAATGGCGAGTCATCCACTGGTAGATCTGAACGATGATTCATCCACTTGTAGCTTGGAATGGTGAGTTTTCTACCGGTATCTTATAGTAGTAGGTTGCAATGGTGACTTGCGACAGTGAGTCATCCACTAGTAGCTTGATAAGATGAGTCACCCACTAATAGATTCTAACTGTGAGTCATCTACCTATAGCTTGGAATGGTGATTTTTCCACTATTATCTCCCAATGGTAGCTTATCCAATGATGAGTTAGGACAGGTGATTCCGAATGGTGACTTGCACTGGTAGGTCGCACCGATGACTCACCTAACAGTGACTCATTTCTAAGAGTTTTCTATTATTAATGTTTTTTCAATTTCCTATAGTTTCACCCCTTTAACATTTTATTTGATGTAAAATGAGTTTAATACCATATTTAATGGTTTTTTGATTAGTTTCAAATTGTATTTATCTTCTAAAAACCCACAGATTCCCTTTACTCCCAAACCGCATAGTCATTGTCTTGATCTTCCATTAATGGATTTTAAAAACTATTTCTCCCATTGATTTAGGATATGGAATTTATAATGGTGAGATCTTTTTTTCCAAGAGTGCTTCCCTTACTCTTGGTATGTTGTGCCCAATACTTTTCTTCCACGAGGAATCGTACATTGTGCTATGAATTTTGGATGTAGTATTTCCCAAGAGGATTTTCATACAGCATTTGTGCCTCCTACATTAGAACAATAAAAATTTTCTGATCGTTTATTCTAAAAATTAGGGTTCCTCCATCCCTTTTCAATGTGCATCATGTGGGGTGGGTATATGGATGTCTCTTCTATGATAATTATTGAAACACAATTAACTTGGATAGTTTAATTCATTTTTAATAAGAAAACAGGGTTTTGGGAACGTAATGTATGTTTTACAATGTTTTTTTTTCTTTCGATGTTATTATGATCTATATGGGCGAGTGACCCACTGAAAATAGTGGCCATTGGTGGTCCTTGTTTCCACACAGGGTAGTTATGGGATGTATTATATTTCTTTCCTTTAACATAGTTATATATGAAAATTGTTAATGATGTATCCGTGACTAATAATTGGATTCCCCATTATCAAACATTCTATGATAACCTCGTAATTAACAATCAAAATTATATATGGGATGCCTTATTAAACCTAGAAATTGTGCATTGTTTGGTCTTTGTGGTGCTGCAGTTGGGAGTATAGTTGTCTGTGAGTGGTTTATAAGGTGTGTTGGAATCTCAGGTTAATATATTGATTGATTGTGGAATAAATGAGTAGTGTGATGCAGTAGGGCTGCCAGAAATGGTAGCAATGAGATATGTTTCTGGGTACAGTTGTGAGTTGGGGGGTTTTATATATTGAAAGGGTGGATTGGTAATAATTATTATAATGAATGATGATGGTTGTTGTTGGTATGGAAAAATATCTCAGAGTTTCTCCATGAGTAGAATGCATAAAGCTTCACCCTATGTTTCATGATCAAAATATGTTATAGTATGAATGGGTGTTAACGGAGTGTAAATACGAATTGTGTTAAACGTGCATGTTATTTTCTATCTAAAATAACTACAGTGGTATTAATTGTTTCCTATATTTCTTTTTTTCTTGTCTTGGTCTGTGATACTTAGTTTCCCTACTAATGATGGAGAAAACAAATGCATAATAATGTTGAGATGGAATGATTTGGTTTGGTTAATGGGAATGAGTTTTTAAATAAAAATTTAAATGATGGGGTTCGTGGTAAACTACGATTAGAGGTGAAAAATGAAATGAATGGGTGTTGAGAAAAATGGATTTGTGAAGACACTTTAATTTAACAATTTTTGAATAGACTATTTCTGTTACTAATTAAGGTAGAACTTGTTGTGAATCCTATAGGTTGGTATTGAGTGATTGATACTATATATATATATATACAATAAATGTTCTTGTGACTTATATACACACCACACCCTCGTTGAGCACCAGGTTCTGAAGACCCACATTGTCACGGGGAAGGGTGTCTTTCCCAAACACCCCATGGGAGGATGGATAGATAGCCACCCACCTTTCCATGCTTCCAATTCAAAACATTTATAGTCAAAGATAATTAAATAAGGTTGTGGTTCGTGTGGCCCAGGTGTGTGCGGGAATGTTTTGTTTTCTAGGTGTCTTCGGGTTGAGATGTGTTTTATTTCCCTGGTGCCTTCAGGATGAAAAATATTATTCTTCCCAAGTGTTTTTTTTGGGATGTATTGTGGTAGTGGCCAATGTTTCTGTGGGAAGGATGTGTTGTGATAGTAGCCTGGGTGTCTTCGGGTGAGATGTTTTGTTAAAGTGGCCCTAGTGTCTATGGGTGGGATGTGTTGTGATAGTGGACTAGGTGTTTATGATGGGAATGTGTTATGGTTTTGAGGCCCAAGTGTGTGTGGGCGGGATGTGGTTTAATATGTTTGGTTGAGGTTGGAGTGCCATGGCCTTTTTGGTTAGGGTGTGAGAGTGGCCAATAATTGGGAAAGTGGTTAGGGATACCACATAATTGATGTTCATAGTATATTACATTACTTTACATTAATTGTTTTTGGGGATTATGCCTTGGTGAGGTGGGGAAGGTTACTATATTACATCATATTTTATTATTATTTTTAAACTAGATACAAAATTGAGTCTTACATTACATTTGAATACCCAAAGTACATATTTTTTTTTTAATAATAACACTTTTTCCTATATAAAATCCCTGAATATTATGTATAGTAACTTTCATGGATTATTGATAAAGGAATAAAAAATGTTGGTGATCCCAAATTCCCTAAAAATTTCATGTAAAGAAAAGGCTATAATAAATCGATAACTATAACCAACATGGAATGGTAAAAAGCTGAAAACACAATCTATTTAAATAAATTAACCATCATGGTATAGTAAGGTGGAATAAATATTTCTGGGTATATAACTCAGAACACATTCCATCTCATCAAATAGCTGATAATAAATTTCATCCATAGAAAATATCACAGTGAAAATATCCTGTAAAATAACAACTAAAATATAAATAAAGGAAATGATTAATTATTGGATTTAATTTTTCAAACAAACATGATATTTTGACCAACTAGATCTATCACCATTACGTTTTAAAAAAAATGGGTACAAAATGACTCAGTTTGGCCAACACTTTCTCTACTTTCTTTATCTATCCTCTTTTTAGTTTAAAACTACTTATTACAAATTCATATAGTTTGGTCAACTAATATTTTTCCATGAGACATGTTGATACATATAGGGGATATATATATAATGGTCCCACCCATATATTCATATCTAAACATTCCAAAAATAAAAAATAAATTATTTTATTCATTAACAATGAGACATACCATCAAATATCTTTATTTAGTAAATGATGTGAATGTATCATTATTTACACAATTAATCAAATAAATGTAAATGTAAACACCATATTTAAAAATGGTATATAGTTTCGAAGATAATCATCTATAATATACATGAATATGGTTATTTATGATAAATTTAATTTCCAATGAAAATTGTTACATTAAATTGATTTTTCAAAATAATGTTAACAATAACAAAAGAAATTGAGATTTTACAATAACTCTTTCCATTTTTTAATTTTCAAGTTAAATCTCCTTGGAAGTAATAATTAAAACTGAAACATAAATTACAATTATTAATGACATATTCATTATATCACATTACAATGGGTCTATATATACACATCATGAATGAATATAGGTTCATAATATAACATACGTCTAAAACATGGTAAACTGGGACAAAAATCCCTTATAACTAGGTAACTTCTAATTCAAATACAAATAGATTAAATAATAATAATTGAAACATTATATTAGATAAAGATTTATTTTTCCATGGTAATACATGTCAAATTGGATGTATATACACCATATAAATGAAATTTACTACATAACATTACAATATGCCTCAATGAAATGAAATTGAGATGAAACTTCTTATATAATGCTTACCTTTGGTTGAAGGTGTGTTAACCTCCAGTATAGTGGATTTAATGATGTTATTAACTTATTATATGATCATTTTAAAATTTATAATATCACATATTATGATTTTATAACATCTTATTACCTATCCGTTTATAATTTTTCATTATTTTCATTATTTAAGATGTTAATTTCCCCATTTTCTCATATGGGTTTCATCAAGAAAAATTTATTTATGCACATTTAATATAGTTCCATAATATAATAAATAATAAAAATGAAATAAATATATGATTTTTATTCCAATTTTACTTTAAAAACCATTCCTGAATGATGGTTATCAATAATAGAGGATGTTAAAAATCAAGGAAATAGTAGGTTGTACGAACACAAGAGTAATGTTTCCTTTTCTCACTGATCATTATGGAATGTAGTTATGTAATAAGTTACCATTAAATAATGATCATAATAAAATTAATAATTTATTACATTGTTATATATGTAAACCAAATGGTGTGTTAATGAAAATATAGTCACATCGCTTCATGAAGGCGGTAATCCACACATACACAAATGACGTTGTTATCATTACGTGAGTAAAATGGAAAGAAAAAATCATATATATTATATTTCAAGAATAAAAAAATATTTTATGAATATCACTAATATTTCATTTATATCATATATAATCATTATCTTTATCTTTATCACCTTCTATTTGAATCATTAGTTAAAGACATATCACATCGCTCTGCGAGGCAGTAGTCCACCATGCACATGACCGATGTTATCATATCTCCTACGAAATGGAAGGTAAAAAAGATATATATATATATATATATGATATAATGGGTGAATATGAATAAATATGTTATAAATATCAATTATATACTATAGATCCACCATTATACCCAACCATGAGATGTGGGAATAGAAAAATTAATGGCACCAGTTCATGAATTGGTAGTCTGCCGTACACATGAAAGACGATTTTGTAACCCATTTGATGGGAGTGGATGAGGTTTGAAATAATTAACTAATTATATATATATATACACTATTATTTTTAATATATTTAGGTTGTTATATCATTAAGGATTTAAATGGATTTAGGTGGAGAAATAAGTTTAATAAAGAAGCTTTTTGATGAGTCCTGCCTCTTTTCATGTGTTCTCCTTAAGTCTACACTAAATCCTTCTTAGGTTGTGATTTTTTTCAAAAATATGTCTTCAATGATGAGTGTAGAGAATTTTTTATATTATTTTTCATGTTTGTTTTTTGGAAATTGGCTGCATAGGTGTGATGAATTGAGGGGAGTGAATTCCCTTTATTGTTGAGGAGGTGTGGTATTATTTTAAAAACCAAAAAATTCAATATTGGGAGGTATATCTTAAAAAATGAACCTCGGAATTTTAATAATAATGTATTTGAGGGTTAATGTGTTCTACAAAAACCTCCATCACACAAAAAAGAAACATATTTTTATCATCTTATTCCCCATTCATTAGGTTTATTTAATTTTTGGTTTTTATTTTTTACCATAGTAACTTGTATATTTTTATTTCCCAAAGTAATTAATCATATAATATAAAAATTAAAATTATTCTAATTAGAATATTTATACCAACTGATATTAAATATGAAATATATTTTATTTATTAACAATGCCATGTGTCTGTAAAATTAATTTAAATACAAATGCATGTAATGTGAAAACCCTATTTCAATCTTAATATCTTTAATTAATTTGAATTATATTCAATAAAAACTATGGTAAAAAATTAAGTTTCCTTATTAATTAATATAATATAATTGGATTCCAAATATAGATTCCATTTTCTAAAATTCATCTCATATAAGTGGTAGAATATAAATTGAAATTAATCCCACAAATGTGACGAGAAAGGTGGGGTTTTAACGTGAAATTGTTCAAAAGTTTAGAAAGATTTTATATCAAAATTAAATATTAAAATTATTCCAATGATATAAATTTGATTAACAGATATATACTTGACCTAATTTTACTTTAATAAAATTTAAAATTTAAAATATAAATATAATTTATTTAAATGAAATTCATTTTTTCAATTATAATACTGCATTTTCCACTCTTCATAAAAAAAACCTCTCAGAAAAATATCAAATATTCACCCTATGATTATTTTCATTAAATAATTTCAAAAATATAAGATTATTTTTTCAAATAAAATATTTGAAATTGGAAAAAAAATAATTTTAAATACTACGTGGAAAGCATTATTAAATCACCTTTTAGAAAAATATTGTTTTTTCCAAAACATTAATTTTTCTCTTAAATGTTTGTATTAAATTTCTAATAAATGGATATATAATAAAACTGGGTAAAATAAATATTTTAATAGTTTTTCAATCCTATCAATTCTCATTAGTCCAATAGCTATACTATAAGAGTTATATTTAATAATAACATTAAATGTATTTTTTATTTCGATATAAATCGGTCTTTTGTGTAATGAAAGCTATCAATGAAACTCATTATTTCATGTAACACATTCTAAAATAAAATTTCCATGAATTTGAAGCTATATGATAGATTAAATTTATTTAAAATAGGAAATATTTTGACATTTCTTGTGATGTTATATCACCTTATTAGATTGGTGTTACGTGTCTCATACACTATTGAATAAAATAACATTATTTTAGAATTACGGGGTGATACATTCTCTACATCTTATATAAATTGCATCCCCGTAATTTATCCTCAATCTCTTTTTTCCATGTTTAGACATTTGGAAATAATATTTTTTAAAAACCAACATCATAAAAGAGTTAATAAAATAAACTCTAATTAAGAGATAAATGGAAGTGTGAATGTATCATATTTATGTTCCCATGTATGAGAACATAGGTTGGGATAAAAAACATAGAAATGTCAGAGAACACTAAATTCCAAGGATTTAATGAGAGTGATAAAGATCATTGATCGTATTAAAGTTTGTGATCTAGATATGTTTAAATACCACAAAATCATACACAAAATAGGTGTGAAAAAAGACATTGATATCATTAGAAATTATGAATATGTGATAAAATTTTGTTTCAAGATTATTCTTCATAATACTGAGAAATTATTTTACAGTTTAAGAATATATGGATATATACTTGATATACTTCTAGTTCATAAGAACAATTTGATTCTTTGGTTATGCTAATATAAATTTTCAATTCATCCATTACACCATGAAAATAATATTAAAAAATTAAAATTTTATTCCTGAAGTAGTAAAATTAAATTTTAACAGATCATAAGATCTCTAAAAGAGATGCATGTATTTCCTCCTACCATGAACTATTTTCCAAAAAAAATTATATAAAATTTTAACCAAAAAATATATAAACCAAAGAAGTAAAACTAATTTTTCATTATTAATAATAATTTTCTAAATTGATTTAATAAAAAATAACATATTAACGAGGACATCATGTATGCCAATGGTAGGCACTAAACCCTTATCATCCTTCATTCATGGGTTCAAGAACCATGGCATCACTGGAAATGATGTTTTTTAGCAGGCATGCATTTTTTATTTGTTCTAAACTATATTAATATAATTCATATAATGTTCCTAAAAATATATGTTGAACATCCTTGAAATAAAGTAAAACATTAAATAAAGATTTTACTATTTTTTCTGTAAAACATATTTTTATAGAGTATAATAATCTTATTTGATGATATGTAATCATATTAACCCTAATGGATATTAATAAATTTAAAAAAATTCATATAAAATATAATGCCATTTTTCATGAAATAAAATTTCCACTAAATCTTATACCTGCCATAAGTTTTTCCAAAAAGTCCCTTAATCTTGTGGAATTCTTACTATGGATGCCAAAATTCATGGAAGACCAACATCGGGAAGAGAATGAGAAAACGATGGAGCCTGGGAAGGGAAGAGAGGATTCTAGGACCCATGAGGTAGTTGCGTGCAAGATTTGGATTTTGTGTGCAAGAGGCCCCCGGCATGAAAAATATTGCGCGCCCTATATGACAACAAGGGAGGGTGTCCGCGCATCTCCTGTTTGCGCGCCCAATGCAGCATCAAGCACGCGTTTGGGTGGAGTGGCCCTTTTCATGCCCAATGCGGCGTTAAGCATGTGATTGCATGCCCAATTCTCCATCAAGAGAGACCTTCCACACAATGCCCGTTTGTGCTCCCAAGGAGGCATCAATCATGCGGTTTCTTGCTGCCCCCCTTTACACGCCACCCATAGGACTTAGGCTATAAAACGAAACGTACCCCCTGACTTTCGGGGGAATTAAAAAAGATGAAGCGATGTTATGCTACACGAAAATTCCCTCTTCTGCGACTGCACAAAAAACACCATGGTCTTCAGGTATGGGATTTTGCACGACTAGTCCCCCAAAGGTCCTCCTTCGGTTGGGCCCTCTTGGGCATGATCCTCATTAATTTCCTTTCTACCAAAGTCATTTGCGCACATAAGACCCCATTTTCACGCATGTTTCCTCAATGTCGGACCTCTCTAGTGTGCATCCCCTTCCGGTTTGTGCACATTCCCTTCCAGTTTGCGGGCAACACTTCCATCCTGTGCACAACCCTGCCCTCTTGCGCACAACCCTTCCCTCTTGCACGTAACCCTTCTATCATGCGCGCAGACCTTCCTTCTTACACCCAGCCTATTCTCTTGTACACACTCCATGTGCCGTCCTCCCCTCAAGGAACCATGTATGATACCCTCTTCTGTGCACCACACCAGCATCACACACTCTCTTTCTGTGTGTCTCTTGAAGATCTCACGATGTGATTCCAATGTCCCTTGGGTGGTGCTTCCCATTACATTGCTTCGCCTCATGCTTCTTCACATAGGCACGCTAATGGTTATTTCTTCATCGCATATCCACGCTAACATGGACCCCTCAATGGATCACTCCATAACACCCATTCACCATGGGATTGTTGATTCCTTCCCTTCCCCAAGGGGCGGGAGGTATCAGTTATGCAAGTTCTAGGGGTGTGAAGTTCACCCCCCTCGTCCGAGCTGTGAGATGTTAAACTACCAAGCACCATTGTTCTTAGCACACAACGTTAAGCTATAACCTCACCCTATGCATCTTACACAGGTGCCCCACCTTGGACATTCTGCATGCCACTCGTCTCCATGGAAGTGAAATCATTCCTCACATAGAATGAGATCCTATTTATTGGAGCGACTTTTCTCCGTGGAGGAAGGGTAACCACTTTGGTGTAAACCCCTAGCCTTTATTGCGAGAGGTATCATCCTTGCTCCTATTTTCTTATTTGGTCCTAAGGTACAGAGGGGGGAGGGGGATGGGACCAGATCCCTCCTTTCTTTGGTTCCAAATCCCTCTCCGACTGGGATTTGTCTCCACCAAGCCTCCATCCTGGAGTAGGTCCGAATCACCATCTCCTAGAGCTATGGACCACGCGTAAGCCCCTGTTTCCTCTTTGGGCCACTATCCACGTGTAAGCCCTCACTCCACTCCCCACAGACATACCTTTTGCGACATGATCATCAGGTCCATGCCTCCTCTAGTTTCTCACACCGAGCATGACTCACGTGGGTGTAGAGTAAGCATTGACCATGACATTCTCTATGGGAACCTAGAGTGTAAGTCCCAAACACTACTCCAAAACTATGTGGACTTTGATCTTTTCCATGGTAAGGTTAGTAGTAAGCCTCCCTGAATTTCATGTCCAACAACCAATGGTCCCGACCACCTTCACGTTTGTTCACCAACCATCCCGAACTAGGTGGACTTTGATCCTTGCCAAGGCAAGGTACGTTTGAAGCCTCTCTAAGGTTCAAGCCAAACAACCATTGGTCCCGACTATCTTCACGTCGGTTCACCAAAGCCCTCCCAAACTACATGTAATTTGATCTTTTCTAAGGTAAGGTACATAGGAAGCCTCCCTGATGTTCAATCCCAACAACCATTGGTCCTAACCACCTTTATGCTGATTCACCAGCCATCCCGAACAACGTGGACATTGATCCTTGACAAGTCAGGGTACGTAGGAAGCCTCTCTATGGATCCATCCCAAAAACCATTGGTCCCGAATATCTTCATGTCGGTTCACCAAACCCCTTATGAACTACATTGACTTTGATCCTTACCATGACAAGGTACATAGGAAGACTCCCTAAGGTTCAATCCCAACACCAATTGGCCCCGACCATTTCACGTCGATTCACCTAGGTCTTGCATGATGTTAAACTGTATGCCCCCGTTTTGTCCCACTTGACACTAAATTATCCCCTATTAAGTTGTAATTCGTTGTCAACACCATTAAACGGTAATTCTTTGTCAACCCCATTCAGTAGTAAGACATTGTCAACCTAATTCGGTGGCAAACTGTTGAAGTCACCCAATCGATGGTAAGCCATTAAAGTACCCAATCGATGGTAATTCATCATCAGATAAACTACATGGAATTTGATTCCCTACCATAGGGATACGTAGGAAGCCTCCCTGAGGTTCAAGCCCATCACTCATGCCTCATCCTGATCTCTCCCTTGAGCCTTTGTGTTTTGGGAAGGTCATGACCCAACCTGGAGGTTCTATTTCCTCCAAATCCCATCCATTCATCCAGTATCATGGGTCTCCTCCTCAAGTGTCCCATCGTACCACTGAACTACGCAGTCTTTGTTTCCCTACCATGAGGATATATAGGAAGTCTTTTCAAGGATCAAGCTTAACATCATCGTCACCCTCTTGTCGACTCCATCTCATTCTCCATCCAATTCATTTAACCACCATCATCCTTCATGATTCTTATCAGGGCCACTATATCCCAGTGAGATCATGACAATTCATCTCCTAGAATCAGTGTTTCCTCCAGGGGTCACACCCATATGATCCACTATAGTCAGTGTTCTGATTAGTCTAATCTGTCTCCGCTAGATGTTAAACCTGCGACATACCCTGTGTTAAACATAGGGAGCTAAGGAAAACCTCAAATACATGCCTATGGAATATAATTCCCCACATTCGATGTGGGACAACTTGGGCTTCCTCACCCTCGAGAATCCCAATAATAAGTTCAATAAACCCATATGCTCTAGTGTTTCAGTGTCCAGACATGCTAGTGATTTCCAACGTGACTACTCCCTCGATAGAAGGTTGATACCCTGACCGGACCCCTTGTAAAGTCCCAACAGAAGCATTGTAATTAACCGACGTCCATGAAGACATGGCACTAGGAAGAGTTTCAATAACAACGTCTTAATCTTTAAGGGAGACCCATATGAGGTAACAAGTTCCGATGAGGAATTCATGGAAAGAGGAACCGACATCCCATCATCCTGTTTCAATCAAGGAGACAACATTACGAAATAAGTGAAGGATGTATCCCACCTTTGAAAAGTGGGAATGCAGGGAAACATCTGCACGTCCTCCATAGACGTATGTGCATGCCCCAATGAAAGCATCATAAATAGAAATGGTGAACCCGACATGAAGGTCTTCTCCTCAATGTGGAGATTAGTAGTGTTCAAGACATCAGTGGATTAGTGTGTCACCAGATCCATTTATCCGACGTTGGGTCCCACCCAGCAAATAGAAGGCTTGGCATGGAACTCACCAGAAGTTGGGGCAGTCAAAATGTTGGACATCTCAGTCTACGATGTTGTCAGCATGGATCCTTCTTATCAGCCATGGGAGACGGAATGGTGCTGGGGCACTAGAAGTTGATTTAATTTTTTCAGAACTAATGGATTAATTCCCCTACATTTTAGGAACCAAGATAATGGGCCAAGAACCTGAACACCACCTTCCCACCGATGTAGGGGTAGGGACAATGCCAATGCAGCAATCCCGCGTGGCTCAACCATTTCTATGATGGCTCCCACACTGACTGTTTCTAGGCATCCATTCCCTATCTCCCCTTCTGAATTCGTACAATGAAGGGTGATAAGTAACCTATTATTCCAATACAATGAGGAGGGGATTATACTAACTTGGGATATGGCCAGCTAGGACTTAGAGGCGTCTGCACCTCGTCGCCACCACCGCCCCAAAGGCCGTGAAGGCGGCCACTTCTACCCACCCCAAAGGCCATGAACACTCCTGTGTACACTACATCGGGGAACTTATATACCCGGTCTCGATCGATGCCCTAATTTCCCCACGGGTAGGCTGGGTTGACTCTCTCAGCCACTGACACAGGGAGTACCTGCTGCAGACTGACCCGTGATAGTGACACCCAGTATGGAGGTCCTCCCTGTACTGCCACAATAGATAATTCTGGTCCTCCCTACATCCAATCCCAGCAGGGAGGTCCGCCCCGTGCTACCTTCAATCTGAACGAGGGTCCTCCTCACGATAGTGACACTCAGTATGGAAGCCTCTCCCTCGCTCATTACTTTGTGTATGGGATCATTCCTACTACCACAAACCACCAACATGGAGATATTATGCATCTAGTCAATCTCTTGTATGGGGGGCTTCCCTATTTCCTTACAGTAGCTGACGAAGGTCCTCATCACCTCAGTAATCTAAGGAGTGACGATCAACTTCAATTTGCCAGTGCCCAGAATGGAGGTCCTACCAGTGTTCGGCCTGACCAGTACGAGGACCCTCCTCATGAAGACACTGTCAGGGGAATCAAGCATGGAGGTCCTACCCATGCTCTTATCAGCTCCAGTAGATGTCCTACCCACTCCAACATTTCCCATGGATGTCCCCTTCTCACATTAGCCGGTGGACATGGAGGTCCTCCTCGTGTTCCCTTTGATATCTATCCAGGTTCTCCTCACACCCCAGCTCACTCAGGTGGAAGTCCACACCGCCCCAGCTCCAGTACGACCGAAGGACCTCCTCATGACATAAATCTACCCTATCTCGAAAAACCATCTCAGAGTTGGAGGGTGGGTCATCGCCTCCATTTAAAGAATGCTAAGAAGTTTCAGATTGAGATAAAACTGGGTTGCTTCACAGATTGTCAGGAAAAATACGACTTGACGATGGAGCCCTTGCCTAGATCCTCCGTGTCGAGGGCCAGGGTGGGAAAAAGTCACATTAGCCTCATACTTATAGAATGTTAGGTGTATCAGATTCCCTCCTCCCTCTACAGGTATATTGAAGAAGATGAAGAATTGGAAGCTCCATAATTTACTGTCGTTCCATCGCCACCATCATCGCCAGAAGCACTCTCAACCTCAACTAGAGATCACGTAGACCTATTCTAGGTATCAATGGTGGACGAGCAGCAGTGTAACCCATCGCCATCAGCCATAGTCCCTGTTCCAGAAAATGCAGTCATCAGCCTGTCTTACTGCAATGTGGTGGCCATGTCACTACACCCTTCAAAGGATATCCCAAGATGTGGCAGCTTGTCAACTCTCTCGCCATATTCTCCACCGGAAAACCTACGATCTCAGTGGGATGCATCAGTACCACTACTGATTCCCCAACCGCCTTCAGTAGATGACTGGGGCAATGAAGGGCCAGACCCTAAATCTGGAACAAGGAGTTTGTGGGATATCCTCGTAGTGGACCATTTCCCAGAGATATTATGGCCAGTTGTAGGGAAAAATTATAGGGCACCAAAAGGCCTCACCCAAGAGGAGGTTGGTTGATTTTGCCAAACCCTATGGGCGACTCATTTATGCCTTTGGCATTGACGAGTGTCCTACCCAAAGAGTCAGGAACTCTTCGAAGATATCGACCAACTATTCCATTTGGTCGATTTGGCTGTACTCCCCATGGCCCAGTGCCCAGAGTCACCAGGCCACCATATGACCCTCCAACAACGATGTGTGCAGAGCTTTAAAGTACTCCACAGGATAGTCAAAGCGGCTTCTCCCGATGTTCAATTTTTTTGTTGGGGGTAGTATGTGTCCCTCCATTTCAGTTCCATCCGGTGCCAACCCGATTAGCTAGGTGATATAGAGGATATCCCTCTAGGTAGGTTTGCGATTAACATTGTTGACCTATCAGAGGGAGAGACTAAGTTAGAGCTACTTTATGGGGACTTACCCTTGATGGAGTGCTACAACTATTGGATCCATTGGGAATGGTTACTCGACAGTAGAGAAATCTACTGGGTCTTCTCGTGCCCACCGAGGCACTATTCCTCAGTCAGAATCCCAATAAGGGTAAGGAACTCCTCGAAGCTGTCAAACCCTCCGACATGTCTCATTCAGTGAAGAAGGCAGAATACAACCTCGAAAAAGCTGTGTTGCGTCTGAAACTTTCCGAACAAAAGAAGGTGGTTGACGACCTCCTTGTTGAGTGAACTGTGGAATGACGACCAGACTATGGTGATCCTTAGCCAGGGAAACAGGGGCAGGCACAACATCCCCTTGGAGAACTATCCCAGGTAACCCTGACCATCCTACCTACATAGACAGAGTTGAGGATAAAACATATGGAAAGAGGGAATGATATGTCTCTCCAAATCCTCATGAATGACGTGAAAATCCTTAAGACCCATCTCGTATTCCCCCAGCTGCACCACAGGTCATTCCACCTGACACTCCACAAGCCGCTGGGATGCCTTATCATGTTGAGGAACCCGCCAATGAACTGGTAGTTAGGGATCCTTATCAAGACAAGAACCACCGCCTAGATGATCCAATGGTGGCACTGATTTCCTATCTTGAGTCATTTGAAACACGATAGGTGTCGCTCCTACCCCATGGAAAACCTTATTTAGCATGGGTGGATGATATACCAGCATCCCTGGTTTTCAAGAATCCCACCTTTTCCCCCATCAACAAGATAAGGGAACCAATGCAACACTTGGACCACTTCATCTCAAGATGTGGACCCATGTTGGGAACTCCAACATAGTAGGAGGCCTTCAAACTCCAATGTTTCGTACTGAAATTAGAAGGGCCTATGTTTGTCTGGTACAACCAGCTCCCCATCGGATCAATAGCCAGCTAGGAAGACCTCCATAAACAATATCTCAATCAGTTCAGTTCCAACACTCAGAAGACGAGTATCGCAGACCTATTCAAGTGAAAGCAGAGGCCCGATGAGAACATTGCAGACTTTATCGCCTTGTGGAAAGGACTCACATACTCCCTTGACATGCCGCTGACTCAGGAGAAATTGCTGACGATGTGTGTAAGGAATGTCAAGATGGAACTGGTCCCCTCTCTAATCACCTATAACTACCCTAAGGGATTTGAAGATTTCTTTGATAAGGCCCAGCGCCTAGAGGATTCCTTACAACAAGCTAAGAATACACGTCCGTTGCCTCCTGCAATCCCCGCGAGAAGGGATGCCAGGGCCGAGCCGGCTGTAGTGGCTCAAATAGAGGCCCCCAGGAAACTAGATTTGTTACTAATGGAGTTGCCTCTATAGTTTCGTAGAGGCCCTCCACCTCAGGAGCAACCTCCAGCCTAGTAGTTCCCAGCTCAGAATTGGTAGGTGCCTCCGCGTAATGCGCCGCCACCACCTAGGTGAGATAACCAAGCTCCACCTCCTCAGTAGGATCCTCCAACCCCTCGTCAGGGTCAGGGTCTAAGGGACCCCTTCCTGGATAGAAGGAACCAGACCTACTCATTCAGTGAGGCATAAGTCCTTGGTTATTTCCAAATTTCCCTAGAGTAGGGGATTGTATGTTTTCCTGAGTGTAGGAGGCCATAATAGGCGAAACTCACTGATTTCCCTAATTACCGCCCCTACCACCAGAACATGGGGCACACTCTCAAATAGTTCTATGTGTTCATAGACTAGCTTCAAGACTAGGTGGATAACAACATAGTCTGGTTAGGACTAGCTCTGGAACATGTGGAATGTGTCTTCGGGGGGCCATACAGCAACACTGGCAGCGACGGTGAGTGGCATCATGTTTATAGAAATGAGTCTCAGAAGTATGATGACTGGATGGATCACAAATTGTTCACCCATTCCCATGGCGTTATCCGTGCACGCTTGAATCGGACAGAGCCTTCAGAAGCCGCAACTACTACTTCTGCACCATCGCCTCAGTAGTCCCCTTCTCTAAAGAGAAAACACCAGCGACGTAAAGGAAAGAAAAGTCCCCCACCAATGCTGTTGTCATCCCGTACTCTTAGTGATTTCATGCCCCCAGAGATGGTGATCCCTCCCAGGATCCATCCAGTAGTGGACGAATCTTCAAGAGATAGTAAAGGGTATGCCTTGGCTAACACCGTAGAGCTGGTAAACCCCTACATGATTTATGATGTCGAGGAGCACCAGGAAGACCCTCCCAATGTTCCTAGCCATCGTCAGTGTCAATGGATCCACAAATATATGGGTTGTCAGAGTTCCTCGGTCAGTACTTCCAGACATGTTGTGCACGCGACTGATACTAGGCAGTAGGCCCACCACATGGCTCAGCACGCGCATCCTTCTCACCTGGTGACATCAGGCCATCCTTCACCGTCTTTCATGTTATTGGATCAAGAAGAGCCACCTCGACCACACTGTGGCTAGCCACTCCCTACTACATGCCGGTTTCATTCATTTGGGCCTCATCCGGTAATCACTCTGTATGCTTCGATTAGCAAGAAGTGGGACATTATTAGCACCAGTCAGCTGCCTATCCAGCTCGCAAGACCCACAATACCTCATGTCATAGAGCGACCTTTTGTAAGAAGAAGTTCACGCCTGACATGGAAGTATGATGTTCTCAAACATCTTGCCAGCATTTCAATAAATCTCTCCATCCTGGAGGCCCTTTGCCTGTCATCAGATATGCGTGAGGCCCTCGCCAAGGCTTTAAGAAGCCCCATCCTGTTTGAGACAAATATAGCATCCGCAGAAGCCTTTTATGCTGAGGTGGTCGAGAATAATGAATGTCAGGCCATCATCTTGTTCTCTATAGAAGGTGAAGGATCTCTCATATAGGAACACATTCTACTACTATACATCACCATATAGTTCAATGGCATGGAGTTTCACCGCAGCCTTGTTGACCTAGGCTCTAGAATCAACCTAATCCTGACTCGGACACTGTGAAAATTAGGATTGTCCAAGGATGATCTAAGTTCCTCTAACATGATAATCCAAGGTTATAACATGACATAGGAGGAACTGGTAGGTAAGATCTATTTAATGACCTAGTTCAGTGATCTAACTGCCAACACTAAGTTTATGGTTGCCTCCCAGGACACCGCCTACAATGCATTTTTGGGAAGGTCGTGGCTTCACCTGCATGCTACAGTACCCACACCATATCACCAGTGTCTCAAGTACACCCTTAATGGTTGAGTGGGAATGATTCATGGTGACGTGTCTCCATTCACCTCTTGTGAATCCCACTATCTGTATTCTGACTACTATAAGAGAAAAGACACACAAATTCAGGCTAACGTGGTTGATCATTCCATGACAGCGACCAACCCGTGGATAGATCTAGATGACGCCAACATCATTCCAATCCATTGATTAAAGGCTACAAACCTGGACAAGGGATAATGATTTTTTTTGAATGAGGGGGAGGACATTACCAAGTCTAAGTGACACCGGAAGATCACCTCATACTCCTACACAAACCTGGCTCAGGTGATCCCAGAGCCTCCTACTCCCATAAGATATTGGGATGCATACCCCATGGCAAGGACAATACGTCAGAATTTCTTGTTTCACCAGGACAGATTAATCGGCTCAAGCCGACGCGCCACTATTTCTTCGATATCATCAAGGATGGCCCCTTGGATCAAAGACCAAATGGGATTGGATCCATATACTTCATCGCAATGGTTGCGGTAACACAAGAGTTCTCCGATGTAGTGTCTAATACCGCTCAGAATGGTACCGGCCTCCTGTCAGGACCGGTCGACTCATAAGAAACTCATACCACCAAGAATCCCCCCTCCATAAGTGAAGAAGATGATTTATAGGATGCTCCCCCCACGTTGGAAGAGGGCATCTCCACTACGGTTGAAGAGTTGGTACAGGTGAACCTCGGTAGTGAGGTAGACCTGAAACCCACATTGATCAGTGCCGCCATGCCCCTCGAGGAGAAAAAATAGTATATAGGCTTCCATAAACAACACCATTATGTATTTTCCTAGAGTTATGACGAAATTCTAAGACTAGATCCTCATGTAGTCATCCACTGCCTCGGTCTCCTGGAAAATCATCGTGGGTTCAATCAGCCTCCCAGGAAGACAGACCCTTCTCGTGGTGCCCTGGTTAATGTAGAAGTTGGTAAGATCATCAGAGTCAATTTCCTCAAGGATGTACAATACCCCTAATGGTTGTCCAACACTATGCCAGTAAGGAAGAAGAATGGACAGATCATTGTCTGCATCGACTTCTGGGTTCTCAACTATCACTGTCCGAATGATGTTTTTCCCCTTCTTGTGAAGGAATTGTAGATCTACACTACAACTGGGTTCCAAGCCCTCTCTTTCATGGATGGGTACTTTGAGTATAACCAGATATGAATGGCCCCCAAGGATGAGGAGTCTACAGGCTTCAGGGCACCACAAAGTACTTTTTCTTACCATGTCATGCCATTCGGTTTAAATATTGTAGGTGCCACTTATTGGTGGGATATGCATCGCATATTTAATCTGATCATCGAAATGTTGATGAAATGTTACATGGGTGACATGGTGGTCAAATATCACCAGCGTCAGAACCATCCCAAAGACCTTGAGAAATCCGTTCTCACCACCTGAAGATGAACCCTTTGAAGTGTGCCTTCGAGGTAACCTCTAGAAAGTTTTGCGACTTCATTGTCAGATAAAAAGGCATTGAAATCAACCCAGAGAAGATCAAGGCCATTAGCCAGATGCATCCTCTGAGTAATAATCAGGAACTTTGATGCTTCTATGGAACTTAGCCTACAAACGCCGATTCATGGAGAATTTGGCCAGCAAGTGTAATCCATTTTCTCAGATCATGAAGAAAGGAACAATCTATGAGTGGGATGAAGAGTTTCAGACTGCTTTCAAGAAAATCAAGCAGTATCTGCTCCAACCTCCAGGCTTAAGGCCAACCCTCTCTAGAAATCCACTGGTTCTTTATGTGACAGACCTGGAGTGATCTCTCGGCACCCTTCTCGCCTAGAAGAATAACGAGGGAATGGAGAATAGCCTATACTACCTCATCCACATGATCCTCGCTCTGGAGACCAGATACTACTCTATCAAGAAGAGCTACCTTGTGCTTGTATTCGCAGTACAGAAGTTGTGACATTACATGCATCACCACGAGGTACAGATAGTGTCCTGAGTAGATCTGCCAAAGTACATCCTGAACCGCCCCATACTGACAGGCCTTCTAGCTTAGTGGGCAGTGATTCTCCAGCAGTTCGACATTAAATTTTTCCCTCAGAAGGATAATAATGGGAAATCATTGGCAGACATCCTTGCTGCTCATCAAGCCCCCACGGACCAGTCTTTGGACTTTTATTTTCCTGATGATACAATCCTCTCGGTAGACCAAGCCATCCCATGTTTGACAATGCACTTTGATGGTGCACACTAGATCCACACAAACATAAGGTTCAATGACTCTAGGCTCAATAGAGTAGGCCTGGGTATCATCTTAAATTACGCCAGCACAAGTTGTTCTATTGTACTCATTCCTATTTTCGGAAGGCTGCACCAATAATGAGGTAGAGTATCAGGCTCTCATTGTTGGCCTCGAGAAGGCCCTCAAGATAGACATTCCCCATTTTCATGTGGAAGGGGACTCCAAACTAGTCATTAAGCAGATAAAAGGTGACTACAATGTCAACAAACAAGAGCTCATACCATTTTTGGAACTCACTCTCCAACTAATGGCCTAGTTCCCCTCTTGACCATAAGTTAATCATGTCCCTTAATATCAGAATGGTCAAGTTGACACCCTGGTAGTCCTAACTGCATCACTTGAGGAGCCTGAGTAGGATGATCTGATTATCCACGTGGAACACCAGAGAGTCATTACTCCTGTCTCTCCAGATGACAACGACGACCTGCAGGTGAGCCACATTACTGCCAACACCTCCATGTCAGGACCCCCCGGTCCCCTTGATGCAGTGATTTAAGTGACACCCAACTGGATATCCCCCTTTGTTGAGTATATCTATAATGGCAATCTCCTAGTAGATTGAGTTGAGCACGAGCGAATCCGATGCCACAGGTTACAGTTAACCCTCCAGGATGGTCCTAGTTGTGAGCAGATCCTCTAAAATTACAGGTTTGATGGGGTTCTACTTAGTTTAATTCAGGGAGTTGATATTTACCATGTCATGTAGGAGGTTCATGCCATTTTTTGTGGGGATCATCAGACCATACCAAAGCTATCATACCAGATCTAGAGACTGGGGAACTTTTGGCCCTCTATGATCCATGATTGCATTGAGTTCTCCAAAAGGTTCAATGCATGATAGATTCATGATAACTTCATGCATCAGCTTCCTGAGCCTCCCCACTCCACCGAGTACTCTTGGCCATTAGTTGTATGAGGACTCGATGTCGTGGGACCATATCCACTGGCAATAGCTTGCCAATGCAAATTCATCCTGAATACTACAGATTTCTTCTCAAAGTGGGCAGAGGTAGTCCTACTCAAGGAGGTCAAGGCCCATTCCATCATTGAATTTGTGAGCTCCAACATCATCTATCTATTTGGATTCTCCCACACTGTCCTCATTGATAATGGTGCAAATATCCAAGTAGTTGAGTTAAAGAAATTGTTCACTAAGTACAACATCTGTTCTAACCATACCTCCTGCTATCATGCACAAGAAATTGGAAAGATCGATGTGTTCAACAAAACCCTTCCTAACATTCTGCAGAGAATGGTTAGTCAGAATAAGAAGAGTTGGCCAGACAAGATCCCAAATGCCCTATGGGCTTATCTGACGCCGACTCGTAATTCCACCAAGGTGACCCCATATTCTTTGGTATATGGGACAGAGGCCATCCTACCCAATGAGATTCAATTTCCCTCATTGCACATAGCTGTCAATGATCAGGAAGTGCCAAATAAAGTAGCTGAAATCCATCTGTCTATGTTGGAAGTGCTCGACGAGAACAAACTTCGTGCCCAGCACAATCGGGAAAGGAATCAAAACAAGATAGCTAGAGCTTTCAAAAAGAAAGTTTTCCTCCTCTCCTTTTCCAAGGTGACATGGTATTGGCCCGGAGGGCACCAATGATACCTGTAAGGATACCACCAATGTTGGAAGACAAATGGGAAGGAACATACATCATTCACAAGGTTTACTCCAATGGAAAATACCTACTAGTTACAGTAGATGGTGAGCATATAACTCCAACCACCAATGCCAAGTTCCTCAAGAAATACTTTTCCTGAGTCCCTACGATTCTGTACAACCTTAAACTGTACGGTCCTACATGACCCCAAACTGTGTGATGGACTCGCACAACCCTAAACTGCAATAGGGTCCTACATGACCTTAAACTGTCCAGTCCTACATAACCTTAAACTGGGAAATGTCCCACATGACATTAAACTGTGTGTCGTCCTGCAAGGCATTAAACAACATCTCAAGAACTGTGTGTGGCTTGATTCCCATCCTCATGGGATACATTGGAATACTCAGATTCCTCATCCTGTGTCCATCCCTGAGATTCCTCTTTGACTATTCATCCGAGGTATAGTTCCTTTGATAGATCCCACATGGTGTCGTGTAGGCTTCTTTGGCCCAACTCATGTCATGGTTTCGATAAATGAACCTTGTGCCCTCCCTCATTCTTCTAATCCTCTCACATCCTTACCGCATAACGTTAAACTGCACGACCCTTTCATAACAATGTATGGATTGATTCCCATCCTCATGGGATACGTAAGACTGCATGGACATCTCATCCGTAGGCCCAAACCCAAACTTCGGGACCTCCCATTGGTACGAAACACATGGTGTGGTACAGGCTTTTTCCCTCATTCACATCGAGTTAATCCTGACCGTACCATGTTACTCAATGTGGATGATATGTTTCGAACCTTGTTAACAACTATCCTTTGTTGTTTCCACCACCCCCATATGACCCAAACGTGGAGTGTAGTGGTTCATTATGCCACGTCGTCTCTCCAAACCTCGATCTGCCTCGAGCTGGAGTGTAATTCCAGCTATCAGACCCTTATGTGATGGGGAGAGCCTAGTCTCATTAATTGTTTCCCACAATTAGCATTTCTTACATGGACTTAAGAGCTATGATGTGGTAATTCCCACATGAGATGTCATGTGGCTACAGTTGGCCAGGATACCCGGCCCCAAGTCCTTCGACCCCATCGGCCCCCAGGACTGAGTTCTCATTTGGGATTGTGCAGTGTGGTATGGACTCACATCCTTATTCACATCGGGCTATTGCACTGCGCCACCTAGATCCCCTTGAGACATGTATCCCTTCATTTACCATCTGTATCACGAGCACTGACCCTGCCATGCTTCGTGAGCCCCATCATTTGGGTTTCCCATCACCTTCTATTTCGAAAAGGACCCCCTGATGACATGGATGCTCAGCCCAAGGGCTCTCTTAACATTATGGGCAGATTACCACGAAGATTGTGAGCAGAAAATTGATACAAGTCCCATGTTTTGAATATGTTCAACGATTGATTCTCAATTGTTCCCCCCAAACTCCGATCATACAAGGGCATATACTGTGTTGTGAACCTTGTCAATAGTTTTCCTTTGTCATCATTACTGCTTTGTGGTCTTCCATAAGTGCGATGATATTCCCTCTCTGTCCCACGCATATGAAATTAAAATAGTAATCTCCAGTCCGATATCTATGAACTTAAACTAAGATCACCATCGTCCTTACTACGAGATGTTAAACTGCGAGCTGGCTTTGGCATTCTGCTCGTAGACCAGCCTTAGGTCCTTCGACCTTCTTGAGTCCCTAGCCCGAGTTCTCACTTAGGATTGTTTGTTGTAGTGTGGGATTAAGTCCTCATTCACGTCGGGTTACTCGCTATGTCATACACGTCCCTCGTTGGGGTATCTTTCCCTTATTTGCTTTATCCTTTTCTCTAGAACTATGTGTGGCTTGATTCCCATACTTATGGGATACGTAGTACCGCCTGAACTTCTAGTCTTTGGGTCTAGCCCCATCTCATAGAAATATCCCAATCATTTTGGCCCCTTGGCCTGCGTTTTTCCAGGATAGGGGTATACAGTGTAGTATGAGCTTATGTCCCCATTCACATCGGGTTTATAACAACTACACCACATACATCTCTCTCCTGAGTGGCCTTCACTCCCTTTCCCTACTCTCATCTCTTTGAGTCATCTTCCCTTATGTCGGGGCCCTTTACCCTCTTTAGTGATTCAGTAATGTTCCCAAGAGTACTCTGTTTTAGAACGTGGAGTGTCGGGTTCTACCTGGACTTGCTTTCACCCATTTCTCAGGTTTCGTGTTCCCATTAATTTGTGCTTCCATTATCTTTCACATCCGAAGGGACCCCCAAATGACATGGATTCTAGGCCAAAGTGATCTCACACCATTACTGGCGTACATCCTCGAGGGTTTTAGATTATAAATCAATACAAGTCCCACATTGCGAATATGGTCAGTGGTCGATGCTCATTTTTTGTTCCCATTTTAGGTCACACGATATAAATACTGTGTTTTGAACACTTTCAACAATTATCCTCCATCATCATGACAATCCCTTAAACCCTTAAATTCCAATTACACGATTCACATCATTTCCCTCCACATTGTGTCCAAGTGGAATTTCAACCCTCCTGGTACTATCCCTCGGTTCACATTTGTACATTTGGAGGATAAAGCCGCTGTAAGGCATCATTCGGGGCTCTACACCGACTCCCCTTTGGTGTGTATTCCAAGTATTTAAAAACCCCTATCTCCCTTGTTTCCCACACCGAGTTTTACACATGTGGGCTTAGGGATCAGATTGAGGACCGTATTTACATGGAAGGTTTCCACTTCTCCATGGTCCGAGCTCTAAGGCCTTAAACTAATATCTCTTTTAGAACTATGTATGGCTTGATTCCCATTCTCATGGGATATGTAGGAATGATCAGACATCTCATCTTTGGGTCCAAATTAACTGATATCTAGTCTCTCCTGCCCCATATTATCTATCCTTTTCTAGCCACCTCGGCCCAAGGTTTCTTTCTTGGGATTGCCCATGGTGTGATATGGGATTATTCCCTCATTCACTTCTGGTGTGCTTTATCACACCACACAAATTCCCTCTTGAACCTCACCTCTCTTGTATATGTCTGAGCCATATGACTCTAGACTATGCTGCCTAGTCCCACATGACATTAAATTGTTACATCTATACCGCATGATGTTAAAATTCATGGCCAGTCCCATCACATGACCCTAAACTATGAAATTAGCGTCCTAGTCGCATGATGAAAAATGTCACTACAACATGGTATCCTCACCCGAGGGGATGTCATGTTCTATATTGGTCAAACACCATACCATTTGTCAATGACTTCACATGGCTTGATTCTTGTGGCGATTCCTGGACTTTTTATCCCAGGTCTATCGCTTAAAAAACACTAATTCATCCAAAAGGACAAACATGATCTATCAAATACCACTTCTTTTGTTTCAAGGTCCAGACCCACACAACCTTATTATCTCTAACATTGGTATCCTAATGTTCCATCCCTATAACTACACGTGGCTTGATTCCCATCCTCATGGGATATGTAGGAATGCCCATGCACTTTCTCTCAGGCCCATCCAAACTTTTGTTTTTGGTCCCTCGACCTAAAACCTCTCCAAGGAACACATAGTGATCAAGACTCCAGGTCCTCATTCATGATGGGTTTCATAATTACCTCACCACGTGTCTCCCACATTCCCTACTGTCTCTGGTCTATGTTCTATGACCATAAACTAATATCACTCCACATACTTGCCGCTAGATGTTAAACTGCATGACATCTTCCAGAACTACGTACAGATTGATTCTCATCCTTATGAGATACGTAGAAATGCCCAGACATATTGTCCTTGGGTCCATCCCTAAGAATCTTAAATCCTATCATCTCTCTTTTGGCCCCTAATCCCAACCCATATTGGGAACATGTGGTGTGGTGATTACCTCGGGGGTTATCATTCATGTCAGGTTTTGTAATAGTCATACCTTGCACCCCCATGTCTTTTCCAAACTTGGTCTGAGTTCTATAACTCTAAACTAAGATCTCTCTATGGGAACTACACATTGGGTTTAGATACTTCACAACCCTACACCCAGTCCATTAAATCATTCTCCCCTTAATGGACCATCCTACGCCCATTAATTTGGGAAGTGTGCAACCTCAGGACCCTTGTCCTTGGAGGGGGACTCGACTGCCTCTATCTGATATGTCTTATTGTCCTACTCAGATGTTTTGGGGAAGCTCCCAATGTATGGAATTATCATAGGGACATTCCATCATTCTATGTCCACGCTTTGTGAGACCATTATTTGGATCCTCATCCTCTTCCATGTCTGAAGGGACCCCCTTTACTACTTGGTATCATGCCACATTGGCTTACCTAAAGTCATAGGCCAACGGCCCTGAGGACCTCAGATGACATTTGCGACAGGTCCCATGTTTCAAACATGGTCAGCGGTCAACCCTCATTTTTCTATCTTCATTCCAAGGTAACGCAAAATGGATACTGTGTTTCAAACATGGTCAATAGTTATCCCCTATCATCATGCCACCATCGTTGTGGTACAGATCTCGAGCATCATGATTCACATATTTCCACTTCCTTATATTCAAGTTGAATTCCAACATACTCAGCTTTACCCCTTCACACATCTAGGTGAATTATATAGGTGGTTCAACATTATTGGGACGTCATTCACCTAGAGTTCCATCGCACGTAACATGTGCCATCCTGTGCCAGGAAAGTCCCATCACTACTCTTTGTTTTCCACATCGAGCACGACACACTTGGGCTTAATAGTTTTGGTAGGATGTGTACTGGCATAGCCATTCCACACATGCCTTTCATCATCCTACATGATGATAAACTACTCTATCAGAAATATGTGTGACTTGACTCTCATCCTCATGGGATACGTAGGAATGCTCGTGAAATTTACTTCAGGCCCAACCTAACTTTCACTTTTTGGTCCCTTGACCTAAAGAACATCCTCCAAGGACACGTGGTGTGATCTGGACACCAAGATCCTATTCACGTCAGGTTTATAGATACCACACCACATACTCTCTTTGGGGGATCTTCCCTTTCACTCTTCTTCCCACCATATGACGTTAAACTGCATGAGACCACATATCCTTGATGAATGACACTAAATTGTGGTTCTACCCAGAACAATTTTAGGATGCCCCATGTTAGTAATTGGATACACTAGATCCATTATCAGGGAGGATTTTCTCTATCAGTGTCAGTCGTTGACCACACCATGGTTCAAGAACTATGTTTGGCTTGATTCTCATCCTTATGGGATACGTAGCGATGCCCAGGCATTCCGCCTCTGGCCCAGCCCTAGGTTCATTAACTCTCCTAGCCCCTCAGCCTCGATCGTGGTCCAGTCTCTATAACATTAAACTAGGATCCTGCAGTACTTGTACCATGACTTTAAACTATTATACTTGGTCTAGGATGTTTGACCTCAAAACTATGTGCATTGTCCTCTCCATATGACGTTAAACAACTTGTCTAACATCCTCGTTGGTATGACGTAAAGCTACGTGTCATTCCAGGTCCTCACCAAAGAAGTCCTGTGTGGAAATAGGTATGGTCCTCGATCATACCAATGCACCCACCTAATGTGTCTTCACCACGGTAGTGTAATTTCAAGAGTGTTGAACTCCATTCGAACAACTTGTCACTTCACACTCCACTCTTTGCGTTCCCTTTATTCGGACTCTCATCCTCATTAACATATAAAAGAACCCTATAATAGTATAGATGCTTGGCCTATGTCTTTCCTAATATCCTGGGCCAACGTTCTAGAAGACTAATGGATTACATTTCGAGTCAGACCCTATGTTTCGAGCATGGTCAGCGGTAGACCTTCATTTGTTATCCCGATTTTATGCTAACACAATAAGGATAATGTGTTTCGAACATGGTCAACCATTATCCTTCATTATCACGCCACCCCTACAATGTTCCGAATATCAGGTATCATGATTCACACTTTCCACTCCACCCTGTTCGGATCAATTTCAACGCCCTTGGCGTTACCCCGCTCGTGTGCCAGAGCGCACTGGAAAAAACAGTAATTTGACTTTTCTGAGAGCTTCTTTCTCCAATCAGGTATTCCCCTCTATCTTTAGAAGTCTGAGTGGGCCGTTTCTTACCTGAATGTTCGAAGTATGGTTGGAACTCATACATTCTAATGAAGTAATAGTGCGAGCATCCATTGTTTCTCACATCGGGCATGACCCATGTGGGCTTAGGAATGGGTTGCTATTTATTTCGGGATTATGGTCGAAGTGCATTAAAATAAACACACAAATAGTTTGTCCATAAATACAATTCAAATCTAGAATTAATAAAGAAAGATAAATTTATGGGATCATCCAAAATAGGGCCCTTAAAAATCAACAATTTGGATGGACTGTTCCAATGTGGCCACTTTCCAATTTGTGGCCTCCAGCATCACTTCCCATCACCTGAGATCCTTCTCTTCGAAAGTAGTGGTGGGGCGTAACTCATTTTCCCTGGAACATGACAATGATTTTTTAGTCTGGAGATCAATGATTTTGCAATTCGCCTGCACCATCAGTTCCTGAGCATCCGCGAGTTGGGCCTTCAATCGCCCAATGAGCTCCGATTGGTTTGCAACGAATGCCTCCATTTGCTTTGCTTATTCCACCAGGCGTTGGACCTCCTGATCCACCTTCAAGAAAGACTGAGTATTTTCTGAATCCTATTGGTGTATGGAAAAATCTTATCATTAGCTATCCTCCCATATATTCTCTGCCATGTAGTCACAGATCATTACGTGAGAATGGAGAGCATCTACCCCTCCAGAACAGAGAAAGTGTATCCAATTGTGGAGTGACCCCATTCAGATTAACCATTCAGCCAGTGGATATTTGAGAAAGCTTCTGATGCACTTCCATGCCTTGCGCTGTGTCATATGGCTCTCCTCAGTAGAATCCGAGTCGGAATCATCGATTCTTTTGGGGTCTGCGGGCCTATATTTTGGGAAAGAGGCAATGAGTTCAGCGACATGGTCTTCTTCGGGAACTCCATCCTCGTCAGCAAATTCAATCTCATCTGGCTAGAACTCCACCCCAATAGTATTACAACCCATCATTTTAATCTTCAGCTCGTCAAGTACCAGGGCATGGCCACCTAGAATATTTTCATCTGTAAAGGACGATGTAGCCACTGGCAGGGCTCCTGCAAATGTCCCGGACTCGATGGTTTTTTGTGCCTCCATCCTTACGATCACTACATCCGGAATAAATATCTTGGTTATATGAATTATCTATAAAATAGGGGAACCAATGAAAAAGGACTTACGGGAGCCATGTGCAGTAGTGTCCAATGCTTTTTTCATGGCAGGGGCCACCCCCATAGGGGAGCCTTCGACGCTGGTCAACTCAATCACTAGCGTCATCTCCTCTTGAACAATAGGGATGACAAAGGACTCTCCTTCTAACTCATTGTCACATACTCCATCCATAATCGGAACCCCACTATGCTCGGTCCCATGGATAGTCTCCTAATAATGCTCCCTGGCCTCCATAGGTACACCTTCATCCCTAGTGGGGAAGGATTCATGGGAACCCTTTCCCCTGTGTTCCTAAATAGGATGGAGTTTGGTTGACGAATCAAGATTGTGAAAAGATAAAGGCTAATTGAGATAAGGTTTAAACTTACCTCAATATTCTCTACCAGTTCTACATCAGATCATATGATTTTTCCGCTCTCCTGGGATCCTCACTGGCGAGAGGGAGCTTTTGAAGGCCTCTCACCACCAGGACCTTTCATTTGGTCCTCCTCCTCTTCTTCACCTCAATATTCTTCACCTTCTTCTTCTTCTTCTTCTTCTTATTCTATACATTCATCCCCGGATGATAGCTTTTCTGGGTCATGTTCATGGAGAATCATCACTTTCACTAGGAGATGCAGTTCTTCATACTTCCCCTGCTGGCATGTGTACATATCCATTGCTGTCAGGTATGCATGTCGACGATTAAAGTTTACCCTATCCCTCATCTGGATGCATCCTTTGACTGGAAGATCAATACCGACGCGTACCAACGGCCACCATAATTATTCAGTAGACATAAAATGTCATAATGTTCTCCTGGAAAACCACAGAGAGGGGAAGATGGCATCATAACATGGCTTCAAGAGGTACATGAGTTGCTTTCCCGGAAGTTCCCAAGTTGTCCCATGAGGCCGCATACGGGACCAACATTCTCCGAAAGGGGGAGGCACATTCTCGTTTTGTGTTTCTCCTTCCGATGAAGTTTCGGCCTATGCCATGCTATCCACCTAGGCCATTCATTGCCTCACCTCTCCCGTCACACCTCATCTACCTACCTACTCTTCAGGCTCTACACTGGCCACCTTGATTTTCCAGATGCACTACCAAAGAATCTCCTAGAGTTATGTTCTCATCCAGTACTCGACATACTCTATTGAAAGGCATGTACTGACATCGGTGGGGGGAAGAGTGATGAATTATCCAAATTCGTCCACTGTGAACATATTCCATAGTTGGCAGAGAATACTAGGATTTAGTTCTTCTCGAACCTATGTATATACTTTTTTCGACATCTATTACATGCACTCGGACTTATTGGAAATGTTGGTCGGCACGTATAGTTCGCAAAAGATTTTACCATCATTCCAGGCTATTAATATACCCCCCCAGATGCTCTGCAAGTATTACCTCTACTCTAATGGCCCCCACCCTTTATCGACTATCTGACCGACTGGGGTTCAGAATGCATGGAAGTCATAGTGGGTGTGGCTATTGATATTGAGCTTGATCCCCTTATCTCTGAGTGCCAGTGGATGGATTCCGGTGATTCAAAAGGGAAGGACGCATACCGTTACCGAGGGTGAATGGAATTTGGGAAGTCATAACCACCACAGTGAGCAGCGACCCAACTATAAAGAATCTGGAATAGTCAGCATATCCTCTTGGGCATACTTCCCCTCGAGATACACCCCAGAATGCTGTACAGCCTGGCCAACATCAGCACCCCCAGGTTGACCTTGTTTTTCACCGCCATGACCCTGACCATCACTAGCATCCCTTGGTGGACCCCCATCCTCGTGTACCAAACTGGAAACAACCACCCTCTCAGGAACGTGGAAAGAAACCCGACATATCACACATTCGGATCTCTACCTTCATTAATGGAAAATCCCCATGACCGGTATTATCCTGTCTTTAGAATGCTTTAGTATGATCATGATTTTCCCCTTTGAGATGTGTTCGAGCATTATTTCCCTCGGCCTAGCATCTTCACAGCTATGTCCTATGTTTGGAGAATGCTAAACCACCCCTAATTGGTTATGTCCTTTAGGATATATATATATATATATATAGATCATCATCATCCAACTCCAGCAGGTTCCATGATAGGATTGGGGTGCGTGTTCTATCCCCCATACATTCCCCATCGGGAGGAACTCGTCATACTGATACCCCTCCAAGGGGATTCCCCCAATACAGTGGAATCCCCATAAACTAATTCCCACCTACCCATGGTGGAGGTGGAAGGTGTTGGTATCAGGAGACCAACGACTGAATAACTCTACTACCAAGTCCTACTATTGATAGAAATGAAATTGGGATGATCATACAGCCTCAAAAATCCCAATAGACCGCATTTCTGACCCAAATTACTTGCTTGTATGGCATACCCAGTACGCCCATGCCCATTCATTAGGGAAGTTTCCCTCAGATCTAAAATACCATTCCTGCCAACCCTTCATCTCGTCAGTAATGCTGATTCTGAAAGTACTTGCATAAATAGCAGGATATTCCTCAGGAACTAGATCGCTTCCCATAACCGTCCTATTCTTTAGATTTAGGACATAAATAAAGTTATTCCGGATTTCCCTAGCAGGATGGATGTTGTTTGTAATATGGAATGTGTAAGACAATCTTCACCTATCACCCACGACCGTAGTGTGTCCATCTCGAAACCAGGCATCATCACCTCTTCCAGAAGGCCAAAGTTAAATAGAAGCAGGCTATTGCTCAGGACATAATCTTTTCAAGCATGCGTAAGAATGCCAAAAAGCATCTGGTTATTAGACACATCCCTCCTTGCATGAATAATCTAAGGGTTCGTAATCATCTGAGTCCTTCTCGCTGTAGTGGCGACCTCTCTTTCGACATCAGTCTGTTGAGTGGCCATTTTTGAAATCCTAAGTGGCAGGCATGAAGAATGAAGTTCGGAGTGCAAGAGTGTCGAGCTGTGCGGAAAATGTAGGACGGTGCACAAAACCTGGGTTCGGCCGCGGAAACTTGCACGATGATCGGGACCGTTTTCGTGCACGAGGGAAAAGCGCATGTCATGATGAAAAAGTAAAAAGTAGGTGCCAATGGAGGGGGGGGGATATGCCTATTTATAGGCATGTAATCATCTTCCATGCATGTGGAATAGGATTTAATGCACAAAATACGGTTTTGCACGCCCAACGGACCACTCCCCTATTTTGTGGAGTATCCTCAGAATCCGACCTTCGTGTACCCTTTCAACTTCAATTCTAAGGGGGGGGGGGGGGCATTTGTTGACACCAAAATTTGGAGAAGGCCTAAATCGGGAGGATAATGAGAAAACATAGGATCCCAAGAAGGGAAGATAATATTCCAGGACTCGGTAGGTAGTTGCACGCAAGATTCATATTTTGCGCAAAAGGAGCCCCCGACATGCAAAATCTTGGACGCCCCATACGACGTCAAGGGCGGGTATCTACATAGCTCCCATTTGCATGCCCAATGTGGTGTAAAGTATGTGTTTGTGCACAACACCCCTTTTCTAGCCCAAAGAGGCGTCAAGAACACTTTAGTGAACCCAATTCACTATCCAGGGAGACCTTCCGCGAAACGCCCAATTGCGCGCCCAATGCGGCATCCAGCATGCGGTTGCACACCACACCCCTCTGCACACCACCCTGAGGACTTCGGCTATAAAATGAAACATAACCCTTGACCTTCGAGGATGGTAACAAAGGTGAAGTGATGCTCTGCTGTGTGAAAACCCCCCCTTTTGTGACCACACAAAAAACACATTGTCCTTTAGGTATTGGATTTTGCACGATAGGTCCCCCATGAGTCCTCCTTCAGGTGGAACCTCGTGGTCATGATTCTAGTTAATTTAAATTCTCCTAAAGTATTTTGCGTGCAAGAGACCCCTTTTTGGGCAAGTTTCCTCCGCATTGGACCTCTCTTCCATGCATTCCCATTCGGTTTGCGCGCATCCCCTTCCTGTCTGCGTGCAACCCTTCCATCAGGCGCACAAACCATCCCTCTTACGCGCAACCCTGCCCTCTTGTACATAACCCTTCCATCTTGCACGCAGACCTCTCATCTTGTGCGTAAACCTTCCGTCTTGTGTGCAGAACATCCTTCTTGCGCCAAACCTATTCTCTTGTGCACACTCCATGTGTCGTCCTATCCTTAAGGCACCATGTCTGATCCCTTATTATGTGGACCACACCTGTGTCACGCGCTCTAATTCCACGCGGCACTTCAAGTTTGCACGAAGTGATTTCAATGTCCCTTGGATGGTGTTTCCCATTGCATTGATTCACCTCATGCTTCTTCGCATAGGCATGATGATGGCTATTGCTTCTTTGCATAGCCATGCTAACATGGACCCCTCAATGGATGACTCCATTACACCCCTTCACCATTGAATTTCTAATTCCTTACCTTACCCAAGGGGCGAGAGGTATCAATTATATAAGTACTAGGGGTGCAGAGTTCACCCACCACATCCGAGCTGCAAGATGTTACACTGCCAAGCACCATTGTCCTTAGCACATGAAATTAAACTGTGACCTCACTCCGTGCGTCTTACACGGGTTCCCCACCTTGGACATTCTACATTCCCATTGGTCTCTATGAGAGTCAAATCATTCCTCACATGGAATGAGATCCTCTTTATTTGAGTGACGTTTGTCCGTGGGGGAAGGGAAACCACTTTGGTGTAAGAACTTATCCTTTTTACGGGAGGTATCATTCATGCTCATCCTTTATTATTTGGTCCCAAGGACCAGAGAGGGGGTTGGGCACCAGATCCCTCTTTTCTTTGGTGCCAAATCCCTCTCCCGTTGGGCTTTGTTGACACCAGGCCTCCATCCTAGAGTAAGTCCCAATATCAATCTCCCCGGGCTGCAGACCATGTGTGATCCCCTGTTTCTTCTTTGGGCCTCTAACCACGTGTAAAACCTCATTCCACTCCCCATGGATGCACCTTCTGTGACGTGATCTTTAGGTCCTTGTTGAATCTTGTTTCTCACATTGAGCATGAATCATGTGGGATTAGAGTAAGCATCGACCATGACATCCTCTCTGGGTAGCCTAGAGTGTAATCCCCCAACACTCCTCTTAAACTACGTGGACTTTGATCCTTTCTATGGTAAAGTATGTAGAAAGCCTCCTTGAGGTTCAAGCCTAACAAGCTTTTGTCCCGACCACCTTCACGTCAGTTCACCAGCCATCCTGAACTACATGGGCATTGATCCTTTCCAAGTCAAGGTACATAGAAGCCTCTATAAGGTTCAAGGCCAAAAACCATTGGTCCTTACTATCTTCACGTCAGTTCACCAATCCCCTACCAAACTGCGTTGACTTTGATCCTTGTCGAGGTAAGGTACATAGGAAGCCTTCCTGAGGTTAATGCCCAACAACCATTGATCCCAAAAACCTTCATGTTGGTTCACCAGCCATCCCAAACTATGTGGAATTTGATCCTTGCCAAGGAAAGGTACGTAGGAAGCATCTATAAGGTTCAATCTCAACAACCATTTGTCCCAGAAATCTTTATGTTGGTTCACAAAACCCCTTCTGAACTATGTGGACTTCGATCCTTGCCAAGGCAAGGTATGTAGGAATCATCCCCAAGGTTAATGCCCAACACCCATTGGTCCCAAACATTTCACATCGGTTCACCCCCCATCCTGCATGACGTTAAACTGTACGTCCCCTTTTTGTCCCGCATGACACTAAACTATACCCTATTCAGTGGTAATCTATCATCAACACCATTCAGCGAAAATCCATTGTCAACCCCATTTAGCGGTAAGCCATTGTCAACCTAATTCGGTGGCAAGCCATTGAAGTCACCCAATCGACGTTAAGCCATTGAAGTCCACAATCTATGGTAATCTGTCGTCATATGAACTACGTGGACTTTGATTCCGTGCCACGGGGATACGTAGGAAGCCTCCTAGTAGTTCAAGCCCATCAATCATTTATCATTCTGATCTCTCCCTCAAGACTATGTGTTTCAGGAAGGTTATGTCCCAACCTGGAGGTTCTATTTCCTCCAGATCCCATCCATGCATCCATTCTCACGGGTCATCTCCATAGGTGTCCCATCATCCCACCGAACTATGCAGACTTTGATTCCCTGCCACATGGATACATAGGAAGTATTTTCAAGGCTCAAGCCCAACATCACTGTTTACCTCAAGTCGACTTCATATCATTCTCCATCCACTTCATTTAACCACCCATCATCCATTTGGATTCTTATCAGGGCCTCCACATCCCAGAGAGATTATTCCAATTCACCCCTAGCATTAGTGTTTCCTCTAGGGGTCATGCCCATCTGATCCACTCTAGTTAGTGTTCCGATCAGTCTGTTTTATCTCCACTAGACATTAAACCTGCGGCATACCCTATGTTACACGTAGGAGGCTAAGGAAAACCTCAGATACATGCCTATGGAATATAATTCCCCGAATTCAATGTGGGATTCCCCAGGCTTTCACACCCTCAAGAATCCCTATAATAAGGGGAAGAAACACAGACGCGCTAGTGTTATAGCATCCAAACACGCAAATGATGTCCAACGTGACTACTCCCCAAACCGAAGGTTGCGTCCATGACTGGACCCCTTGGAATGTCCCGACAGAAGCAGTTTAATTAACCGACTTCCATGAAGGCATGGTACTGGGAAGAGTTTCACGAACAACGTCTTAATCTTTAAGGGAGACCCGGAAGAGGTAACGAGTTCCAAGGAGGAATCCATGGAAGGAGGAACTGACATCCCATCATCTCGTTTTGATAAAGAAGAAATCTTCCCTGAATAAGAGACAGATGCCACCCACCTTTGGAAAGCAGGAATGTGGGGTAACATCTGTGCTTCCTCCATATATGAATGCACGCACCCCGACAAATGCATCGGAAACACCTACCACATAAATTTTTAAATGGGCTGTGTAAAAATATAAACATATGATCATCCTTAAAAGAATGACACCATGATGGTATCTATATCTTATATTAATTAAGATATATATGATTCTTATATAATAAAAAGATATTTCATGATTAAAATAACCAAAATTCCATTGGTAAAATACAATTATAATTTAGTTCATGAATACCAATATATAAATAATTCATATTTTTTATTTCAAAATAGGTCCTTAGTTCATATCAAGGGTTACATAGGTTATTCATTATCATTATCTATTAAATTCCATCAAATATTTTTACAAATAAAATTTGATTTATCCTATGAATATCCCCAAGGAGTGTCAAAATGGGAGTGGAGTATGGCCCGTTATTGTGAACCATGTGATGATCTGGTCCAACCCAACGTTCCCTTATTAGAATTATTTTATATAGGTACATTTTTTATCGAACCAAATCCATATTTAGTATCTATATCGGGATATATATGAAAGAAAAAACTTAATGTATTTCTTACAAAAACATTACAATGTTCTTCTATACTTATCCTCAATGTCTTTAACAAGGTTTTGATACCTAATATATGTTTTTCCTAAATCTATTTTCCTTGGTTTCTAGTAACATGATATGATACCAATGGTAAAAACCATGACCCCATTTAATAGACTTAGTGCTTTCATTATTAAATTGGATTAAGATACAAAGAATCACAGCTCGAAGGACCGAATAGTTTAGCAATCTTGGTAATCTAGGCACAAACTTGATCATTTCATTAAGATATAATACAAAAATTACAATAATATTTTTTAGAACAACATTATTCCCTCTAGAACATCCTTAAAAACATAGTAATATTCAAGGATTCCTAATAAATGAAAAAATAACAAAGAGATCAAATTCTTAGTAATGGTTATAAACAACAGAAGCTATAATGAATCACTATGTATAATATACATGGCTAAGTAAATCACTGAACACAAATTACATTTTGATAACATGAATAACATTGTAAGATAAGGACAAATCAATAGGGAAAGGTTTATTACTGAGACTATATGAAATTTACTTAGTAATATAAGAATTAAATGCATCCATATATAATATCAAAGTGAAAGTATCATGGTTAATAATAACTAAATTCTAAATGAAGGTAATGCTCAATTATAAGACATATAGTTTCCCCGGAACATCATACATTTTGTAACGCCCTAACCCTAGTTACCCAGATTCAGTGCATTATTACATAAAATTGGTATGATCACAAGGAATTCATGTCTCGAAAGGCCGATTTGTTTAGTATTATTGGAAACATGATTCATACATAAGTTCAACTTTACAGCTTGAAGAGAAATACAACATAAATATATTTCATTAGAAACATCCAAGCCTCTTAGATTATGCTTGTAGGTCACTCATAACTAACTTCTTTATATCATGAAAAAATGAAACATAAGAAAATGGGTGATCTCAAATGCTCAGTAAGGGTAAGTAATACAATAGAAAATGACATAAATATTAAGCAGGGTAAATAATTGAAACCACATGACTTTACCAATAATAAACATGAATACTTTTATGGAAAGAATATGAGTTGAGTAAATAATACCATAATAAAACATAATCATGGGTATTTTACTAGTCTAATGACCACATGAACCATCAATATTATTTCCATAATGAGAGAATGTATAATGCCGAACATTCTAAAACATTTTTTCAAGGCCTCGGCCAAGACGTCTAAAAATGATTAAGGCCTCGGCCAAAACCATAAATCAAATTGGGAAAGGGCCTCAGCCAATTCAACGTATAGTTGTCTCAAGAGACCTACTGATGCATCGAGGAGCTATAGCAGGCTCCACCTGTCACTTACAAAGTCCAATACATTCCTCATATGAAAAGGTTTAAACATATCATGACCATTCGTATTAAAACTAGCATACTAAATGTCAATACTTTAACCATAAATCATGAATGGTATAAAAATAGAACATCCATAGTCAAACATATCACAAAACCTTCAATACAATATGGAAGTTTTGTATCATAATAAATCAACTCCATATAAACTTAAAATCCATCAAAGGATGTTGACATAGATGAAATCATAACCCTTTTTAGAGAAATATATCTTTATATTTTGAAATCATTTAAGAGTCAAATAATTATAAAATAAAACATTTACTTTGAAAATATTCTTATAATCTTGTATGGGAAGCTTCAACAAGTTTATAACGGTAGAAAATAGCCATGCCCGCTGTATAAGTTAAAAAAACATTCTTACCTTAATTTTGTCGAAAAGGTTAAAAAGGACATTGTTTGGAAAACGATGGAAAGATTCCTTTATAAAAATATTATAAAAGTTAAACAAGGGTATAAATTACTTTAACCCATAGTCTATAATATAGTAAGAATGTTTTGAAATACATTTTTAAGAAACATGGATGTGTATGATAAAGAGGTCCCAGTAAATAATTACGTATAAACAACCTCGGATAATGAAGAGATTGTGAAATAAACCCTTACCTTGTACTTTTACTTGGTCGAGGGTAGGTTAACCTACTGTATAATAGTTAAATAATTGTTATTAAATTATAAAATAATCATATACATAAATATTATATCATAAATGATCTTTTAATATTTCTTTGTTAATAATATTTTAGTATTATCGTCGTTTCGGGTGTTCACTTACTCGTTTTCTTCTATATGTTATGTTACATAAGTTGTGTTTTTTATGGATAGGTTGTATCTTATTAATATATAGAATGATATAAAGTCCTTAAATATTATTTTTAATCATCAAATAAGTATTATACTTGCATGGATACGATGGGGAATGAATCTAATCGTGTTCGTGGAGACTGTAGTCCGTACGTATGCACGAGCAACAATATCATTCATTTGATATTAAAATAATATATAATTGGATGGTATATCATATATAAAGAATCATTATCATGTTATACTTATTATTTACATTAATTACACATAATTATCATTCCCATCCAAATAATAATTTTTTGAATAACAATTACACCACGACGTGGAGACGGTAAGCTGTACGTACGCACGTATGGTGACATGTCATTCAAAGGATGGATAGAATACTGAATATGGTTGTACCATATTTATAATAACATCATAGTATATAGGAGATACTGGAGTTATTATTTTATAATTTAAATAACAAAGAAAGAAGAAGTTGAAGAAGAATGGAACTTGAAAGAGGGTGGTGAAAAACATTACCTCTTCTTTGGGTTATTTCTTTTGATTTGATCAAAAGGGATCATTAGGTTGGCTTTATGATAAAAATAATACCTCTAGGTTGAATTGAGGGAAGTTGAGAGAATATTTGGGCAGGGGTTGGCTGAGCCAAAAGGCTTTGAAGGTGTGAAGAATTGGTTAGAAGTGGTGTCCTTTTATAAGGGGGAGGAGGGGCTCTTTAGAAAAAACTTAAAGTATTATTTTATAATAAATTCATATTGGGTTTGTAATGAATCAAAAGTGAATTATTAAAATAATAATGTGGGGATGGGTCGAAATAATTTCAACCAATATATTTTATACAGTTTTGGGCCATTATATTAACCTTAACTTTTAGTTTTAACTCTTAGTTAATTAGTTTGACATTTACCATGTCACTTTGTATTTTTATATTATATAGTTAATAAACTTACTATATACATCCAAGAGACCTTAAAGTGGTCCATTAATGATACAAATATCATGATATAAGTCCTTTGTCCTAACCTTATATTTTTAGCAATAGAATATTAATTAATAATATAATATTTGTTTTAAAAAATCATTTATGTCAATTTTGACACTATTCAATAATTGATTTTTTTAAAGTCTTAAAAACTTTATTAATTAGAATAAAGTTCATTTAAGTAATCCTAAAATGTAATATTAGAAAACAAAATTCTTGTATGTCATAAAAACTTTCAAATTATATTTATTTTATCTTTTATAATACCAATTATTTGATTCTTTCATTAAAAAGAAAAATTCTCCATCATCATTATGTCATAAATAAAATTAATTATTAATTGTATAAAAATTATAAATAAACTAACATTATGTGGGAAATCGTTTTATATTTCTAATGAATATTTATAGTCAAAAATATAACATATATAACCCTATATAGAAATTGGTTTTCTAAAAGATATATGATTATGTCATTTTTGTATTTACTTTAACTTAATTAATATAAAGTGTCATTATCACTTACAAGTGGATCCATGGGGTCCCAAAATAGACTCAAAGATTCCCATGGCCGGAAATGTATCCACCAATAGGGTTAGAACACGTTTTAGGGTAATTTTATTATTATTATAATATTATTTTTTACCCTTATTTACCGGATTTACCCTTTAACCATGATAAATAAAATATTTACCGAAGTAATTATTCAAAATGTCTAAAAATAAAAGTTACCTATTTACATAATTTGGACCTACCGATTCTAAATATGGAATCTATTTTTCTAAATTCAAGACACAGAAGTGGCAGAAATTAATTTAAAATCAATTCCCGCTGTCAAAACAAAAAGTGTGTTTTTTAGAAATAATAACTATCAAAAGATTGACACTTGTTTATGTCCGGTTTAATTGGTAAATTATGTCCAATGACCAAAATTTTATAAAATGGTAAAACAATATTATAAATATACTCTAAAACCACTCAAATTCATAATTTTTCACTTTTAATTATTTTATTTAAAAAAAGTTGTTTTTAATTAAAATTTAGTAATTTTCACAATTCATCAAAATATAAAAGTTATCCGAAAAGTACCAAAATTTCACCCTAGGCTAATTTAGATATTCCAAATCCAAAAATGAAGTTCATTTTGAGAGATTAAATTTATAAAATTTAAAAAATTGGGTATTACTATTCATAACAGCTACTTTGATTGGTCGCGGTGTGTTAGAATCTTGAAGTTGCGTACAACACACACTACTGTATTATTCAATGAGAATCGTACCGTGGAAGCTTGGGCTGTTACATTCTCTCCTCCTTCAAATAATTTTGTCCTCAAAATTTCTAGAATACTACCACATGAAAAGGATCAGGTGGTTCTTCATCATAAGTTCCTTGGGTTCCCACGTTACCTCTTCCATCTTATGGTTCCTCCATAGAAATTTCACCAGACGAGTCGTCCGGTTTCTCAGCACTTGTTATCTCTTATCAAGAATCCTGACAGGCTCTTCACAATAAGATATATCAGGTTCCAGTTTCATCATATGTGAGTACATGCATTGGGTCAGGCATGTATTTTCTCAACAGTGATATGTGGAACACATCGTGAACTTTGGAGAGACTTGGCGGCATTGCCAACCGGTAAGCTACAACCCCAATTCGTTCAAGAATTTCGAATGATCCATGTACCTAAGACTCAATTTTCTCTTTTCACTGAAACGTATAACACCCTTCCATGGAGATAGCTTCAAGAAAACATGATCTCCTATCTGAAATCCCAAATCCTTCCTTCGGTTGTCAGCATAGCTCTTCTGCATACTTTCAGCTGCTTTGATGTGGTTTTGGATTACCTTCACCTATTCCATTGTTTCCTCCACCAGTTCTAGGCCTATGAGTTTTCTTTCACCAACACCATCCCAACAGGTTGGTGTGCGACATCTCTTTCCATATAATGATTCATATGGTGCCATCCGAATACATGAATGGAAGTTATTATTATAGAAAAATACTACCAAAGGTAAATATTGACCCCACTTACCCTGAAAGTCAAGTGAGAATGATCTCAACATGTCTTCTAAGGTTTGAATAGTATGTTCTGATTATCCATCTATTTGAGGGTGGTAGGAAGTGCTCAAACAAAGTTTAGTATCCAAGGCCTTCTGAAGACTCTTCCATAATTTTTAAGTAAAACAGGGATCACGATCAGAAACAATCGATAGGGGTACTCCATGAAGTCTCAAAACATCATTAATATATAGCCTTGCTAGAAATTCAAGTAGTAAATCTTCCCTTATAGTATGAAAATGTGCTGACTTGGTTAGATGATCAACAATGACCCATATTGCATCGTTCTTTCTAGGAATTTTGGTATTCCCATGAAAAAGTCCATCGTGATATTATCCCATCTCCACTCAGGTATGGGGAGAGGTTGCATGACTCCACCAGGCTGTTTCCTTCCAACATTCACTTGTTGACAAACCATACATCATGATACAGAATCAGCAATCTCCCTCTTCATGTTGTCCCACCAAAAATGTTCCTTCAAATCTCTATACATTTTAGTGCTCCCAGGGTGTATAGAGAAATTGGAACTGTGTGCATCATCCAACAATTCCATTTTTAGATCAGGTATATCGGGAACACAATGTCTCTTCTCAAATTTCAAAAATTCCATCTTCATACACAAAGTCACTCAATCTCCCATCATTCACATCTTTAATCTTCTTTTGAAACTCTTCATCATCTGTCCGAGAAATCTTAATCCTTTCTTGTAAAGATGGTTTGGAAACCATTTGAAAAATCATTGATGTTTCAACTTCCATAGTTATTCCCATGTCCATCTTCACTAGATCCATGAAAATAGGATCCCTTTCAATTCTCATATTGTTCAAAAGCTGCATGATCCTCTCTACTCAAAGCATCTTCCACCTTATTTCCCTTCCCCAGGTGGTAGTGTATTGTGTAATCATAATCCTTGAGTAGTTCAAGCCATCTCCTTTGCCTCATGTTGAGTTCTTTCTATGAGAAAATATACTTCAAACTCTGGTGATCAATATAAATCTCACATTTTCACCATAGAGATAGTGTCTCCGAATCTTCAAAGAAAAGATTACAATAGCTAACTCAAGTTCATGAGTAGGATTGTTTTTCTCATGATTTTCAGCTATCGTGATGCATAGGCAATAACTATATCATTATACATAAGGACACAACCAAGTACTTTCTTCAATGCATCACTATAAATAATGAATCCATCATTCCCCGATGGTAGAGTCAATATAGGAGCATTGACTAATCTTCTATTCAGTTCTTCAAAACATTATTAACACTCTTTTGTACAAACAAATTTAACCCCTTTACGTGTGAGCTTTGTTAATTTGTTAGCCAATCAAGCAAAATTCGAGACGAAACGCCGATAATAACCTGCTAAACCAATAAAATTGCGTACCTCAGTTATACTCATCGGGCCTGGCCATTCCTGGATTTCCTTAGTCTTAGAAGGATCAATAGAGATTCCATCCCTATAGACAATATGGCCAAGAAAAGAGATCTCCTGAAGCCAGAATTCACACTTGCTAAACCTCCCATATAATTCATGTATTTTAAGAGTCTTCAAGATAACGCGCAAGTGATTTTCATGATCTTCGTAGATTTTGGATTATACCAAGTTATCATTAATAAATACTACTAAAAAATCATCGAGATATTCATTGAAAACTCTATTCATTAGATCCATGAAAATAGAGGGTGCATTAGTCAGCCTAAAAGGCATTAAAGTAAACTCGTAATGACCGTACCGGGTTCGAAATTCTGTCTTCGAAATGTATTCCTTCTTCACACACAACTGATGGTATCCAGATCGAAGGTCAATCTTTGAAAAGTATTGAGCTCCATGTTGTTGGTCAAATAAATAATCAATGTGAGGTAGGTGATACTTGTTCTTTATTGTTATAGCATTGATTTCCCTGTTGTCGATACATAACCTCATAGATCCATATTTATTCTTAACAAAAAGAATAGGGGCTCCCCATGGAGAAACACTAGGGAAAATAAATCCTTTATTACTCAATTCCTCTCATTGTTTCTTTAGTTCCACTAATTCCACAGTTTCCATTCTATAAGGGGTCTTCGATATGGGCCTTGATCCTGGAATTAAATCAATGGAAAACTCAATTTCTTGTTCTGGAGGATGTCTATGTAAATCTTCAAGAAACACATCAACATATTCTTTCACAATAGGTACATCTTCTATTTGAACATTCTTTTACTCACCCACAGTTATTTCATTCTCCTCCTCCCCAATAATTGAATTTAGTTAAGCTACTGGGGATGGATCTAGGTAAGAATTAGGTGGTGACGATTCCTCTCTAAAGATAACGTGTTCCTTATCATAATCATAAAAAATAGTAACCTATTTATTCTTACAATAAATTTTCACATCATGGTCCTAAATCCAATCCATACCGAGTATTATATCAAATTACATCATAGGTATGACGATGAGATCTGCAAATAAAGAACATTTATGTGCTCTAATGAGGACTGATTCACAAAAATTTGTTGCAATGATACCTCCCTTAAGAGTTTTGACCGACAACTCCCTTGTTAAATAAAATTGGAAATATCTAATTTTCTTAGAAAACTGGGAAGATATGGAACAATGTGATAATCCAGAATCAAATAAAGCATTTGCTAAACTTGAGAAAACCATTAAATTACCTGCCACCACGTCTTTCAGGGCTTCAACCTTAGCAGTAGTGATTGCATAATCTTGGCCTTGATCCCTTTGCCTTTTCCAAGGTAAGTTTCCCTAACGCTTAGGACATTAATTTAAATAATGTCCCATCTCTCTGAAATTGTAGCATTGAACATTGGTAGCATCTTTATTTCCTTTACAATCACCAGCTAGATGACCTTTCTGTCCACATTTGTAGCAAACAACATTTCCTTTTAGACAGACACCAGAGTGCTTCCTTCCGCAATTATGATAGGGTGGAAATTCAATTCTTCCAATCTTCCCTGATTCCTTATTTCCTTTCCCAGAGTGTTCAACAGATCTCTTCTTCTCTTGTTTTGATTTAAAGTCATAAGACTTAGAGAATTCCGTTTCTATCTTGATACCACACAAGAGAATATCTTCGTATGACAAGAAGGATTGTGATACTAATGCTCAAGGGAGAAATGGTTTTAACCCATCAAAGAAACAATCAATCTTTCTTCTTGGGTTACATATATAATCTTCAGCATGCCTCGCTAACCTTGTAATGTTAGCCTCATACTTAGCGACATTCTCATCCTCCTTTTTCCTCAGACTTAGAAATTGTCTTTCCATATCTGGTCGATGGTCATGAGGAAAGTATTTTTCTATAAAAGTATCTTCAAACTCCCTCCATTCCATATTTTATACTTCATCATCTTCCTTTGTGTTTTGAATCAATGACCACCATTGATCAGAATCTCCAGTGAGGCGGTAAACTACCATGATAACATTTTCCCTTTCACTACTCCCCAAGGTATGGAATATTTTCTCTAAGGAATTTATCCATTTCTCAGATACTAGTGGATTCATACTCCCATTGAATTTTGGTGGTTGTTGGCTCATGAAGCGATCTAACATTGATCCTCCATCCTGTTGATCAGGGTGCTCCATACGGGTAAGGTTATTATTCATAACTTGAGTGAGTTGTCCCAGTATGGTGATTAGCTGATCAGCAACAGTTGCATCACCAGCTCCACTATAATTATCTTGAGCAGGAGAGAAATCCCTACATAGAGTGCGTGCATTGATATGGTTTCCCTTCCTTCCACTAGGTGCCATTTCTAATCAATGGCATAAATTGATCAGTTTATGAATCAAAATACACAATTCCATACTTGTAAAACACTTAACATAAATTGAACCGTTTATGGATATAATCCATAATCATAAAAAAAACGTTTTCTTTGAAGAAGTATATACTCATAAACCCTTCATAATGATTTTTAAAGAAAATGAAAATTATCCTAATCACATCCCTCGAGAGTGTCATAACCAAGAGTGCAGTAAGGCCCGTTATTGTGCACCAGTTCCCATTCAAGTCAAGCTCAACGCAGTGTTTTCGGGTTTTACCCCTAGGTACATCTGTGCCAGAGCCGCCTCTACCTGCTCGTATCCATACAGGGATTTATTGCTCAGAAAACTCACAAAATCTCTACAATACCAAAATTCTAGGAAGTTCTTCTATACTAATCCTCAAAGTCTATCTTAGGTCTATGTTCTCTAATCAGAGTTTATCTAAATCTAGCTTCCATGGATTGTACTAAACTTTCTTTGATACCAAATGTAACGCCCCGAACCTAGTTACCCAGAGTCAGTGCATTATTACATAACATTGGCATGATCACAAGGAATTCATGTCTCAAAAGACCGATCAGTTTAGTATTATTGGAAACAAGATTCATACATAAGTTCAACTTTACACCTTGAAGAGAAATACAACATAAATATATTTCATTAGAAAAATCCAAGCCTCCTAGATTATGCCTGTAGGTCACTCATAACTAAATTCTTCATATCCTGGGAAAATGAAACATAAGAAAAGGGGTGAGCTCAAACTCTCAGTAAGGGTAAGTAATACAGAGGAAAGTGACATAAATATTAAGCAGGGTAAATAATTGAAACCACATGCCTTTACCAATAATAAACATGAATACTTTTATGGAAAGAATATGAGTTGAGTAAATAATTCCATAATAAAACATAATCATGGGTATCCTACTAGTTGAATGACCACATGAACCATAAATATTATTTCCATAATGAGGGAAGGTATAATGCCAGACATTCTGAAACATTTTGTCAAGGCCTCGGCTAAGACGTCTAAAAATGATTAAGGCCTCAGCCAAAACCATAAATCAAATTGGGAATGTTCCTTGGACAATTCCACGTCTAGTAGTCTCATGAGACCTACCGATGCATCAAGGAGCTATAGCGGGCTCCACCAATCACTTACTAAGTGCAATACATTCCTCATATTGAAAGGTTTAAACATATCATAAACATTCGTATTAAAAATAGCATAAGAAATGTCAATACTTTAACCATAAATAATGAATGATATAAAAATAGCACATCCATAGTAAAACATATCACAAAACCTTTATTACAATATGGATGTTTTGTATCACAATAAATCAACTCCAAATAAACATAAAATTCATCAAAGGATGTTGACATAAATGAAATCAAAACCCTTTTTAGAGAAATATATCTTTATATTTTGAAATCATTTAAGAGTCACATAATTATAAAATAAAACATTTACTTTGAAAATATTCTTATAATCTTGTAAGGGAAGCTTCAATGAGTTTATAATGGTACAAAATTTCCGCACCCACCGTATAAGTTAAAAAAACATTCTTACCTTAATTTTGTCGAAAAGGTTAAAAAGGACATTGTTTGGATAATGACGGAAAGTTTATTTTATAAACTCTTATAAAAAGTCAACAAGGGTATAAATGACTTTAACCCATAGTATATAAAATTTTAATAATTTTTTGAAATACATTTTTAAGAAACATGGATGTGGATGATAAAGAGGTCCCAATAGATAATTATGTATAAACAACCTTGGATAATGAAGAGATTGTGAAATAAACCCTTACCTTGTACTTTTCCTTGGTCGAGGGTAGGTTAACCTCCTGTATAATAGTTAAATCATTGTTATTAAATTATACAAGAATCATATACATAAATATGATATCATATATGATCTTTTAATATTTCTTTGTTAATAATATTTTAGTATTATCGTCGGTTCGGGTGTTCACTTACTCGTTTTCTTCTATATGTTTTGTTACATAAGTCGTGTTTGTTATGGATAGGTTGTATCTTATTAATATACAGAATTATATCAAGTCCTTAATTATTATTTTTAATCATCAAATGAGAATTATACATGCATGGATACGATGGGGAATGAATCTCATCACGTTCGTGGTGACGATAGTCCGTACGTACGCACGAGCGACAATATCATTCTTTTGATATTAAAATAATATATAATTGGATGGTATATCATATATAAAGAATCATTATCATGTTATATTTATTATTTACATCAATTACAAATCATTATCATACCCATCCAAATAATAATGTTTTGAATAACAATTACACCACGACGTGGAGATGGTAAGCCTTATTTATAATAAAATCACATTATATAGGAGATACTGGAGTTATTATTTTAGAATGGAAATAAAAAATAAATAAGAAGTTGAAGAAGAAAGGAACTTGAAATAGGGTGGTGAAAAACATTACCTCTTCTTCAGGTTCTTTCTTTTGATTTGATCAAAAGGGATCATTCGGTTGGATTTCTGATCAAAAAAAGGCATCTATGTTGAAGTGAGGGAAGTTGAGAAAATATTTGGGCAGGGGTTGTCCGATACAAATGGCTTTGAAGGTGTGAAGAATTTTTTAGAAATGGTGTCCTTTTATAAGGGGGAGGAGGGGCTCTTTAGGAAAAACCTAAAGTATTATTTTATAATAAATTCATATTCAGTTTCTAATGGCTAAAAATTAGATTATTCAAAGTCTATGGTGTGGATGGGTCTAAATCATTTCAAACAATAGATTTTAGACAGTTTTTGGTCATTATATTAACCTTATCATTTAGTTTTAACTCTTAGTTAATTAGTTTGACATTTACCATGTCACTTTGTATTTTTATATTATATAGTTAATAAATTTACTATATACATCCAAGAGACCCCCAAGTGGTCCATTAATGATACACCTATCATGATATAAGTCCTTTGTCCGAACCTTAGATATTTAGGAATATAATATCAATTAATAATATAATATTTGTTTTTAAAACTCATTTATGTCAATTTTGACACTATTCTATAATTGATTTTTGTTAAAGTCTTAACAACTTTATTAATTGAAATAAAGTTCATTTAAGAAATCCTAACATGTAATATTAACCAATAAAATTTGTGGATGTCATCAAAACTTTCAAATTATATTTATTTTAACTTTTATAATACCAATTATTTGATTCTTTCATTAAAAAGAAAAATACAAAATCATTATTGTGTCATAAATAAATTAAATTATTAAATGTCTAAAAATTACAAATAAAATACCATTATTTAGGAAATATTTTTATCTTTATAATTAATATTTATAGTCTAAAATATAACATATATAACCCTATGTAAAAATTGTTTTTCTAAAAGATATATGCTTATGGTATTTTTGTATTTACTTTAACTTAATTAATATAAAGTGCCATTATCACATACAAGTGGATCCATGGGGTCCCAAAATAGACCCAAAGATGCCCATGGTTGGACATGTATCAACCAATAGGGTTAGGAAACGTTTTAGGGTAATTTATTATTATTATAATATTATTTTTTACCCTTATTTACCGGATTTACCCTTTAACCATGATAAATAAAATATTTACCAAAGTAATTATTCAAAATGTGTAAAAATAAAAGTTAACTATTTACACAATTTGGACCTCAAGATTATAAATAAGGAATCCATTTTTCTAAATTCAAAACATAGAAGTGGCATAAATTAATTTAAAATTAATTCCCGCTGTCAAAACAAAAAGCGTGTTTTTAAGAAATAATAACTATCAAAAGATTGACACTTGTTTATGTCCGGTTTAATTGTGAAATTATGTCCAATGACCAAAATTGTATTAAGTGGTAAAAATATATTATAAATATACTATAAAACCACTCAAATTCATAATTTATCACTATTAATTATTTTTATTAAAAAATTTGTTTTTAATTAAAATTTAGTAATTTTCACTATTCATCAAAATATAAAAGTTATCCGAAAAGTACAAAAATTTCACCCTAGGATAATTTTGATATTTTGAATCCAAATATGAAGTTAATTTTGAGAGATAAAATTTATAAAATTTTAAAAAGTGGGTATTACTATTCATAATGGCTACTTTGATTGGTCGTGGTGTGTTAGAATCTCGAAGTTGCGTACAACACACACTACTGTATTATTCAAAGAGAATCATACCGTGGAAGCTTGGGGTGTTACACATTTACCATTAGTATATATCTAGAATAAATTTTAAAACATACTATGTACAAAATGATGTAGTTTTTCTAACTCTATCTCTATTGTAAATATCATTCCTTAAGATAGTATAAAACTATAATTCCTAAAAAAATTGGGTTCGACAAACTAATTTTTCTTATGATATATATTGATGCATTGATAGGATATCTATAATTGACCCGACCAATACATTCCTATCTAAATAATTCCATATAGATAGAATAATATATTTTATTCATGAATAATGTTCCTTATCATAAATATTTCCCTATATAATAAAATATATATCAATGCAATCATCATATGTAAAATTTGATTATAGTTATTGAAATTATCATATCCAATAAACTTTAATATGGATATTTATGAAAAATTTAATTTCTAATGAAAATTATTACAACAAATAGGTTGTTTTATGAAAAATTTAAAAATCAGAAAAGAAATTGGGATTGTACAATTACTCTTTCTATTTAGAAATTATCTAGTCAAATCCCCTTGGATAAAATAATTCAAATTGAATCATAATATAAAATGAATAATTTTGTTTTCATGATAGTACATGTAAATGGTGGAGTACATAGACCATATAAAATCCATTAGGTGTATAACATTACAATATTCCTCAATAAATGAAAATTGAGATGAAATCCCATACCCTACACTTACATTTTGTTGAACATGTGTTAACCATATATTTAGTTGTCTTAAATACATTATTAACTAATTATAGAATCATATTAATATTTATAATATCATATAATATCCTTTATAACTTATTATCATTCATTCATTAATAATTCTTCATTATTTTCATTTTTTTGGGTGTTAATTACCATGTTTTCTCATGCATGATTCATCAAGAGAGATCTAATTATTCAGCATATTTCCTGGTTCCATCAAATCTATAATAATAATCATGAATAATTTTAATATTTATACTCCTATTTAACTTTTAAAACAAATCATGAATTATAGTTATGAAAAATGATGTTTGTTATAATCACGAAGATGGTAGGTCGTACATACACATGATTAATGTTTCAAAATTTCACTAATAATTTTGGTAAATTTGTAAGTAATATTTTAGATTTATAGAATTATAATAATATAATTAAAACCATATTATATAATTGTATATATCGTCCATTTTTTTGGTGATGAAAAGAGAGTCGCACCATTTAGTGAAGACTGTAGTCCACACATACATGAGCAATGTTATAATATTTACATGAGTAGAAAAGTGAAAAACAAAATGATATATATTACTTTTCTCTAATTATTAATAAATCATTACTATCATAATTATTTCATTTATATCACATATATTAATTAAATTTTTATTTATCACCTTCCTTGGGATGCGTTAGTGAAGACGAATAACATCACTTCACCAAGAGGTATTCTGTCGTACACACAAGCGATGTCATCATATCACCTATAGAATAGATGGTAAAAATTTATATTTTATATACAGAATATATAGGTTTAAAGTTTTTATATATTTCATATATATAATTTATATACATAATCATTCCCTTCCTTGATTAGTTGAAATAGAAAAAAGAACTACACCAGATCGTGAGAAGGTAGCCCAACATACACACAAATAATGATTTCGTAACCTATTTTATGAAATTAATGGAGATTGTGGTCATTAATTAATTATTAAAACATCCCATAACATTTAATATAATTAATTTATTATATAATCATGTTTTATTAAAAATTTAATGAGGTTTATAAATAAGTATAACAAACATTCCCATTGAAGAAGGTTTCCTCTTCTATGGGTATCCTTTATAGGATTTAACTAAAGACTTACTAAGATGGATTTTTACCCAAAATAAGAATTATATGATGAGGGGAGGGTTGTTTAAAGTGAAATATTTAGGTTTTTTAAGATAAAAATTGATTGAGATATATGGAATTTTCACGAACCAACCCGAGTCGACCCTGAACCGATCACCCGAGCCGATCTGCGACAAGGCCCGAAGGGCGTTCCCAATCCCTACGGGCTGGAAACTAGTGCCGGGCATCAAAACTAACAAGTGGGAATGATTTGGACCATAAAATAAAGACACGAAAACAAATAAAGACTAAAAATAAAAACTAAAACTAGCAGCGGATAGAAGATAAACCCGGACATACCTCTATGTGACCTTCAAGGTCACCACCAAACCAAAGACAAGACTTGATCCATCACGCACAGTGACTAAAGAGAAACCTGAAGAAAAGATGAACCTGGAACTAAAAATGGTAAAAGATATGCGTGAGCACAAAAATACTCAGCAGGGATGCCAAAGTAAACCACTGAGTCCTAGTATTTACTTTCCTCAAACAATCCCTTAACACAAGTTTGAAATACAAATATAAAAATAGGCTTTTCACATTTCAAAATAAAGAACATGCTTTTCCCATTTGAAAATCCAACGCACACTATAAATCACTTTCAAAACCATTTTCTATTTTTATAAACAAAACCAAATACAAATAATACCATGGCTGTGCTAAAGAGAGACAGGTAAACAATACAGGCTAAAAATAAATCAGTGAAGTGGGTGCTAACAAGAAACATGTAAATAGTACAGGCTGAAAATACATCAGTGAAGCAGGAAGTAAACAAATAATACAAGTTGAAACCATGGGTGATCCTGAACATCCCTAGACAACCCCTGGATGAACTCGGTTCGGAACCATCTACCGGCATATGGTGAATCCCCATAGTCTATAACCCACTGATCACCCTCGCGACAAAATCAGCGGCAAATCCCACCAACCCTCTCAATCTACCAGAGGGCACCAACCTGTCTAATCAGGGTTGGTGAGAAATCGTCACACGATATTCTATAAGACACCCAGGAACCCATGGTTGTTATATCACTGTGTAAGTAGGAGGCCCTCGCACGCGTGACTCATCTCACCGCACTCGCCTACCCCAAACACGGACGCTTCCTATGCGTTCACCCATAAAGGGTTACCCTAGATAGGTGAACCCCATATATACATATATAATCATTTCACATTAACAAAGTGTCAACCAGGCCTTCACGACATTTAAACCATTTCATAAATCATTTCAAGTTTCCAATCGGGCACACACATTTGTCAAACCACAATCATTTCTAGAAACCAACATGATTCACGAAATAATGAAATTCCATAAAGTCAACATTTGATTTCAAACCAAACTCAAACCTGAAACCATTTTAAAATAGCCAACCAAAATAAATGTTCTTTAAAATTCAAATGCTAAAACAAATTTACCCAAAATTACACTTATCAAAGACACCACTTATCATCTTAGAAACATACGCACCCCAAAACTATTCTTAAGCATGTTTTCACCTCGTTCATAATTTAATAAAAACTTTTAAACAATTTAAAAAACAAATCCAACTAGCACAAAAATGGTTTACACTAAAAATACCCCTGATTCATATAAAATTACATATACTCAAACAAGCAACCACTTCAAATCCCCCTGTTTTTTATTTAAGAAGTTATAAAAATTTAAATCAAAACACCTTAATAAATAGAAATCACTCAAATAGCACCTTAACCCAAATTGCACCCAATTTTCACCAACACAGGCATAATCAAAGAATCACACCAAAATATAATGTTAACACATTCAAAAGAATTATAAACACATCAATGAAATAAATAAGGTGTATTATAAAGCTGCGAATCATTGAAAATAAATAATTTGAATTATGCAGGTGTTAAAGAATGCGTCGGAAAGGATAAACCCAGATTCACCTACCTCAAACCAAGGGAAAACGCGATGCCACTTCAGTAGAAGGATGAACCAAGCCTCACAGTCCCTTCGCACACCCACGCCACCAAGAAAAAAAAATAGGCACAAACGCGACATTTAGGAATTAATCAAATTTCATAAAAACATAAAAATTAATCGAACTAAAATATACCCAGGACCAGGAGAGGAGAGGGCTACCAGTGAGGGGAACCAGTGACACACCGCAGCAAGGCAAGGGCCGGCACGGCAAAGCGGAGGCTAGAGCAACAAAGCGAAGGTGCTGCGCAAGGGGTTCGGGCTGTGCCAGAACAAACTCTAGACAGCGGAGGGGGTCGGGTCCGCCAGAAGCACACCAGACAGGGGTGGGAGGTCCGGCAGGGGTTCGGGTTGCGCTGGAGACCTGCTGGACAGGGGTTTGGGTCACGCCGAAAAATGGGCCGCCGGAGCAGGGAGGGTGGCAGTCGGAGGTGGAGCTGGAGGCCGGCGGTCGGAGATCCAGAGACGGGGCGGCTGGGTCGGCTAGAGGCGGGATCTGGTCGCCAGCTTCTGCAAGGAGCTGGCTGGGGGCTGGCACCTGTTGGAATCGGGTGGGGGAGCGACGCTGACACTGTCGGGTGAGGGATCGGGGGGTGGCAGACGGCGGGCTGGCGAAGGCGGATGGCGAGGCAGCGGTGAGAGGGCCGGCGAGGCAGAGGCGGGAGGTGGCCGGAGCATCGAGATGCTGCCGGCGCAGGGCTGCAACGCGCAAGAGGGGGGCCTGCTGTGCGGCCAGGGGGAGGAGGGCGCTGAATCAAGAGGGGGGGGGGGGGTTCGCCCACAGGTAGATTAGGGTTAGGGTTTTTTTTTATTTTTTTATTTTTCATTCATTCTATAATAATAATAAAAATAATAATTATTATTATTATCATTATTACTACTCATAATAATAATGATAATAATTAATAATTATAATTAAAAACATAACTTTTATTCACATTAATTATAAATTATTTAATCAATTAATTTCGAACGCCTAGCAGTTAAACGACTCGCGTTCTGTCAAGCGCGCAGTCGATAAAACTGCGCTCGAATGGTGTCATCTGGTGCTGATTGATTACGGGGTTAAATTGCATGCTTGTCGCACAGCTTTTATAAAGCACGTGAAAATCGCACGTCATCCCGGTCGGGGTGTGACAATTCTCCCCACCACAAAAACTTTCTGCCCCCAGAAAGTCACCAAGCAAGAGGACTACCAAAACTTGAGTCCATGCCCAAACAAAAACGTGAGAGGGAAAAAACAAGAACTTTGGGGTGACTATTCACTCCACAAGTCACACCTGACCTACTCAAGAGAAACCCCAATGCAAGAGAATAGGATAACATGAGAGGGTTCTCCCCACCATAAGGACTTAACTAGAACAGAAATTTAAAACCCAAGAAAACTACCTCGGGAAACGGGGGTCCCATGCGGGAACTCCCAACCGATCCTAACCAATTTCTATAGCACGAGCGAAACACTATCCCCGCTGAAACATGGAACTTTCGACACAAGTCAAAAACCTCCAACACTAATGAAAACTCATGAGGAGGACTTAACCCAGATAGTGAGTTGAAAATACAGCTCCCCAGTTCCACAAGACACAAACATCTCCAAACGAACACAACTAAATCAAGATCAACCCATACAAGGGTCAAACATGCTTCAAGAGAAAAGCACGATTCAGAAACTCACATTCCATTAACAGGTCAGCTTGAATTACAATAAAACTTATCCATCATAACTTCACAATAAAATGGTGAACTTACAAGAACGACACAACTATAGCAGTAGTGAAACAAGATCGAAAATATTTTTAAAAGGCCTCTATTACAACATGGAATACACAAACTGGGCTGAGGTTTCACATCCCTCCGGAAACTCCTGACTGTGCGCGAACTTCTCCCTGGGACCTATGGCTGGGGCTCTGATAGCTAAAGCATTTCCTGCCTCACAGTCAGGAACTAGCATCCTTCGATCAGGTCATCTTCCTCAGGCGTCGCTTTCTGCAAAACTTTTCCAGATGACCCAGACAGCCGCAACGATGACACGTCTTCGGAGGGTTGCGGCATGATGGATTTAAATGCTCAAAATGACCACACTGATAGCATACCCCTGAACGATCAGACATAACAGAAACTAGGTCCGAAGGGGATAACTTCTTAGGAATAGGTTCCTCTGGCATCCTTTCCTCGCCAGATGGGGAAACCTTACAAACAACTGGGTACGCTTGACTGCTGACAACCGACACTCTAAAAACCAACTCAGCTAAAAACACTTCCTCCACCAGCTTCTCAAAACGATGGTCTTTAGGAGGGAGGAACTGTTCCTTGATCTCCGAACGAAGACCCCCGGTGAAAAGAGAGGTCTTCATGAGATCATGTGACGCCATGTCTAGAGAAAAGACAATCAGTTCCTTGAAATGTTCAACGTATGCCTTCACCATTTGTTGACCTTGATGAATATGTACGAGCTCTCCCTTTTTCTTCTCCTTCACTTCTTCAGGTATAAACCATTGGATTAAAATGGTTTTAAAGACATCCTACATCATTCCAACTTAAATTGATTGTGGGGAAATCATCTTCCACTAGTCCAAAGATGGACCCTCAAACAATCCCATAACAGCACGAACCATAACAGCCTCGGGAGTTCCCAACATTCTGAAGACACACTCCACCTCTTCAAGCCACTCTACTGCTTCTAACGGGCCTCGATCACCACGAAAAATAGGCAATGTCCGAGAAGGACCAGAAAATGGGCATGACTCATTAGAAACTTTGGGGATCTTTCTGGGCGACATTCTCTGAACAACATAAAAACACAAAGCCAAAAATCAGCATCCAATAAAATCTTAATCAAAAGGACAATCGCATACCAACAACTGGCTCACATGCCAAAAATCCACTTTTCAAAAATCACAATTTCATTTCAAGACTACTTCCAAGCACAAAACTGTAAAGACCCGTAAAATTCAAGGGAAATTTTTTCTTAATTTTCTTTAGAATTTTACAAGAGCGCGGTTTCTGACGGCACCTGATTCCGAGGCCCGGAGTGCCCGGAATCAATTTCTGAAGTTTGGCTCGGGTACGTTCAGTGAACGAATGAGCGGGATTTCCTAACTTTTGATCCGTTGCTCGGAATTAAAATCCGAGGGCACCGATGAACTCGCAGCGCCGATATTCTCTTAAAGAGACCTTTTCGAAAGTTGCGTTTGTTGCGGGTTGAAAGTTAGTTTTTGGGAGATTTATAAAAAGTTGAATAAAAAAATGTGCATTCTTTTTATTTCAGTTTTGTAGGTTAACTCCTCTCAAAATGAGTTAGGGGTGGGACCCATACCCACTTAACCTCCCTTGAGAGGATTAAGTGTGGAGGGACCCACATGAACCTAAACCTCTCAACTTCCCCCTTAAACTCCCCTCTCTCCCTCTTAAATGTTTGTAAACTTAACATCTAATTAATTACACATGACATGTTAATTAATTAAGTGTTATGTTTTTGAATTTGATGTTTTGAATTCCTAGGCTTGGTAAATAAAATAAGGAGGGACCTTATTTTATTTTGTTAGCCAACTTGTGTGGATTTCATTTTGAGAGCTCCTCCTCCATCTTCTTCATCTTGACGAAGAACGCTCATCTTGACGAAGAACGCTCAAGCTCCGACGAAGAACGCCGCTCCGCTCTTCTTCGTCTTCCGTGTCAACGAGAGGGAACGCCGCTTCCTCCTCGGATTCCCTTCGTCGACATAAGAGGTTTCGCCAACGACGTATCACATCGGACGCATCTCTTCGTCAACGGAATTGACGAACGACGCCCGCAACGCCCGATCTCCGCGACGTCGACTTCCGCGGACGTTGGCAAATCCTCGAACTTATACCCAAGGTAGGGGTTTTTGTTTATTGTTTAATTATTCTATTCTTGCTCGTGGATCGCATGACTAACGTGAGGAATTTTGAATATTTTATGTTGTGTTGTTATTTAACGTGAGGGGGGCCGGACCGCACGAACACGGTCGAACCCTCCTCCATCGTTCTTGTTGAATTGCTTGCGGGTGGATGAATCAAGGTGGCCTGGTGCCGACGCACCACGCGGATATTCGCCCAATCCTTATTGCGCGACGCCGTCGCGCCGCGCCATGGAAGAAACATCAAGAACGCGACGCCGTCGCGCCGCGTTGAAGAAATCAAGATGCGGCGGAGGGGCGCGGTGCCGTCGCACCGCGCCGGATGACGAAAACCGCGGTCGGTTCCGGGCCGCGGCGGAAGAGAACACCGGCGGCCGGGCCGCCGGCGTCGGAAGCCGAAGGGGGGACCGAAATTTCCGGTCCCGTTGGAGAAAACCGGTCGGCCAGCTGGCCGGCCGGATGGCATTAAACCGGGGGAATTAATCCCCCGACCATCACATAAAACCCCCCTCTTTATGAGGGGGGAGCGTTTTCTTGAGGGGGGGCAGCCGGCCCCCCGGTTCCGCACAAACAGGCCCCCCACGTGGGGGGGGGGGGGGGCGTTTAAAAAAAGGGGGGGGGGGCGGCATGTAGCCGCCGCCGCCCTTCCCAGGAAGCGGGGGCTTAGCCCCCCGCGTGCAGCCACCGAGCGGCGCCAGGCCGCTGCGGCCGCCGCGCCGCCACACCGCCGCGCCGCCGCACCACCGGCCGGCCGGCCGGGCCGACCCAGGGGGGGTCGGGCCGGGTCGGCCCGAACCCGGACCCCCCCGTTTCGAACCAGTTTCGGTCTTTTGGCGATAACTTGAGCCTCGGACCTCCCATTGACGAACCGTCTGTGGCAACGCGATCCTTGGATAGAGACGGTCGTTTCGGTATATCGCACTCAAGGTTTCAGATTACTTTGAGTTCGGCCGGGATGGTTTGTTCACGAAACCAACCGGGCCTTCGGAGCGGAAACGCTCATATCTAGAGCTACGGACGTCCGATTGACGTGCCGTCAGCCGTGTTGTGTTCCTCTTAGTGAGACGGATATTTTGGAATACTCCGCCCGAGGTTTGGACGCAGGTGGAGTACGGTCGGGTTGGTTTTTCCTTAAAAACCAACCGGGCCCCGGGGACGAAAATGCCAATAACTCTCAGACCGGGCGTCCGATCGACGCACCGTCTGTTGCGTTGAGTTCCTGTTGACGATACGGAACTTTTGGATACATCAACTCTGGTCTTCGTGACAGTTGATGTATCAGCCTCTCGGCTCGTGGAGCGGACTCTCCGAACGAGCTTGCTGTGTGCGGGAACCCTAGTGCTGGCTGCGACTGTTACTGTGACTGCTACTGCTACTACTGCTACTGTGACTGCGACGACGACAGTACAGAGATCTTGTGTGGATTCGACGACGACGACTACAACACTCAGCGATCCTACGTGGATCAGTGCTATAGGTCCTGTGTGGGCCCGATCCTATGTGGGTCCGATCCTGTGTGGGTCCTTGCGCTCAGCGGTCCTCTGTGAACCAGCGCCTACAGGTCCTGTGTGGGCCCGATCCTGTGTGGGTCTTTGCGGGGGTTAGTTACCTATCGATCCTTCGTGGGTCCGACGACTTAGATGGATCAGTTATCATCTTTATCATCCTTTGAAGAAGTATACCTGTGTGAGCTGAATCCTGTTGCTTTCCTGTGTGGATTGTGTTGTGCAATCCTATGTGGATTACGTGTTGCTTTCCTGTGTGGATTGTGTTGTGCAATCCTGTGTGGATTACGTTTTGCTTTCCTGTGTGGAATACGTTTACTTTCCTGTGTGGACTGAGTTGTACTTGGGCTCGGAGGTTGGAGCGTATTTGAATTGATGACTTAGGTATATGTATGGGCATATACCTAAGCAGTGTCGGTTGTTACTTCGTGATTATACCTTTCATTGTGGTTTATCCTTTGTGGATTTGAGAGACCTTTAGGAGTCTCGGGGTCCCTACTGAGTAGCTTATACTCACCCCTGCACGGGCTTTGCCCGCACTACGTTGTGTTGGTTGCAGACGACGAACAACGTTGACCTTAGCTGAGGCTTGCAGAGCGGGACGATACCCGGAGGTGGACCACTGGGCGGGACGTGCACGGAGCAGACGGCGGGACCTGTGGAGCAGAGGAGCTATCTGTACCCACCCTTCAGGTGGGATTTCCAGTGGACAGCTCGGTGTAGCGGCATTTACTTTTCAGTTGCTGTTTTCCCTTTCGAGTTGTACTTTACTTTCAGTTTTGGGTTTGTATTCTGGCCCATTTACTTTTCCGCACTTTCAGTTGTACTCTACTTTTGTTTAGTGTTTACTTTCCGCTTGCTTACTCTGTGGTGTTTGTTTACCTTACAAAGGAAATGCCTTCCCTTTTTATCGGGATTTACGCCTTGGTGCTAGTCGCCAGCCCCTGGCCTATGGAAGGCGGGCTTGGGGTAGTCACGGCACGGACCCCGAGGGCGGGTCGTGACAAATTGGTATCAGAGGAGTTCGGTTCTACCGCAAACCCTGATCTTTTCTATATGAAGCAATAATGTTTAGCGTATTGAGTGTGGTTATCAGTCCAGGGAGTCCAGTGTTGGTGCGGCGGCCGACGTATCCGTACACCAGGACCCTGACTTCTGATTTCCGACTTAATGCACGAAAACATTGATTGCGTGTGTGTTTCAAAGTTTTCTTTGTGATTACTTATATCAGCTCACCAGGTATACTGTTCTGACCATGGCGCACCTGTTTCCTTTTCAGGATGGCCCCACGACGGCAGCCAGCTAGGGTTCCGAGAGTCGAGCGAGACGACAGCCCACCGAGCGACGAGGCCTCGGTGCAGGGCCCTTTGCCAGTAGTGGCACCGGCGGTAGCTTTACCCACCGAGCCCCCGATGCTTCCAGCTGCAGCCGCTGACGATGCACGTCGCCTCAGCGCACTGCATGAGTTTCAGCGCCAGCGACCGCCCAGGTTTCGCGGGGAGACGGATCCCCAGGCAGCAGAGGACTGGCTGGAGGCAGTAGTACGAGTGTTTAGGCTAGTGAGGACACCAACAGACCTCATGGTGATCCTCGCTGCGAGCCTACTACACGCAGCAGCAGGACGATGGTGGAGCCTGATGCTCCAGGTGCACGATGAGGCATCTCTTCTTTGGACGGACTTTGAGAGCCTCTTCCGCTCGGAGTTCGTCCCAGCCACCCTTCGTGCGGTGCGTATCCAGGAGCTTCTACAGCTGCGGCAGGGCAGCATGACGGTCGCACAGTACTCGGCGAGATTTACTGATCTCTCGCGCTACTCGACCGACATGGTACGGGACCCATTCTTCCGGGCCCGGACCTTCGAGCAGGGTTTGAGACACAAGATCAGGGCATCGCTGATCTCCCTCAGCATACCGACTCAGACAGGAGTACTGGAGCGGGCCCTTCTGATCGAGAGCTTCCTTGCTGAGTCTACACCAGCACAGAGACCCACCGCAGGGCGGCACGTGGCAGAGTCATCTGCAGCAGGCAGTCGACGGATGACTCAGGGGTCCAGACAGACCATACCTTCGGGCAGACGATCTCAGGGCACTAGCTCAGCAGTGCGGGGCACACAACGCGGAGCCAGTCTTACGAGAGGCAGACAGTGCTACTCATGCAGCGGGCATGGCCACATAGCTCGTGACTGCCCGACCCGCCGTGCCGAGGAGCAGCAGACAGTTGATGGACCACCGAGGCAGAGGCAGAGGGTCGACCGTGGCGGTCCGCAGGGAGGAGGCGGACGAGGCAGAGGAGCTGGACGAGAAGCCGGTGGTGGCCGACGCTTTGAGGCACTACCACCACCACCACCAGGAGGTCCACCCCGACCACAGGGAGCTGGCGGGCAGCGACAGGCACAGCTCCAGGCAGCAGAGGCCTACGACAACGGCGCACCCGAGATGATTCGAGGTACTATCTGTGTCTATTCCACCCTTGCTGCAGTTATTTTAGACACAGGAGCGAGTCACTCTTTCATTGCCGCTTCCCTTGTTCGGAGCTCGGAGATTCCGACAGAGCCGTTGGCTCGATCCTTACGGCTAGAGACTCCCACGGGAGCAGACTCGACGATTACACACTGGTGCCGGCAGTGTGAGCTTACTCTAGGAGGCGAGAGCTTCGACTGGGATCTTCTTGTAGCAGCGTCGAGGCCTTACGACGTCATCTTGGGCATGGATTGGCTATCTACGGTCCATGCACAGATTGACTGTTTTAGGCGCAAGGTGCGATGTGTACGCACCGACGGGAGCAGGTTCACCTTCACCGGCGAGAAGGGAGCCTTAGCAGCACAGGATGGATTTCCGCGGAGGAGAGGACAGTCCATCACTCATCAGTTGGCTAGCCTTATCCTTGGAGCAGTTGACGTGCGGAGTCCTGGTTTTTCTGCAGTGGTGGATCAGTTTGCGGACGTTTTTCCCGATGATGTTCCAGGGCTACCTCCTCGCAGAGAGGTAGACTTTTATATTGACTTGTACCCCGGGACAGCCCCGATATCCACTCCAGCATATCGGATGGCCCCCGCCGAGCTTCGAGAGCTACGTGTATAGTTGGAGGACTTGCAGGGCAAGGGGTTCATCCGACCCAGTGTTTCACCCTGGGCTTCCCCGATATTGTTCGCCAAGAAGGCGGACGGGAGCTTGCGACTTTGTGTTGACTATCGTCTCCTGAACCAGGTGACAGTGAGGAACAAGTATCCGCTAACGAGGATTGATTACCTCTTTGATCAGCTCAAGGGAGCACGGTGGTTCTCGAAGATAGACCTCAGTTCAGGCTATCATCAGCTCAGAGTCAGAGACGAGGATGTGCAGAAGACGGCTTTCAGATGTCGGTATGGCCACTATGAATTCTTGGTTATGCCATTCGGTGTAACCAATGCTCCAGCAGTGTTCATGGCTCTCATGAACAGGATCTTTCAGCCATACCTCGATCGGTTTGTCGTGGTCTTCATCGACGACATTCTTATTTACTCTACGACAGAGGAGGAGCATGCCTATCACTTGCGAGTTATACTAGACACACTCCGATAGCACCAGCTTTATGGTAAGCTCTCGAAGTGCCAGTTCTGGATACGTGAGGTCCACTTCTTGGGAAACGTTATCTCTGAGGCGGGAGTTGCAGTGGATCCCGCGAAGATTGAGGCTGTGTTAGCATGGGAGCCACCCAGGAGCGTGACTGAGGTTCGGAGTTTCTTGGGACTAGCTGGATACTATCGGAGATTCGTGCCAGACTTCTCTAGAGTTGCGGCATCACTAACAGCTTTGACGAAGAAGGGGAAACCCTTCGTGTGGTCAGACAGATGTCAGCAGAGCTTCCAGGAGCTGAGACAGAGATTGATTAGCGCACCTATCTTGAGGTTGCCTGAGGAGGGAGTAGGGTACGTAGTCTACTGCGATGCATCAGGGACCGGACTCGGATGTGTTCTGAAGCAGGAGCAGGCCGCGATCGCCTATGGATCACGTCAGTTGAGGACGCATGAGCAGAACTACGCTACCCAAGACCTGGAGCTAGCAGCAGTGGTCTTCGCTCTGAAGACATGGCGACACTATCTGATGGGCGAGCGCTTTACAGTCTTTTCCGATCATCAGAGCCTCAGGTATATCTTTTCACAGAAGGACTTGAACCTGAGACAGCGGCGATGGCTCGAGTTCCTCCAGGACTATGACTTTGAGATAGTCTATACTCCTGGGAAGGGGAACGTAGTAGCCGATGCCCTCAGCAGGAGGACGGGCATTCAGCTACTTGAAGAGGCGACAGAGCAGCTAGCCTCTTTGAAGATATCCTTCATGGATAGAGATGGAGCAGCCTTCCTCCAGTCTCTCACATTCACCCCTCCACTACTGCAGCGAGTCAGGGAGGCACAACGTGAGGACGCTGACTGTGAGACACGGCGTGCACAGATATTCTCGGGACAGGCACCTGATGTTTTCTCCCTTGGAGCAGAGCACGACATCCTTTTCAGAGGACGTACCATGGTACCAGTAGCTTTGCGAGAGGAAGTGCTGAGAGAGTTTCACACTTCTCCTTTGGCGGTACATCCTGGAGTGGCGAAGATGTACCAGGACCTCAGACGACAGCACTGGTGGCCGGGCATGAAGAAGGCTGTATCAGAGTTCGTTTCTCGATGCCTCACATGTCAGCAGGTGAAGGCAGAGCATCAGGTACCAGCAGGCTTGGTACAGCCCCTAGAGGTTCCGGAGTGGAAGTGGGACGACATATCTATGGATTTCGTGACTGGACTTCCACGCACTTCCAGAGGTCACGACTCCATCTGGGTGATTGTTGACCGACTCACCAAGTCGGCACACTTCTTACCCATCAGAGAGCAGGGCTCAGTGGAGAGCTTGGGACGTCTCTACGTTCAGGAGATTGTGCGGCTCCACGGCGTGCCATCATCTATCGTCTCCGATCGAGATGCTCGCTTTACTTCCCGGCTTTGGAAGGGGTTACAGGAGGTGTTCGGGACGCAGCTACGTCTGAGCACAGCCTTTCATCCTCAGACGGATGGTCAGATGGAGAGGACCATTCAGACACTCGAGGACATGCTTTGCGCATGTGTCCTCGACTTTGGTCGTAGCTGGGAGGACCACCTACCCTTGGTGGAGTTTGCGTACAACAATAGCTACCACTCCACCATCGGTATGGCACCGTACGAGGCGTTGTACGGCCGACCTTGTAGATCTACTTTGTGCTGGACAGACCCCGGAGAGTCAGCACTGGTGGGACCAGAGATGCTCCAGGCCACGACAGAGAAGGTCCAGGTCATCCAGGAGCGGATGAGGACAGCTCAGAGCCGGCAGAAGTCATATGCCGACAGGAGGCGGAGGCCACTAGAGTTCGAGGATGGCGACCACGTCTTCTTGCGGGTCTCACCTCGACGTGGTATTCGGAGATTTGGCCGAGGCGGCAAGTTATCTCCGCGCTTTATCGGACCCTTCCAGATTCTCAGCAGGATTGGTGAGGTGGCTTATCGCCTGGCTCTACCACCTCAGTTGCACCGGGTTCATGACGTCTTCCACGTATCTCAGCTGAGGAGATACGTGCACGACCCGACGCACATCATTGACCATGGGGAGCTTGACGCTGACGATGGGGCGACTTTTACGGAGGTCCCGGTGGAGATAGAGGATCGACAGGAGCGGGTCCTGCGTGGGAGATCGATACCTCTTTAGCGCATCAGATGGCAGCACGGGAATCTCCAGGAGAGCACATGGGAGCGGGAGGCTCAGATGCGTGCTCAGTACCCTCATTTGTTTCCCTAGTTTTGATGTATCTTTACGGGGACGTAAAGCCCTGAGGTGGGAGTAATGTAAAGACCAGTAAAATTCAAGGGAAATTTTTTCTTAATTTTCTTTAGAATTTTACAAGAGCGCGGTTCTTGACGGCACCTGATTCCGAGGCCCGGAGTGCCCGGAATCAATTTCTGAAGTTTGGATCGGGTACGTTCAGTGAATGAACGAGCGGGATTTCCTAACTTTTGATCCGGTGCTCGGAATTGAAATCCGAGGGCACCGATGAACTTGCAGCGCCGATATTCGCTTAAAGAGACCTTTTCGGAAGTTGCGTTTGTTGCGGGTTGAAAGTTAGTTTTTGGGAGATTTATAAAAAGTTGAATAAAAAAATGTGGATTCTTTTTATTTCACTTTTGTAGGTTAACTCCTCTCAAAAGGAGTTAGGGGTGGGACCCATACCCACTTAACCTCCCTTGAGAGGATTAAGTGTGGTGGGACCCACACGAACCTAAACCTCTCAACTTCCCCCTTAAACTCCCCTCTCTCCCTCTTAAATGTTTGTAAACTTAACATCTAATTAATTACACATGACATGTTAATTAATTAAGTGTTATGTTTTTGAATTTGATGTTTTGAATTCCTAGGCTTGGTAAATAAAATAAGGAGGGACCTTATTTTATTTTGTTAGCCAACTTGTGTGGATTTCATTTTGAGAGCTCCTCCTCCATCTTCTTCATCTTGACAAAGAACGCTCATCTTGACGAAGAACGCTCAAGCTCCGACGAAGAACGCCGCTCCGCTCTTCTTCGTCTTCCGTGTCAACGAGAGGGAACACCGCTTCCTCCTCGGATTCCCTTCGTCGACATAAGAGGTTTCGCCAACGACGTATCACATCGGACGCATCTCTTCATCAACGGAATTGACGAACGACGACCGCGACGCCCGATCTCCGCGACGTCGACTTCCGCGGACGTTGGCAAATCCTCGAACTTATACCCAAGGTAGGGGTTTTTGTTTATTGTTTAATTATTCTATTCTTGCTCGTGGATCGCATGACTAACGTGAGGAATTTTGAATATTTTATGTTGTGTTGTTATTTAACGTGAGGGGGGCCGGACCGCACGAACACGGCCGAACCCCCCTCCATCGTTCTTGTTGAATTGCTTGAGGGTGGATGAATCAAGGTGGCGTGGTGCCGACGCACCACGCGGATATTCGCCCAATCCTTATTGCGCGACGCCATCGCGCCGCGCCATGGAAGAAACATCAAGAACGCGACGCCGTCGCGCCGCGTTGAAAAAATCAAGATGCGGCGGAGGGGCGCGGTGCCGTCGCACCGCACCGGATGACGAAAACCGCGGCCGGTTCCGGCCCGCGGCGGAAGAGAACACCGGCGGCCGGGCCGCTGGCGTCGGAAGCCGAAGGGGGGACCGAAATTTCCGGTCCCGTTGGAGAAAACCGGCCGGCCAGCTGGCCGGCCGGATGGCATTAAACCGGGGGAATTAATCCCCCGGCCATCACATAAACCCCCCCTCTTTATGAGGGGGGAGCATTTTCTTGAGGGGGGGGGGGCAACCGCCCCCCCGGTTCCGCACAAACAGGCCCCCCACGTGGGGGGGGGGGGTTTAAAAAAAAAGGGGGGGGGGGGGGGGGCGCGGCATGTAGCCGCCGCCGCCCTTCCCAGGAAGCGGGGGCTTAGCCCCCCGCGTGCAGCCACCGAGCGGCGCCAGGCCGCCGCGGCCGCCGCGCCGCCGCGCCGCCGCCGCACCGCCGCAACGCCGGCCGGCCGGCCGGGCCGACCCAGGGGGGGTCGGGCCGGGTCGGCCCGGACCCGGACCCCCCCGTTTCGAACCAGTTTCGGTCTTTTGGCCATAACTTGAGCCTCGGACCTCCGATTGACGAACCGTCTGCGGCAACGCGATCCTTGGATCGAGACGGTCGTTTCGGTATATCGCACTCAAGGTTTCGGATTACTTTGAGTTCGGCCGGGTTGGTTCGTTCACGAAACCAACCAGGCCTTCGGAGCGGAAACGCTCATATCTAGAGCTACGGACGTCCGATTGACATGCCGTCAGCCGTGTTGTGTTCCTCTTAGTGAGACAGATCTTTTGGCATACTCCGCACGAGGTTTGGACGCAGGTGGAGTACGGTAGGGTTGGTTTTGCCTTAAAAACCAACCGGGCCCTGGGGACGAAAATGCCAATAACTCTCAGACCGGGCGTCCGATCGACGCACCGTCTGTTGCGTTGAGTTCCTGTTGACGATACGGAACTTTTGGATACATCAACTCTGGTCTTCGTGACAGTTGATGTATCAGCCTCTCGGCTCGTGGAGCGGACTCTCCGAACGAGCTTGCTGTGTGCGGGAACCCTAGTGCTGGCTGCGACTGTTACTGTGACTGCTACTGCTACTACTGCTACTGTGACTACGACGACGACAGTACAAAGATCCTGTGTGGATTTGACGACGATGACTACAGTACTTAACGATCCTACATGGATCAGTGCTACAGGTCCTGTGTGGGCCCGATCCTGTGTGGGTCCGATCCTGTGTGGGTCCTTGCGCTCAGCGGTCCTGTGTGAACCAGCGCCTACAGGTCCTGTGTGGGCCCGATCCTGTGTGGGTCTTTGCGGGGGTTAGTTACCTATCGATCCTTCGTGGGTCCGGCGACTTAGATGGATCAGTGATCATCTTTATCGTCCTTTGAAGAAGTATACCTGTGTGAGCTGAATCCTGTTGCTTTCCTGTGTGGATTGTGTTGTGCAATCCTGTGTGGATTACGTGTTGCTTTCCTGTGTGGATTGTGTTATGCAATCCTGTGTGGATTACGTTTTGCTTTCCTGTGTGGAATACGTTTACTTTCCTGTGTGGACTGAGTTGTACTTGGGCTCGGAGGTTGGAGCGTATTTGAATTGATGACTTAGGTATATGTATGGGCATATACCAAAGCAGTGTCGGTTGTTACTTCGTGATTATACCTTTCTTCGTGGTTTATCCTTTGTGGATTTGAGAGACCTTCAGGAGTCTCAGGGTCCCTACTGAGTAGCTTATACTCACCCCTTCACGGGCTTTTCCCGCACTACGTTGTGTTGGTTGCAGACGACGGACAGCGTTGACCTTAGCTGAGGCTTGCAGAGCGGGACGGTACCCGGAGGTGGACCACTGGGCGGGACGTGCACGGAGCAGACGGCGGGACCTGTGGAGCAGAGGTGCTATCTGTACCCACCCTTCAGGTGGGATTTCCAGTGGACAGCTCGGTGTAGCGGCATTTACTTTTCAGTTGCTGTTTTCCCTTTCGAGTTGTACTTTACTTTCAGTTTTGGGTTTGTATTCTGGCCCATTTACTTTTCCGCACTTTCAGTTGTACTCTGCTTTTGTTTAGTGTTTACTTTCCGCTTGCTTACTCTGTGGTGTTTGTTTACCTTACAAAGGCAATGCCTTCCCTTTTTATCGGGATTTACGCCTTGGTGCTAGTCGCCAGCCCCTGGCCTATGGAAGGCGGGCTTGGGGTAGTCACGGCACGGACCCCGAGGGCGGGTCGTGACAAAAACCCACTTTCCAAAACAAAATCCAATTTCCAAAATCATTTTCCTCTTTCAAAAATCATTTTAGAAAGACAAGGTCAAACCTTTGGTTTCAAATAAACACACATAGCATCTCATGAATCTTCGCATGCGTGTCCATCCATTCCACTCACGTCATCCATGAACAAGTGCCTCTCATGCACTTTTCGCACAAACCCGCACACATGAGATCATTCATAAGTAATACCAAGGGTCGCACCCATACCATTTCCTTACTAACTCAAAACGAGTACAAAATATTGAAACCAAAACACCTTCAATTTCAAAACTCACTTTACCAATTTAAAACAATTTTAGAGAAAACATTCTTTCTTTTATTTAAAAGAAAACCACTTTTTTTCAAAAGTACACTTACACCAATTGAAACCAAGATGACGTCCAACTTGCATCAAACTAGCGGAGTGAGGGACTAGTAGTCATGCTTAAATCGACGACATGGTAGTGGGCCATGTCCCAAGTAAGCATTAACAAATAGGATGGATTTTAAACCATGTACTCAGACTCCACATGGGTCACTACTCCATGTGAAATCACGATGTAAAACTAGTTTTCCTCCGTTGTCATCCCTCAATCCAAAACAATGTCAAAAGATTCAAGTCCCGGACTACCCCTGGTAACTCAAGGTTCGGAACGGGCAAGGGTTCATGATGCCCTTCTCGTACCTACCTATCGAGTCCCGACAATCCTAATCTCCAACTAACAAACACCCCAAATAACAAGAACCTCCCTTTGATACCATTTTGTCACGAACCAACCTAGGTCGACCCTGAACCGGTCACCCGAGCCGATGTGCGACAAGGCCCGAAGGGCATTCCTGATCCCTACAGGCTGACAACTAGTTCCGGGCATCAAAACTAACAAGTGGGAACAATTTGGCCAATAAAAGAAAGACAAGAAAACAAATAAAGACTAAAACTAAAAACTAAAATTGGCAACAGAAAGAAGATAAACCCGGACATACATCTATGTGACCTTCAAGGTCACCACCAAACCAAAGACAAGACTTGCTCCATCACGAGCAGTCACTAAAGAGAAACCTGAAGAAAAGCTGAACCTGAAATTGAAAATGGTAAAAGATATGCGTGAGCACAAAAATGATCATTAGGGATGCCAAAGTAAACTACTAAATCCTAGTATTTCCTTTCCTCAAACAATCCCTTAAGACAAGTTTGAAATACAACTATAAAAATAGGTTTTTCACATTTCAAAATAAACAACATGCTTTTCCCATTTGAAAATCCAATGCACACTATAAGTCACTTTCAAAACCATTTTCTGTTTTTATAAACAAAACCAAATACAAATAATACCATGGTTGTGCTAAAGATAGACAGGTAAACAAGACAGGATGAAAATAAATCAGTGAATTGTGTAATAACAAGAAACAGTTAAACAGTACATGCTGAAAATAAATCAGTGAAGTAGGAAGTTAAAAAATGATAGAAGTTGAAACCATGGGCAATCCTGAACATCCCTAGAAAACCCTTGGACGCACTCGGTTCAGAACCACCTTCCGGCGTATGGTGAAGCCCTATAGTCTATAACCCACTGATCGCCCTCGCGACAAAATTAGAGGAAAATCCCACCTAGCCTCTCAATCTACCAGAGGGCACCAACCTGTCTAATCGGGGTTGGTGAGAAATCATCACACAATAATCTATAAGACACCCAGGAACCCATGGTAGTTATATCACTATGTAAGTTGGAGGCCCTCACACACGTGACTCATATCACCGCACTTGCCTACCCCAAACATGGACGCTTCCTATGCGTTCACCCATAAAGGGTTACCCTAGATAGGTGCACCCCATATATACATATATAATCATTTCACATCAACAATGTGCCAAACGGGCCTTCACAACATTTAAACCATTTCATAAATCATTTCAATTTTCCAATCATGCACACACATTTGTCAAACCACAATCATTTCCAGAAAGCAACATGATTCACAAAATAATGAAATTTCATAAAGTCAACATTTTATTTCAAACCAAACTCAAACCTGAAACCATTTTAAAACAGCCAACCAAAATACATGTTCTTTAAAATTCAATCGCTAAAAAAAATTACCCAAAATTACACTTATCAAAGACACGACTTATCATCCTAGAAACATACACACCCAAAAACTCTTCTTAATCATGTTTCTCACCTCGTTCATAATTTAATAAAACTTTTAAACAATTTATAAAACAATTCCAACTAGCACAAAAATGGTTTACCCTAAAAATACACCCGATTCATATAAAATTACATAGACTCAAATAAGGAACCACTTGAAACCCCCCTTTTTTTATTTAAGAAGTTATAAAAATATAAAATAAAACACATTAATAAACAGAAATCACTCAAATAGCACCTTAACCCAAATTGCACCCAATTTTCACCAACATAGGCATAATCAAAGAATCGCACCAAAATATAATTTTGACACATTCAAAAGAATTATAAACACAACAATGAACTAAATAAAGAGTATTATAAAGCTACGAATCACTGAAAATAAATAATTTGAATAATGTAAGTGTTAAAGAATGCGTCAGAAAGGATAAAACCGGATTAACCTACCTCAAACCAAGGGCAGACGCGACACCACTTTAGTGGAAGGATGAACCAAGCCTCGCGGTCCCTTCGCACATGCGCGCCACCATGAAAAACAAATAGGCACAAACACGACATTTAGAAATTAATCAAATTGCATAAAAACGTCAAAATTAATCAAACTAAAATATACCCAGGACCAAGAGAGGAGAGGTCTACCGTCGAGGGGAATTGCGGCCACACCGCAGCAAAGCGGAGGCGTTCGTAAGAGGTTTGAGCTGCGCCAGAACAAACGCTGGACAACGGAAGTGGATCGGGTCCTCCGGAAGCACACCAGACAAGATTTGGAGGTTTGAAAGGGGTTCGGGTCGCGTCGGAGACCCGCTGGATAGGGGTTCAGGTCACGCCGGAAAATGGGCCGTCGGAACAAGGATGGTGGCGGGCGGAGGTGAAGTCGGTGGCCAGCGGTCGGAGATCAGGAGGCGAGGCAGCAGGGTCGGCCGGAGGCGAGATCTGGTCACCGGCTGGGGGCTGGCGCTGCCCGAAATCGGGTAGGGGAGCGGCGCCGACGCGGTCGGGTGAGGGAGCAGGGGGCGGCTGACGGCGGGCTGGCGGAGGTGGACAGCGAGGCGGTGGCGAGAGGGCCGGCGAGGCGAAGGCAGGAGGTGACCAGAGTGTCGAGACGCGGCCGGAGCAGGGCTGCAGCGCGCAGGAGGGGGAGCCACTGCATGGCTAGGAGGAAGAGGGTGCTGAATCAAGAAGGGGGGGGGGGGTTCGCCCGCAAGTATATTATGGTTAGGGTTTTTTTTATTTTTTTTCATTCTATAATAATAATAATAATAATAATAATAATAATAATAATTGCTACTCACAATAATAATGATAATAAATAATAATTATAATTAAAAATATAAATTTTATTCACATTAATTATAAATAAATTAATCAATTAATTTCGAACGCCGAGCAGCTGATCGACTCACGTGCCGTCAAGTGCGCAGTCGAGAAAACTGCACTCGAACGGTGTCATCTGGCGCTGATTGATTATGGGGTTAAATTACGCTCTTTTCGCGTAGCTTTTATAAAGTGCATGAAAATTGCACGTCATCCCAGTCGGGGTGTGACAGAATTGTTTGGGGTGTAAGTGCCCTTTTATATTTGAGGAGTGGAAATTTTTTAATACCCAAAAGTATTCACTATTGTAAGTATCCCTTACATTATGTGACTCCAAAATTGAATAATAATGGATGGTATGTGTTATTTTTTCTATAAAAACGTCTAAAATGAATAAACACATTTGGATCACATTTTTTCCAAGTCCATAAGTTTTCTCAATTTTAACCTTTCTGTTTTTACCATGGTAACTTGAATCTTTTTATCTACTTAGGTAGTTTATCCTGTATAAATAAAATTAAAATGAAATTTATTAAAAAAATCCAAACACTTATTAAAATTATTCAATCCAATTTATTAAATAATATATTGTTTGTGTTTAAAATTATTTTAATACAAATACATGTAATGGGAAACCTACTTTTTAACCTTCATCAAGATAATTATTATTAACTGGTTTCAAAATTCATTAAGGTATAAAAAATTGTAACTAATTAGATCATATAGATTATAATTATTCTTAATATGTAATCATTTTTTATATATTTAACTAACAAAATGGACATAGTTTATTTTAAAATCAATCATGGAGATATGAAGATAAGGCAAGTTTTTTATTGTGAAAATTATCAAAATATTACAATGTTTTTATATCTAAATAAAATATTAAATTGGTTATAGTGAGATAAATTGGATTAATTGATATAAAATTAAACTATTCATAGATTAAAATAAATTTAAAAAATAATTTAACTTTATAATTTTTTTAAAGGAATAGGTAGTTTCAAATTAAAATTTTATATTTTTAACTATTATTTAAAAAATGAAACATCTCCTAAAAATAATAAGAATTAAACATATGATAATGTTTTTATTTTAATATAAAAAATGAAGTTTATATTCTCAAATAAATATTTCAAAAGTGGTCGAAATTAATTTTAAATTATGTGAAAAAAGAGTGACTAAACCTTATTTTAGAAAAAATATTATTTGAAGAAAAAATTATTTTTATTTTAAATGATGTTTACTTTATTATTATTAATTATATTGATAATAAAAATGTGTAAAATTTATATTTTCATAATTTTTAATCCTATTCATTCTCAATATTCCAATGTCTAGGTGATATAATTCATATTAAATAATAATATTAAAAGTATATTGTTGTTCTATAAAACTCAGTCATATGTGAAATTCATGTTATCCAAGAAACTCATAGTTTCAGGAAACACAAGATGAACATAGTTTTTTTGTGAATATAATGATATAGAATTGATTGAATTTATTTAAAATATTAAATATATCAAAATGTCATAGGATGAAACATCCCCTTTTACGCTTGGTCTTTCATGTCACAAAATCTATTGAATAAAATAACATTCTTTTAGAATTTTGAGATATAACTGTCTTTAAGGGTAATAAGAAAACCATTCATGATATTTAGATTTTTCTATGAGATGAAAATTTATGTTATATAAATTATAATAAATAATGAAATGTTTTCTTTGGAAATTTTTAATGAAGTGACTATTGGATAATGATCATAACTTCTCATTCTATATCCATCATTGAAAAACAATGATGTATTGAGATATCTAGAACCATTTATAATGGGACAACTTTTTAAGGGAGGTTAAAGAGTATGTATCTAGATTCTTGGTATATCAAAAAGTTATAAAAAATGAAATTAGTCTAGGTGGATGATATTACCATTACACATACATTTATTAGAATGGTAGAACATCATCATTGATTTCAAGATAGGATTTCTCTAGCATGGAAAAGATCATATTTCCTTATTGGTAATAGTGTATTGCCTTATGAAGTCAGCAATGTTTTTTCAATACTATAATATTTACCACTCAATAAATAAAAATATATATACACAACAGAAGTGGTAAGGCTATACGGATTACCAGTAAATGTAGTAACTAATTTTTATCCAAGGTTTACCTCATGGTTTTGGAGATGTTTTTGAATATCATTAAATACTGTGTTGTGATTTTGCACCAATTATCATCCTCAATGTGAATGTAAATTTGAATATACCATTAAAACACTAAAGTATATTCTATAGTCAAGTTAAATGGTTATTAGTTTTTTTCGATCATCACATTACCTTTGTAGAAACCTCATATTACCATAATTTTTATCATACTATTCTTATGGAACTATATAATTATCTTTAAGTTATGTGGTGTAGAACTGAAATATATAGACATGTTGATATAGATAACAAGTTGTTAGGATAAAATATTTCTCATATATATATTTATTATATTAGACCATTAATTTTAATATTAAACCTATAAAAAATTTAAAATAATATTTGTAGCATTTATATCTAGTTTGATTTAGTGTTTGAATCTTGAGACATGGTATTTTTTCGAATTTCTCCATAGAAGTGGGTTATGAGATTTTAGAATAATTGAATGTAGAGTCCTATAAGCATTTTTCCCATTGAATTCCTCAATCTTGGGGGGATGGAACCTAATAAAATTTTAGATCCATTTAACATCACTAATGTTTATATTGTATTACCTGAATTAATATTAAGGAAATGCATATTTTATCCAACACATAAACTGAACATATTGGCTATATATCTGAACCATGATCTCTTTAACATGAAATTACCAGAATTTATTTTTTATCAAGAAATAATGTATTACAAAATAATATCACTAACCAATTTAATGTTCTATGGAGGGATCATATGATATTTATATCAATATGGGAACATTTGTATGTAATAATATATAATGAACTATATATTTTTCTTTAGATTAATGAAATATTTGAGGCGAAATCCATTTTAGGGGGGAAGATTCTTCGAGACCTTTATTATAGTATATTCTTCCCTGTAAATAATTCCATTATCATGTGACGCACTAAAGGATATGATAAATTTAATAGATCATTATTAAAAATCATAGTTAAATACAATAAATGATTGTTAAATGAAGCATCATTGTCAAAATAAATGATTTCATTAAATTAACGGAATTTTAATTCACTAAGGAAAAAACCATCGATTATAAGGAAACTATATTTACTAATTTTGTTATTTATAAATTTATTATTTTTAAGAATCATTTAAATAAAATATATTTGCAAAATTAAATTTATTATTAGTAAAAAATACTAATAACTCCAATGAAATAATTAATTAAATATAATTAATGCTAGTTTAACAATTCATGGATAAACAAAATTTTTTTAATAATGTTTTTTAATTTTTATTGTAAATATATTATATTTGAATATTTAATATTTATATAAAGTATCATTATTATAAATATATATTAAATGGGTATTAATTATGAAATGATTCTTTTTTGGGGAAGGAATAATTATAAACTCAATTTTGTTCTTAAAAACACAACATTGTAAAAAATGTGTTTCTTTGTTATGTATACATATATTAGAATTAATGATTATTACCTTTATAATTTTAATACTAGAAAATGGTTTTCATATTTGGAATCATCATGTAAATATTTTCTAATAAGAATAATTTTATATTTAGAGAAAAAAATTACTGTGGTGAAAGTTAAACATTATTGTAAAGGAAAAAAGAATGTAAAATAGATGAATTAATAGATAAAGACATAAAATATATAATAAAATATACATGAATGTAATGATGATATAATTTTTCATCTTCCTTAATAACATATTTATTATTTATTATCTTCGTTTCATTTTTTTAATGATAAAAATTATACATTAAATAAGGTTTTCTTTTGTGAAAATGAAACTCAAGCTCACATCTAAAAAGTGATATATAATTACCACCTAATACCACACATTTACCTTAAAATTAAATTTAATATATTTCCAAATTATATCAATCATAATCCTTTTCCATGTTTTGGATCATTATGGTCTAATAAAGGATTCTCAAACCCCTCATTTCCATGTGACTCCCTTGAAGGCGATTTAAGACTTCAATATATGTGTTTTTTTCTCATTAATCATATTTTTATATCATTTAGTAATCCCATTCTTGAATATAATTCATATCTTCAATGAAATTTATTTATAGTATTAAAATTAAATAAAATATATTTATTTACTTTATGATAACATTTTCATACACATTCAATTGTTATAAAATGTTATTATTATTTAACTTTTACCATCCACATGAATGGTGTTATAGCATTAACATCATGATTGGGGAAAAAAATTTATATAGTTATTAGAATGTAATAATTATGAATTAAATATTTTTTGGTAATTGAATATGTTAATATATGTAATTATGATATATATTTTAAAAATAAAATATATTTATTGGATTGAAAGTCACAAAGATGTATATTTTAAGCCTTTTATGTGAACATGAATTAGATGTTCCATTAAGTAATAAAGAGACCCTATAAATGTTTTAAAAACATATGATAAATCCTCATGAGAATCCTAGATATTATGATCCCTTGATCATGGAGTGTGTACAAGAACCTTCATTTTGAATCATTCATGGAAAACAGAACAATTGACTCCCAAATATTTATTTTATAAATAAAAAATTAATATTTGGGCCATATGGAATTATGGATGAAAGGTATTATGTAAAATAACCATTAATAAGTTTCTTATTCATATGAATATGAAGTATATGTTTTTTTGTATAGTGATTTAGGAGCACATCCAAACAAGAAAAAAAATCTAACGAAGGGATTATTTTTCAATCTCACATTGAAATCATGTTTTTTATATTAAGTTTTCATTTGGAGAAATTTTTTTTTCACCCAAAAATCCCATATATATTATTATAATATATTTATTTTATATTTCATTTATGTATTATTATCATTTCACTTCAATTTTCATCACAATTCAACCTAAATGATACATGTAAGTGGAACTGAACATATCTTTTCTATTATTTTAGGAACCATAATACTTCATTTCCAAATTTATTATATTGTTTCATGAATAAACGTATTAAAAATTAAAATATTTATTTTTTGATTTTTTATTATTTTTTATTTTATTTCTAGATGTATGAATTGAATAGTTTTTAATCATTTTCTATATGGGTCATTTCTACTTACATTTGAATATATTTTTTAATGATTGAAAGGAATCTTCCATTTTACCACTTTCCACAAGAATAAATTTTATAGATGTTATTAAAATTTCCATTTATGGGAAAACTTTACTAATTTTAATGGATTAAAAAAATCATTTTAATTCATATTTTTATATATTTATTTTATTTAAAATAATTATTTTTCAATGTATAGAACATATATTTGAATTTTTTAACAACATTTCTAACCTCCTAATAAAAGTGAATCTAATAAATTTAAACATCCATTAATGTATCTTATAATTATATAGTTATATTATATATTAATTAAATATAACTTATTTCTTGTGATGTCTAATGATCATTTTTTTTGGATTTTTTCAACAGACCTAGTTCCTTTTTAATAATTAATTAAAATTGGAATTATGAATTTTTTATGTTCATATAGAAAAATAGAATGTTTTTAATTATTTTTAAGGTGGGTATGGTATTAACTATCCCTCCAATTAATTTTTTAACACTTGATATTAAATAATATTAACAAAATGGGAATAGGGATTTAACTAAGTCAATTAAAGATGATGTGCTCAGCAGCTCATGGAGGTCACCGATAGGGGGAGGGGTAAATCAATGTACTGAACTTTTACCATATTTACACTATTTTATATGATTTACCTAATGGTTATTCCTACTCTATATCATTTATAGAGTATGTTTCTATTGATATATTCGAAATCCTCATATAGGCATTTAATTAAATGAAATGAAGAACAAAATCACAGATGGATTTATATGGTTCGACCACAATGTGAGAGCCCATTCTTATTCATGTTTAACATATTTCATGACATCGATTTTATAATATCTATAAATCTATTGATATCACATGTGCATATTTTGTTTCAAAAAATGTTTTGGATTATGTCATCCAAGTCCCTAGGTTTGGTATCATTCACTATCTTAATATAGTATAGCATATAATCATACCACCAGTCCTCAATGGTGTTTCTAATACTAGATCCACCAGGTAATCTAAGGTACTCCATGAACTATTGAATGAACATCTAATTTATACTCTAATTTCATTATATCTAATAGAAAAAGTTCTCTATCCTTATAAAATATATCTTAAACTTACCGTAATAATATATGTAAGAGTATATTCACATTGGTTCTGTTTTATTACCCCAAACTAATTGTGTTTTTATTACATTGGTTTTTTCCTTCCATTACGGTCTTGACGCTATGATTATCTGTATCAGTAGAATATTTTGTCTATTTTGAATTCAAAATTTAATTTTGATTGTTTTTTTATTCTAAGTTTCACTAGTGTCAATGGTTCTTGTCTTATCTTCCTTATTTGACAATGGATATATCATAAAGGGTGATCATGGTTTAATGTTTCAACTCATTGAGTTTCATCAATATATTACAGGTGTCGATGGTAATCTATACCTCTCCATTTTATTTCAACTTACTTAATATTTTTATATTCATGGATTCTATGACTAATATTTCCATATTTTAAATAAGTATTAAACCAAAACTATATCAGTGAGATTTTTTATGTTTAAAATTCTTTCCTAACATAGTATAGTAATACATTTAAGACTTCAAAAATTATTAGGGTTTCTATTTTCTTATAACAGGGAAATATCATGATGTATTTCCATAATATATTTTGTTTTCAAAAAAATCCTCATTGGCATATAGAAATGAATAATTATAGCTGTATACAATATTATACATGTTTACATATTGATTCACCTGTATAAGAAATTATAATGGGGATTCTCTTATTATAGAATGAGGATCAATATATTAATTATATTTTAATATGATGCAACACACAACCTCATCATGAATCACATTATTTTTTGATGTTTAACATCTTGAAGATTAACACTTTAAGCATAATCATGATTCTTTATTTCATAATAATGAATTATTCTATTACTCATAAATATTTCATTATGATAAATGAAATTTGATTCTTATATATTTTTGGAATTATTTCATATGGCATTATGAATATTCTGGTTTGTAAAATATTTTTAATTCCCAAATGTTATATGAAAAAATTATTATGTAATTTTATTTTCATATGAAGTGGACATTTATATAAAATATTACATTTTTTGGTAACTCATATTATATAATAATATTATCTTTTGAGTTTCTTTTCTTATGAATTTCTTATCATTTTCATATATTATCTTACAAAAACATATATATTATGAGAACATGAATCATATTATTAGAACTTATTATATAGCTATATAATGGGATCCACAACTCTTATTCACCTACCCTCTATTATGGTGGTTCAAAACATTAGACCATCAAATACCTGAATGGGATAAAAGATAGCGTAATTGGGTTTCCTTGACTATAAACCGTAGAATGGAATTTGGTTTAAGAAATGTAATATCCTGGTTATAAACGACACACATAAAAGATGATTAACATTGTGAATTTGAGCGATCCCACATCAGTTTCACTATTGGGATGTTTTTTATTTATTACATACACATGACTCAACCACAAAAAACACTCTCATCAATATACCTCAGAAAACAATGATATATTTTCATACCACCTTTCATGATGGAACTTCTTTATGGACCACAATGCACACCTACTCATTTCATCAAAGGATGCTCTACCTCAGTAATACCCCATAACTGCTCTTCCCTAGATATGTTTGAGTGTTTGACACAACACAATGATATATTCCACTTCAATTGAGAGATACTGGTTGTGTTTTTTTCATTGGATAGATTTAAATCCAAAGTGGTATCAAATGATTCAAACAAATGCCTATATTACTAGTACGATGATTATATCCTTTTACAAATTATAATCATCCATTTAAATGTATCATATGAAGTTGTAAAATAATATGAATCATATAAATGATGATTCATTTCAAAAATATCAGAGTCAAAAATTATAAAACTCATATAATATACTTGAAATTAAGATTTATTGTCAAATTGATTCAACTCAAACTAAACTACAATACTCCATCTTCAATTACCACATCATCATCTATATATCTATATTTCTAAATAAGGCATTGTATTCCATTAGGTAAATTAATATTGAATAATACATTTATAATTTCATCCCCATAAATTCACAAACCAATTATTTATATTTTCTTAATATGCTCACTTGGCATTAAATCACATTTCAACCATGTTCAAGGTAGTTCTTCAATACAAATGTAATTTTGTAAATTTATAAAATAATTATATTTTTTTTCATAACATTATGTAACACATATTTTTAGGTTATTTAATAAACATTCAATATATCCTCATTTATATAATTATATTGAAATCATCCTTATCTTCATAGAATACATACATATTTTCAAACAATAAATCCTTTTACATGGGATCTTCAATATCTGACTTTTTTTTCGTTTTTTAAGACCATCAAATACTTTAAATTCAATATTAGTTTATAATAGATCATTTTTATTTACCCCTCATTGAAAATAAATCAAAGGGAATTTCTTGGGGTCGAAATATTAATAAATTTGAAACATTTATCCTTCAACTTCTATTTAATTTTCATGAATTAATAGAGAGATGGATTTGCACTAAATATTTTCATATCTATAAGCCTTTAGTTAAAAAAATATAAGTATAATATGACTAATTCAGTGTAGAAAATAAGATAGATGCAATCAAATCATTATTTTGTCCATAAATATATGTATAATGAAATTCCAAATCCAGTTTCTCATGTTTATGGTCATTCAAAATGAGTTTCTATGAAATGAAAAATTCACTCATCTTATATAAATTCATCAAAATAGTTTATGTGTGAGGTATAAAAACCCCGAATTTATATATATTAATATCATCAAACACCTCACCATAAAAAACAATTATATGAAATAAAATATGGTGGAAAAGTGTGATTGAAATTCATTAATTTCAAATAATTATGGGCTTTCAATAAATTCAATATTTACTACACCATGATATTTTGATTGATACTCCGTATATTTTTTTTCACTCTAGATATGCACATGTTCCCACTTTATTATTGATGTCACAATTCACTATGAAGGTAGAATATTGTTTTTTCAACTAAAACTCCTTAAATCCATTATAAGTTAGTATGTATTAAAAATAAATATGAATAAATATTATATTTAGTTGGAGTTTTTTGAAGAGAAACATGGCTTATATATATTTCTCATCATAGAATAATTAGTTTTTAATGATCTATATTTTTGGGAACTCTTCATTATTATACCTATTTTTTTAATTTTTATTTCATTTATCAATAACATAGTAGTTAAATATTTTAACTTCAATTTGTTAGATGATCCTCATTTCATAATATGTTAAAGGAAATATATCACCTAAAGTAGACATCAAATTCTGTAGTTCTTCTTTTTGTGCTCGAATCATTATTTTGAAATTTATAGAACTATATCCAGTGATAATAAATCTTTTAAATATTTTTTATAATTTTTAATTTTCATTATTTATTAGAAACATCTCATGAATTTCAATTTCATAATTTTGAATTAATTATTTTCTATTAGCATATTCATTAATATTTTATTACCCTACCATTGTAGATGTTTCCTAATCACCCTTCCATATAAATAATATACATATAGAAAATGAATCGATCTATTTTGAATTTAACATGGATAAATGGTCATGTTTTTCAACAAATTAGACTTCAAATAAACTTCATAGGTTTTTTATTTCATTATAAATTTTTTTATCTGTTGACAGACACACATTTCCATAAACATGTATGTATATATATACCCATTTATATTTCACATGAATCCATGGTGTTCCCTCTTTTACAACAATATAAATTGATATATCCTTTTGGTGTATCTCAATTCCCTATCATCTTAGGTGTGTTTTGTGAAAATTTCTTTTGTTTATGTCCCAATTATATCTTTCCTTCATTCATCATTTTCTATTTTCCTCTCACACTACACACTTAAGATAAATTTTCAGTTCATTTAAAAATTCCTTTTCCACAATGACAACATTAACTTTATGTTATAGAGATCTTTACAAAAAAATTATATATATTTTTACATATATATTTATCTCTTTAATTTGTGGTTAATGCATCATATTAATCTTACTCCCCTTTTATTTACATGTTATTTGAACACTTGAAATTTTCATATTAAACCATAATTACAATTACATATTGTGGAAGATGTTACAACACATATAATACCATAAAATTTGTGAGATTCTTATTTGTACTATACCTTGACCATAACTAGCAGAATTAAGTGTACATTATTTTTTTTTGAAATTTTCACAAAATGGATTGGATTTTTATAGGTAACCAGAACTATATAATATTATTTTATCCACACTAGACAAGGTAGGTTTGATTACCATTATTTTATTTATTCACATATACAGATATATTAAATTTGAACACATACTATCCATGAAAATAGATCATGTATATAGATTTCGTTTTCTGACAATTCATACATTATTTAAAGAAAATGTTTAAACTGATTAGACGATAGTTTCAATATCATGTTTCCACTTATATTTGTAACTTTTTGAGACATTATTATCATCCAAATTTAGCATGGAAGTTTAATTTTTTTCAATGCTTTGGGATGTTATATATTTTTTAAATTCATGATTCATAAAAATAACTTAATGTTTTTTGCTATTAATATTAATTTAATTCCATTCATACTCTACTAGTATCGATTTTTTCCAAATCATTCTTTAACATATATTTTTTTTTCATGTTTTTCCCTTGATTCTTGTGCATATTTATCATTAAAATTTATTATTTTTCCTATAATCATCAATTCATATTCATTGAAATTGATGGTGGTTTGTACAATTTTATCTATGAATTTATAACTTATTTATTAAATATTTATTTTATAACATTATATCATACATATTATTTCAATTTTTATTCCTATGATGCTATAATTTCATGTCAAAGTAAATGTGATTGTTTATTTACATATTCAAGGCCAATAAGACCATTTCACTTTCTAAATGTCCTTTATATTATATTCTCTATTTCATAAAATGATTATTCTATATATTATATTGTATTTATATGTTCTTTGAATATATATATATATATGTATCTACATCAAGTGTAAATTTTTTCATATACATTTCCATTTGTTTGTAAAAGTCTTCAATGGTATTTGTTAACCCATCATCATCATACGATTCATATCTTTATCTATAATCTTTAAACATATCACTTTAAATATATTTGATATATGAATTTCTAGAACAATGATAATATAAATATAGTGTTTGATCCTTATTTTCTTTTTGAAATCTATTTCTACTTCATTGGCACTATTTTCCATCTATTATTTAGAGTTCTAGATGAGAATTTCTTGATACCATTAACAGATGGAATATAATTTTTCTCTAGTAGATGTATTTAGAAATTCCCATTAAAAGATTACATCATATAAATTGATAATATAACTGGGGTAATAAAAATAACTAATAAAAATAAAACCTTCTCATATATATAGCCACATGAGGTACATAATAATTTGTTCAAGGAAAATTTCAATGGAAGGAGTATCAGTATACCATTATTTTATAGTGTTCACATTTTTCTATTTTATCCCTTCATGTTACTATATCCACTCACCTAGAAAAGAATTATAAAACTTTTATTTCTCACCCAAACATGATATAAATTTTATAAAAAGAACAATAAAAGCCATGGATTTTCAAGGTTCAACATTTTTGTGAGAGTCTAAATTTTTTCATTTTTACATATTTTATGGTATATATTTTATCATCCTAATATAATAATAGTGATAAAAAGTATATTTTAGGTTCACATTATTGATGGGATTATATTATACACATCCCTATGATAAGAATCATCTAATTCCTTAATATGGAATTTTTTATATAGGTAAAACTCATCTTCAATGGTATTGTTTATAATGGAACACCATGTTCTTCTATGTTCATCAATGAACTCTCAAAAAATGCATGTCCTTTTTTCTTCATATTTCACTACATCCAATGTAACGATAACTAATTCTTTATTAAAGAGATCTTGAACTTACATATATAATATATGTTATATTGCATGAATAGTGATTCTATTTTATATTTAAATACTAACATATTATTTTTATCACAATGGATTCATCCTTCTACATTTTCTATTAGTTTTATATTTTCAACTATTATGGTTTTAATTTTTTTCTAAGATGAAAATCTATCAATGGTTCTTCGTTTATTTTATATTCATTCATCGTTTATAGTTGTATCTTATATGTTTGAAATAAGTGAAAGTTCCAACTCCTATTTGACTCAAAATAGTTAAATAATGGTATATATGTGTTAAAATATATCTTTTGTAATATCCCAAAAATAATTTTTAATGATTAGAAAGCATGATAACTTACTTAACAAAAAACATTGGGCACTAATCAAATTGAGATATAATATAAAATTATTATTATTTAAATGGACCAACAATAACATGTCCATTGAATAGGGTGGGTATGAATCATATTAACCAAATTTTTAAATATATGTATAATGTTCCTACTAAATAAGAATTAATGGATTAATTCTTCAGAAATAAGTACCCATTTTTTAGTGAAGTCATTTTAGGCTTCAAAAATCCATTTTAGTCAGAAATGATTTTATTGTATTTTTCATGAAAAAATTATAACATAAATTAACAAAATTATGAAATTAAATTTTATAAAATGGAAATCATTTAAAAATAATATTTTTGGGAAATTTTTTAGAACGTTTTGAAAATAATCAATTTGCAATGAATGGTGAAAATACCGATTTTTATTTAACATATAATTTCATTTTAATAATTTGAAACTTTTAATAAAATTAAAATTATTTAAAACATAATTTTTTTTCATTTATATTATTAATATTCTAATTGAGTACATTGGAAAAATTTAATGATGAATATTCTATAAAAAAATTTACTAAAGAAAACAAATTTTCATGAAAGATGCTTTTCATCATGATTTGTGCAATTAATTTTATATTATAATCTACAAATTACATAAAATAACCTTGATAAAATGGAAGAAATATTTATAATAACCATAATTAATATTATATAATAAGTGTAACATAACGTTTTGGTCATGATGAAAATTAAAAACCTTAAAAACCATTACTATTGTTAAAGATGGTTATTGAGGAATAAAACAATGATATAATGGGTATTTTACCAATTAAACTTCTCTAAATCCTATTTTATTACCATATTTAGACCTCATCATATCCCAAATTCATATATAGGTCCATTAAGAATAATTTTGAATGAGAATGACATTATTATATTTAAATATTTTAACAAATTCTAAGTGTGTCCTTTCACATCCTTATAAAAGGACACCCCACCTTTATAGTATTTATACCATATTGAGACATCTATCTCAATAAAAACCTACCCAATTGTCTTGTAAAATTCCACATTTATGAATTATAGTTTATTTTCTTTTCAAAAGGCCATTACATCCATCCGTAAGAAGTCATCTAAATGAGGCTAACTAAAGAAGAGATACTCATCATACTGGACCATCTTTAATTTATCAATTATTATACCTCCTCTAAATCTGTGTTATTCCTCATAAATTAATATCTATTGATTCCTATAAAAAAATATTATTATAATTAAGGAAAACCTTAATTTACAATCTTTTCAATTAAATGGTAAGTGATTTATCCCTCACACTTATGTGTAGACTACTACCCCCACATAGAGACACCATTAAACTTCCACTGACATGTTAGATGAAATGTTATTATGATAGTTTTAAAATTTAAATATTATATTTATGAAAGAATTATTCTTCTTTAATTATAATATCATATTTACCTTCTAAAAATCAAATCCATTTGAAAATGTTAACTCCACTCGTATTTACATATATGTACTACCACCACGAAGTGATGTGATCTTTTTCCATTTCCATTTTGTATGGATAGTAATAAGGATTGAATTAATGTGTGTGTGTGTGAGTGTATATATATATTTATGTTATTAATGACGTATTATTCATCATATAATTATATTATTGTATCTATGTTTCATTACATCTTCTCATTATAAAATGAAAACTGTGTTCATGCATACACATGACCTATCATCCCCATCAACAGTGTAAATGGTTTTCCATCACTAAATTTTATAGACCAATCTATATATATATTAAATATATATTATTTTTTAATAATGATTAAAATTATGGAGGCTATGGGACTCTGATCGATGTTTATGGATTGGAATGGTCGAACTAATTTTGTTATAAAAAATAAAACAGTTGGCACCTGGATAAAAATATTTTAATAAGGAATTATTAATAAATAGGAATATAATGGTTAAATATTAATAATAAGATTATATGTATTTTTATTTTTATATTATATAGTTACAAGATTAATTTTTTTACAATATGTTTGAATTATTTTAAAAAAATAAAACTTCAGGAAAATGATTTTATGTTACGATCTTATTATTTACCAGGATTGTTTATGATTAAGATTCCGATGATGAAATTTACATTACTATAATGGAATTACATACCAATTCCAATATCCCAAGAGTTTTTAAAAACCATTGGGATATGGTAATCTATTTATGTCTTTCCTAATGTTATTCAAAAAACCATTGGGAATGGTCATGTATTTCAATAATTTTTAAAAATATGTTGGAAATCATTCTAAAATTTCGTGGCCCAACCCATCCTTATATCCTCCCACTACAATCTAAACACAATCCCTAACCTCCTCCCATTGTGATCTAAACCCAATCCCTCCCACCTCCCATCTAGAATACCTAACCCTAGCCGCATTCTCGTCTAGTTCTGAGCTCTATCATCACTCCCATGTAGATCTAATCCAGAACTAGTAGTGGTGTGCTCCTCTCCTCTACTCCCATCTAGATCTAATCCCAAACCCCAGTAGCAGTGACAATAGAATATCTTCTCAATCAGCCATGTGATCTACCTACATGGCTTAATTTTATTATTCTTCAATATTAAATAAGTGCTCTCTAAATATTTGAGGTATTCTATCAATAATCCATTTTTTTGTTCTAAAACACCAACATAGATTCTTAATTTTGGGTCCATTTATTTCATTTTGATCATGTGGTTTGATTTTAGAATTTTTCATATTCTTTTAATATCTTTTTGGTTTAGTTTAGACCTATTTGGTTCAATTTGGGGCTGTTCTGTTAAATTTTGGATTGGTTCATTATTGTTTTTTCTACTTAATTTTTGTTCCAATTATTTTAGTGAAATCTATATATTTATTTTCAGGTTCGTATTGCTGCACCATTATTAGGTATGGATAATACCCTTACAACATCAAATCATAAGAAAATTCTTAATGAAATGTATTAATTTTCTACTTCTTAGGGGTAGATTATGATTCATCATTTATATTTATTAGTATTTGATATATTCATCCATATTTTTGATCTTAGGTAATGGATTTTGTTTACATATAGAATGACATGTCCAAGTACACAACTTTAATACCTATTATATGCTTATGTAATCTAATTATTCTTATTAAATGTTTAATATTTTCATGATTTTCTATGACAATATTATCTTCTTATAAAATTTGTTCTTAGGATTTATATAATTTCATATTCAATTATTACATAGAAATGAAAACAAAAAAAGTATTTTTTGTTTAGTTATTTTTTTGAGAAAGATTATTTTTTGCGAAAAAATGATATTGATAAAAGACACACATAGAGGGTTGATTTTTTTACTTCCGGATTTATATTGTAGGAATTTAATATCTATGGAATGGTTATGTGTGTACAGGAAATAAATTATTCATGTAGCTTATTTTATAACATATATACAACAAAGAATAACCTATTGACATATTTTATCATTCTAAATATTAATATTAGAATATGATTTTTTAATTTATATTCCTCATATTTAGCTTCTATGAAATTAATTATCAGTTATATAACATTGATTCTTATATTATAGCTAAAAAACCATTCCCCCCTTGACCTAAAAATATATATCAACATTTATTCTAGAATGTAACACCTTTTCTTTGTCATCCATGCGTAATGTTTTAATATAAATTTTATAAGAATGGATATATTTTTTCATCGACATGTTTTCAAATATAAAATTTATATCTCCCGGTGATTTTAATATTTATATTTTTTGGACCATATCAAAATATATTTTTCAAATTAACAATAAAATTATAATATTTAACTTAATTATTATCTTTTTACCTAAATTCCTTGAATTATTCCTTGATACTGGATCATGATGTTTAAAAGGGTTATAACCATATAATATGCATTGATCTTATATTAGATAAAGTGTATTTTCAATTTTTACTTCATTCAATAATTTCAACAAATATCATAATGTCTAATATATTATTTCTTAATTATATTTGTAATGTATGTATAAAAATATTGTTGAAAATTATTATTAATAGGTATACCTGTTATTGAATAAAATTTTATGGAATTAGTTTTTAATCATACATGATGACTATATATACCCCTTATCTTATTCCCATAATAACGAGAAGTAAAATAAATAAAATGGGATTCTAAATACCCGTTCCTCTATAATGGTTTGGCTTCTAACACTTCACATCAATTATTTTTTATATTTTAAAACCTTATGTTTTGGTTTGATGAAGGTACTACAGGTCTAGACCATCATTATATTAGGTGTTAATTGTAACCAATAAAAATATGTACTATATTTCTTATTTACAATGATAACAAAGTTGTTTCTACACCAATAGCACTATATCATTTCCAAAAAGAAAATTATATTTTACCATGTATTATTTTTTTGGGTGGTAACATCTTACTAGGTTTATTATACTCAAATTATTCATAAGAATATCTAATTTGTGTAAACATCCCTATAAATGAGTACTATGTAATGTAAGTGTCTTAGAGAAGGTGAGGGACATGGAGTGTGGAGATTGGTTAAATTAGCATCTTTTGATTTATATCTTGTCCTTATTGTGTGGGTTATTAGTATATGTATATATAAATGTTCTTATATATAGAATATCTCATTTAAATAACACCCCTATGTATTTATATTGTATATGAAACTTTTTCATAATTTAATCTTTGACCCTTGATGGATTTGGAAAATTATTACTCATTGACATAATGTAATTCAATATCATTGCTTTATATTTATAGTATTTATATATATATATATATATTATGTTTTATTTTACATTAAAACTCTCATATAGAATAGTTTTTTAGTTCTGGTTTCATATAAATTAAATATTTATCATTTCCTTAATGATATTTTCAATTGAACTTAAATATTTTTGAATTTTATTTTTTAAATAACATATAAAAAATTTTCTACAGAAAGGATAGAAGATGGATTTATGAAAATTTCTAGATCAAAAGATTTTTTCAAAACAAGTTGGAGAGATTTTTAAATTTTTCATTTTACTATGCTTTAGATAGTGGTTCCATACATTTACTAGGTTGTAACTGTGTTGGAATACCATGGTTGATCCATGAAGAAGTTAGTTACCATATAAACAATTACGGTTTTCAAACAAACAACTTTGTGTGGTATCGAAAACTGGGGAAAATTAAATCTCAAAATGATCATTATCCAAATGAGGGGATTGGGTTGGATAATTTGTTAGATGAATGGTTTCTATTTTTTCTATCATAATATGAAAGGGATTCTGACCAAAGAATACATTGATATGAGGACAAATGATGCCTATAATAATAATATTTATGTTGAAATGATGAAAAAAATGAATGAATATAGCATCATACCTCTTTATCACATAAACATTCATTACATTTTACAAAACCGAGGATCTTTAAGGTTTAGTGTCTTGGAAACCAGGAACTTTAAACATGAAAACATAAAACATTCTTCTAAAACACTTGAAAGGCTTCTCCTCATGTTCATCCTAGGTTCATTACTGCATCACATAACCTGGGAGCATACATCAAAAGAAAGGGTGAGCAGAAAGCCCAGTAAGGAAAACAAGAGAAACATTTTACATGTGAACTTGAGATACTTCAATAAGGTCATGAAAAAGAACTTTAAGGCATGAGAACGAAATAAGGAGGCATATCATAATAAAAACAACATTTTTCATAACTTGAAAATGTGGCTACATCATTTAACATAGAAAATCATGATCATATCACCAAGGTCCATCCCCAAGGTGTCATTTGAAAATTACCAAGGTTATTCACCAAGGTATCGTGAAAATTATAATCTCTAGTGGTTACATCATTACCCAATGCATTGGAGCGCTATCAGGGCGCACCCTTAAATTTTCCTTTATTATCATGTGATCCACATATATCATCATCAAACATTTCATAAAGAACCCATATAGAAAAAAATAAATGGGTTTCATTTCGTAATCATAACGTTTTAGAAACTGCTTTAAAGACATGATCTTTACGTCACTTTAAAACCCACAGAAAAGGAAGGTGGGTCTCATGTATGTAAATCCCATAATTTAAAATAGAACATTTTGGTATATATGTGAATACCCCTTTAGAAGAAAGAGCTTTGGTTATTCACTTAATAATATAAAAGAACTTTATAAAAAGAGAGAGACATTTTGAGACGGAAATTCTGCAGCATAACGACTATGTTACGAGGTTTTAGAAGACATTAAAAAGAGAGGGAAAATGGGTAAAACATTCATAAATGACCCATAAAACAGTATATGGACAGAATAAGAAGGATACATGATCATGGTAATGAAATTTCAATGACATACCATTTGAAATAAAAAAGGTGGAAGGAAGACAAAAATTAGATTTCTCTTATGAAAGTTCGGCAGCCGAACGACGTTACTTAAACATCAAACAAAATGATTTGAAAATATTGAATAGGGTCTCTCATCATGTGAACATAAGAGTTCAGTATGATATATATAGAGATAATGCCCCAAAATAATTAAAAAGGAACTTGTAAGACTTGACATGAAAGTAGAATTTTGAAAAGAATGAGAAGGGTGAAAGAATCTCCTAAAAAATTCGGCAGCCTAACGACGCCACTTAAAACTTCAAAATACTGAATTGAAGAGATCAAATGGGGTCTCTCATCTTATGAACATAAGAGTCCAGTATGATAGATATAGATATCATACCCCAACATAACAAAAAGGAACTTGAAAGAATTGACATGAAAGTAGAACTTCAAAACGAGAAGGGTGAAGAACCACTTAAAAATTCGGCAGCCTAACGGCGCCACTTAAAACTTCAAAATACTGAATTGAAGTGATCAAATGGGGTCTCTCATCATGTGATCATAAAAGATAAGTATGATAAATTTAGAGATCATACCTCATCATAATAAAAAGGAACTTGAAATAATTTACATGAAAATAGATCTTGAAAAATGAGAAGGGAGAAAGAATCTGTTACAAAAATTTCGGCAGCCTAATAGCGCCACTTGAAACTTCATAAAACGAAATAATGAGAGTAAGAGGGGATATCTCATTATATGAACATGAAAATGGAAGTAAGAGGAGTACAAAATAACATCTTCCAACATAAGTACATGGAGCATAAAAGGAATGACATAAAAGAGATTACTTGAAATGAAAGAGAGAGGTCAGATCCCTTAGCTTAAAACATAACTCTTAAAACTCAAAGGTTGGGATCTTGAGGGCTTGGGGGCACCATTGGAGGACTCCTTGGGAGGTAATGAGACCAGAACTTCGTTGGGGGAGATTGGGGAGTCGAATGGATGAGAGGATGTCTTGGTATTTATAGGGAAAGTGAGGGGACAAGGCATTAATGGCAAATGGACACCTCATTAGTGGTTTTGGTAAAACCATGTGCTTGCCCATGGTATTTGCCCATGGTATTGGTCACTTGGGACACCTCATACCTTATCTCACTATTCATAATTCGAACATATTGATTACAAACTTAATACATCATTTAATGATGTCATTAAACACCCATAACTTAAAAACTGTATTTTCACTATTCATCGAAAATTCAACTTTCTCAGAATAATCCCAAAATTTCACCTTAACCAAATATCAATGCTCTGATTATAAATATGAACTAAATTTTATAAAAATAATTTTCTAAATAATTTTAATTTAATTTTTAAATAAAAACACTATTCACCGAAAATTCATTTTTTTCAGAAAAAACCCCAAAAATTACCATAGCATAATATCGGTGCTCTGAGTTCAAAAATGAAATCCGTTTTATAAAAATAATTATCTAAATATTTTTAATTAAATTTTTAATTAAAAAACACTATTCACCCGAAAAAACTAATACTTGAATAATAATTTATGAAACCTTTATTTAACCATTTTATTTAATCACATTACATAATCAAGGTGGCTAGATTATATTAATACTTTCTTTAAGTGAGATTACTAATCCATTTGGACACATTACTAATCCTAATCATAAAATCACTATTCATAATTTACTATTCATAAAAAATTATGTTGATCTTATTAGACTCTAAATTTCGTACTGAACATAATTGTAGAAGACCATTTTTCAAAAATCATTACACATTTTTAATTATTTAAGGTTTACACAACCATTTTTTAAAATATCCTTTTTCTAAAATTCATCAAAAATATGCATACTATATTTATCCGGTCATTTGAAAATTCATAAATTTCATCATAAGAAGAAATCCCAATTTTTATTTAAAACAAAGGATTACACAAGGCAGTTACAGTCTCCTTACATAGCCCCTTATCACACCAGCATAGGACCTAAGTGTAAGGTATGCTAAGGTGAGATAATCTGAGGGAGGCTCGGCCAACATCGCACGAGTAGTAATTTCTATCAGTTTGTACTTCTCGTGAAGGCGATCCCGTTCTAGCTTTATACGATGAAGTTCATCTTGGGTTTGGTCCAGAGCAAAGCCCAGTGGTGCTACCTCCTTCCCAAGTTCTGTTAGATGGGCTTCGATTGGTCCAAGACTACTGGGTGAGGCCATCGAATCTTCTTTCTATATTAATTAACCAAGATTACTTGTATTTAGAGACAATAATCAAAACTTTTAGTTTCCATTGGTCATATTGACCAATGGTCATATTACAGTCAAAAACCAACAGTATCATTTTAATTATACTCATGTTATCAAATGAAACATTTTTGTTGAGTATAAAAATAAAATAAAATAACACATAAAATTAGGAAACAAGATTTATTCAAAATTTCGGGTTTTTACAATCTTCCCCCCTTAAGAAATTGCGTCCTCGCAATTTTTTAAAATTAGGTTTTGAAATTTCATTGAAAGTCCCACATCAGAAAAGGAGTCAGTAAAACTATTACTTTAAAAGAAAGAAAGGGAAGTACGAAGGTCACCCGAGTTAGCCCACACTAGGATTCCATGTAGGAAAACATGGACATGGAGGAGAAAAAAAAGGGTCAAGTTCTGAGGGAGAGTGACAGAGAACATGATTAGGAGGAAGTTAACCATAAGAAAATCCCAAACTTATGATGTGTGTAAACGATATTTGATTACCTAGTAGTAAAAGTAAACCAACAACGTTTTTGTTTTACGTTCCTTTTCATAATTTTGAGAAATTTATTTACAACATAGAACAAAAACATAAGGAAATATATCTACCTTCATATAGAGTTTCACCCTTTAATAAGTTTCTACCAAAACTAATCTTTTCTCCCAAAAGATGAGCATTAAAAACTACTTGGTCTCATCAAAACACAAGAATAATCTTCTAGAGAATCAAATAATCCACAAAAGATTAACTATCTATTTCTTCTATCTTTAAACATTATCCCAAAAACAGAAAGGGTAAGGTTAAACAACTCTTCAAAAAGGAAGAATCCCATAGGAATGGAAACTAATTTTAAATCTTCAATGTTCCATGGTAATACCCAAAGTTCATCATAGACCATCCCATAAATAACGTTCCATAAAATTCCTCAAAATAAACCAAACTAAGATTGAAACCCAAATACAAAAAGGATTTGATAACATAGTCTTCCAAAATAAACTTCATTGTTCATCTCCAAACAACATCAACCACTCCTAAAATCTTATAACAAAATTATCTAAAATAAACATATTTTACCCTAGATAGGTTAATCATTCCCATAAGTAACCTAAATTACTATAATTCCACCATAAATTCATCGATTCTTCAAAATATAAGTCAACCTTACTCCTCAATAAAAATACCATAGTAATCTATTTACCTCGATCATATGGGGTCCCTAAAATAGTGAACATATTCCAAAATAATAATCATCTTTTAATCCCCTAATCACCTCTGTCATATTAATATGACAATCGTCAAATTTCCTATCACATTGGTTTTTGGGACATGTTCTTCCATTTCCCGCCATTAACTAAGAAAAGAAACTATAATTAGGGGCTTATTTACTTAGATAATAATCATGAAAAGGAAACTTTAAGCATAAAAGGATAAACATGTAGAATAAAAGTATATCCTAACTTCTGATCCCCTAGGTTCCAATCTAGGTTATCCATGATCATATATTCTTATGTGAATCTTTATTTTATTTTATCTTTGTTCCTTTAACAATGGTTCATACTAAGCTTATGAATTTACCAAAGCATATCCCCCGGGAGTGTCATAACCAAGAGTGTAGCAAGGCCCGTTTTCGTGTACCAGTTCCCATTTGAGTCTAGCTCAAAGCGGTGTTTTCGGGTTTTACCCCTATGTACATCTGTGCCAGAGCCACCTCTACCTGCTCGTATCCAGACAGGGATGTATTTTCTTGGCAACCCATTACTCAATACTCACCAAAATACCAGGAAGATTTCCAATATATAAACTTTTCTATAGGCTTCTTCCTAAAGATTTCATATCCTAATTTCCACAAATAACTAAACCATCATTTGATACCAACTATAGCATCCCGCCTCTTTATCACATAAACTTTCATTACATTTTACAAAACTGAGGATCTTTAAGGTTTAGTGTCTTGGAAACCAGGAACTTTAAACATGAAAACATAAAACATTCTTCTAAAACACTTGAAAGGCTTCTCGTCATGTTCATCCTAGGTTCATTACTGCATCACATAACCTGGGAGCATACATAAAAAGAAAGGGTGAGAAAAAAGCCCAGTAAGGAAAACAAGAGAAACATTTTTCATGTGAACTTGAGATACTTCAATAAGGTCATGAAAAAGAACTTTAAGGCATGAGAACGAAATAAGGAGGCATATCATAATAAAAATAACATTTTTCATAACTTGAAAATGTGGCTACATCATCTAACATAGACAATCATGAACATATCACTAAGGTCCATCCCCAAGGTGTCATTTGAAAATTACCAAGGTTATTCACCAAGGTATCGTGAAAATTGTAATCTCTAGTGGTTACATCATTACCCAATGCATTGGAGCGCTATCAGGGCGCACCCTTAAATTTGAATTTATTATCATGTGAGCCACATATATCATCATCAAACATTTCATAAAGAACCCATATAGAACAAAATAAATGGGTTTCATTTCGTAATCATAACGTTTTAAAAACTGCTTTAAAGACATGATCTTTACGTCACTTTAAAACCCACAGAAAAGGAAGGTGGGTCTCATGTATATAAATCCCATAATTTAAAATAGAACATTTTGGTATATATGTGAATACCCCTTTAGAAGAAAGAGATTTGAGTATTCACTTAATAATATAAAAGAACTTTATAAAAAGAGAGAGACATTTTGAGACGGAAATTCTGCAGCATAACGACTATGTTACGAGGTTTTAGAAGACATTAAAAAGAGAGGGAAAATGGGTCAAACATTCATAAATGACCCATAAAACAGTATATGGATAGAATAAGAAGGATACATGATCATGGTAATGAAATTTCAATGACATACCATTTGAAATGAAAAACATGGAAGGAAGACAAAAATTAGATTTCTCTTATGAAAGTTCGGCAGCCTAACGGCGTTACTTAAACTTCAAACAAAATGATTTGAAAAGATAGAATAGGGTCTCTCATCATGTGAAAATAAGAGTTCAGTATGATATATATAGAGATAATTCCCCAACATAATTAAAAAGGAACTTGAAATACTTGACATGAAAGTAGAATTTTGAAAAGAATGAGAAGGGTGAAAGAATCTCCTAAAAAATTCGGCAGCCTAACGACGCCACTTAAAACATCAAAATACTGAATTGAAGATATCAAAATGGGTCTCTAATCATATGAAAATAAGAGTCCAGTATGATAGATATAGAGATCATACCCCAACATAACAAAAAGTAACTTGAAAGAATTGACATGAAAGTAGAACTTCAAAACGAGAAGGGTGAAGAACCACTTAAAAATTCGGCAGCCTAACGGCGCCACATAAAACTTCAAAATACTGAATTGAAGAGATAAAATGGGGTCTCTCATCATGTTATCAAAAAAGATTAGTATGATAAATTTAGAGATCATACCCCAAAATAATAAAAAGGAACTTGAAATAATTTACATGAAAATAGATCTTGAAAAATGATAAGGGAGAAAGAATCTGTTACAAAACTTTCGGCAGCCTAACGGCGCCACTTAAAACTTCATAAAACGAAATAATGAGAGTAAGAGGGGATATCTCATTATATGAACATGAAAATGAAAGTAAGAGGAGTATAAAATAACATCCTCCAACATAAGAACATGGAGCATAAAAGGAATGACATAAAAGAGATTACTTGAAATGAAAGAGAGAGGTCAGATCCCTTACATTAAAACATAACTCTTAAAACTCAAAGGTTGGGACCTTGAGGGCTTGGGGGCACCATGGGAGGACTCCTTGGGAGGTAATGAGACCAGAACTTAGTTGGGGGAGAGTGGGGAGTCGAATGGATGAGAGGATGTCTTGGTATTTATAGGGAAAGTGAGGGGACAAGGCATTAATGGCAAAGGGACACCTCATTAGTGGTTTTGGCAAAACCCTGGGCTTGCCCACGGTATTTGCCCATGGTATTGGCCACTTGGGACACATCATACCTTATCTCACTATTAATAAATCGAACATATTTATTACAAACTTAATACATCATTTAATGATGTCATTAAACACCCGTAACTTAAAAACTGTATTTTCACTATTCATCGAAAATTCAACTTTCTCAGAATAATCCCAAAATTTCACTTTAACCAAATATCAACGCTCTGATTATAAATATGAACTCCATTTTATAAAAATAATTTTCTAAATATTTTTAATTTAATTTTTAAATAAAAACACTATTCATCGAAAATTCTTTTTTTTCAGAAAAAACCCCAAAAATTACCATAGCATAATATCGGTGCTCTGAGTTCAAAAATGAAATCCGTTTTATAAAAATAATTATCTAAATATTTTTAATTAAATTTTTAATTAAAAAACACTATTCACCTGAAAAAACTAATACTTGAATAATAATTTATGAAACCGTTATTTAACCATTTTATTTAATCACATTACTTAATCAAGGTTCCTAGATTATATTAATACTTTCTTTAAGTGAGATTACTAATCCATTTGGACACATTACTAATCCGAATCATAAAATCACTATTCATAATTTACTATTCATCAAAAATTATGTTGATCTTATTAGACTCTAAATTTCGTACTGAACATAATTGTAGAAGACCATTTTTCGAAAATCATTACACATTTTTAATTATTTAAGGTTTACACAACCATTGTTTAAAATATCCTTTTTCTAAAATTCATCAAAAATATGCATACTATATTTATCCGGTCATTTGAAAATTCATAAACTTCATCATTAGAAGAAATCCAAATTTTTATTTAAAACAAAGGATTACACAAGGCAGTTACGGTCTCCTTACATAGCCCCTTATCACACCATCATAGGACCTAAGTGTAAGGTATGCTAAGGTGAGAGAATCTGAGGGAGGCTCGGCCAACATCTCATGAGTAGTAATTTCTATCAGTTTGAACTTCTCGCGAAGGCGATCCCGTTCTAGCTTTATACGATGAAGTTTATCTTGGGTTTGGTCCAGAGAAAAGCCCAGTGGTGCTACCTCCTTCCCAAGTTCTGTTAGATGGGCTTCAATTGGTCCAAGACTACTAGGTGAGGCCATCGAATATTCTTTCTATATTAATTAACCAAGATTACTTTTATTTAGAGACAATAATCAAAACGTTTAGTTTCTATTGGTCATATTGACCAATGGTCATATAACAGTCAAAAACCAACAGTATCATTTTAATTATACTCATGTTATCAAATGAAACATTTTTGTTGAGTATAAAAATAAAATAAAATAACACATAAAATTATGAAACAAGATTTATTCAAAATTTTGGGTTGTTACAATGAAGTTTCCACAACACCAGTATATCAACAATATGTTAAAAAGAAGATGTTGTATTTTTTATCCTAATATATGATGGAAAAAATGTATAGTTTTTATAATACTTCTGTTGATTACATACTTACATTTTTAAAGAATTTATTCTTTATGATATAGATATTCGCTCAAACCAATATAGGATATGGAATTTAGTTAAGGAACATAGACTTTCAAAAAACAAAATCCATGATTTCCCAAAATATTGAATCTTATTATGGGAGGAAACTGCTAAAAAGAACGACTGTATAAAATGTGAGACATCCCAATGGAAGCCTAAAGCTGATATAAAACCATCATGTGTTCCAAATAATGTAATTTGGCACTTTTTTATGATCTCGAAACTCTATAATCTTTTTATTTATGATGAAAAAGCAATAAAAATGTGATAGATTTATACCAAGGGAAAGAAGAATAAGGATGAGTTGGTTCACCATTAAGATGGATTTTCATGGTAGATATTTAATGCTTGATATCTGTATTTCATATCTAACATGAATAATGTAAAGCTGGGACATCCATGTGATGGATTATTCCATTTGGGAAGATTCTAAGATCACACAACATATGGTCAATTTTCATACACATTTATGACATTCCTCCATCAATGTGTATGAAAAGAACTTTTACATTAATTATTATACTCAAATATGGACCTTATGATCAAAATAATGATATATATGAGTACATTAAACCTTTAATAAAGGTTTTGAAACATATTTGTAAGTTGTTTTTTTGAACATATGATGCATGTTAGAAAGACATATCTGAGATGTGTAACGCACTTATGTGGACGATCAATGAGTTTCCTAGTTATGAAATGATGTTTGTATCAATTAGGAAGTGAAAACTACCATGTACTATTTGAATTAATATTACACAATCCAAAATAATAAAATATCACTATACTTTTAGATTTTTTGGACATCGATGATTCTTTCCAATCGACCATCGATATAGGAATAATGGTTGAATATTTGAAAATACCATGGAGACAAACAATCCATCACACCATTTTTCCAGAACATATGTGCCTAATGAATTTCAAGATTTTATTTTTGCATTCATAAAGGGTTAAATGAAATATCGAAAGAGGAAGAATGTTTCTAATAAAAACAATTTCAAATGGAATAAGAATAGTATATTATGTGAGTTTCTTTATTAGTTAACCAATTTGTTACTTCATTGATTAGATGTAATTTACATAGAAAAGTATATATGTGAAATTGTGATTTCAATTCATCTAAATGTTAAGGGAAATACATAAAAGTATTTATGATCTTGGTTCGACTTGGTGGATTGGATAAGTATACAATAATTTCATCCAATGTGTATAAGTGAAAATAAATGTACTGTTTAGATTTATTCTTAATTGATGATAGCTATAAAAATATAAAAATTTCTAGAAGTATTATGCACTATTAATTTTCATGATGACCATTCAAGAAAAATATTAAAATGGGTAAACAGAAGAGATTTGAAGCAAAAATATTAAATGACTCATGATTACCACATCCTTCAAAATGAGTTGATTCAAATAGAAATCATTCATATTCTATATAATCATGTAGGGGTGTTAGATATTAGGTTGTACCATTTCATTTGAGATTATTGTGATATGATGTTTTCAAGTTATTTCTTGTATAAAATGTTGGTAGAGCCACCATTAGGTTTGTGCAAGTTTCAAAAAGTATTTCCTCTCTCATTTTTCACATGCATATTAAATCTGTCTATCAATCTTCCTACTGAAATTCATCTCTAATGACCTTTTGATTATTCTTGGATGTATCCAACTAAAACATACTTGATCACATTGGAGTATTATGTCCGAAACATAAATCAACCCAAAGGTTTTATTATCAAATATTACATGGCTTAAGAATGTATGGATTAATGTTTAATGCTTTGTCTGAAATGAATACGGGACGAAATAGTACAATGAGAAATAAATAATAACAGTATAGAAAAATTGAACCAATATTTCAATCACTTCCCCATATAGGAGGAATTCTCATATCATATTGGTCAATGGCATTATACCTTGAAGAGAGGGAGATGGAACATCGCAATGTTTTTTTAAATGTGATTTTTTTATGACTACATCAAGACAATGAATTAAACATGTATATCTTATTTCATATCATTCTATTTTATATATATGTTAATCAATTTATATTTTTTTCATCAGGTAACATAACCAAATGATAAATAGAAATCACTATTCTTTAACATTTAGATAAAAAGAGACTTTGTACATAAAAATGTTTTCCTCTCAGATAAATTTTATGGTAGAAATATTACTATAATAAATTAATAAAGTAAATATTTAAATAAGTTTAATATTATTTTATCATTCAGGTATTGAGTTTTCATTCTTTCTATATATTTTAAGAAATGAGGGATTTTTATTTTGGTCATAATTCTATGGCTCTTGAATAGAAATCTAATATGATCAATGGGTATAGATTTATTATCTATAAATGATAAAATAACATGACAACAAAACATGATGGTTTAATGTTAACAACCACAATAGATTGTTATGTAAATGAATCATATAGTAGACCACGAATTGAAAATATATATTATTAAGGATTCATGAAGAAAATACTAATATTGGATTATTACTCTCAAGGTAATGTCACTCTAATGAAATTATGGTGGTTTTATTTGATGGTGAGGGATGAAACATTTATAGATGATTATAGTTTTAGAGTTATTGATAGGACTCACACTCTTTCTATTTATGAATCGTATATATTGGAAACAATGGTGAAACAAGTTTTTTATTTTAAAGATCATATGCGACCTGAATTTTTTGTCATTATTGAATTAATCACAAGATATATTTTTTATTTTGGTGATGATAGAATTAAAACCATCTATTCTATCATTTTAACCTATCCATTTATTAATTCTGATTAATCTAAAGCTTCTATTATCAGAGTTGATTAACAACATGATGTTATAGTGGGAAATATATAGAATAATTCATCTGTGTTATCCGTTATTTTGGATTACCTCTACTTGGGTTGTTGAGGCATCTTCTATAAAAATTGATTTACTATTGATTATAAATATTTTGAATCCAAATATAACTTCATGTGAATTTTTAATATTTACTAGTTTTAGTTTTATTTTAATTTCATTTTCTATTTTGGAATATACCTATATTGAAACCTACCAATACGTAATAAAATAAAATAACTAAATTGTAACAAAAAACAAGATGTATTGAATATGAAATTGTAAGCTAATTAATAATAAAATTGAAACTAATGAAAATAATGACATAACAAAAAATGAAAAAATGACATAACCCAAAATATCAACCAACTGACCTATAACATATAAAAATTGGGAAATGGAATGATCAATTGAAAAATATTAACCAAATGACCTAAGAAAAGAAAATATAATAATTACATAACCAATTCACTATAATGAACCAAATGACCTAACCAAAATTGAATTGGATCGAATTTAAAATAGAAAAACAAGATCATACCCATAATAAACATGAGAATTTTAACATGTTTTTTATATGGAATGTATAATGTTTCAATATTCATCCTACAAGATATAATTTTTTTCAATCACCATTAAACCTATATTTGGATTGACAAGTGGTATTCTATAATTTAGCGATGCAACATCTTCTTTCTTGTTTCAGTTACGCGTCAATTATAAATTTCTAATTAATTCCATGTTTCTTAAAATGAATGAAATGAAAAACATTGTGGATATTTGAAGAAAAAAGAAGGCATAAAATAATGGATGAATGGCTGAGATGGGTTTCCTACATATAGTTGTCATTGTGAGTATTTTATTTCAAAAATATATATCAATAATATATAGTGTCACATGATTAATTTTGTTTTTAACTTTTAATTAGGATCCAACACCAACATGTAGTCATTCAATAACCATCTTATTGGTTCTAGTGCTTAGTCAGTAGAATTAAGGGGGTGGTACTACAACAGGATGATATAGTTTATGTACTCTATCACACCATGTCTCCCTTGCTGTACCATCTACCACACATTCTAATCCTTCAATTTCGTTACAAACTCTCGGGATAATTAGGTGATCCATATTTTTGCCTTTTATTTTCATATAATCATCCTTCCCACTCTTTATCATATCCGATGTTGATTCTTACTACTCATCCTCATTATTGATTTTGACATCAATTTGTTCCATATTATTTTCCATATACTTCCTTCTCTCCCATCTACTACATTCCTACCCCTTCGACTAATGTTTTAACAACTTCTAAACCTATGGAACTTACACTAGGACCCAATATATATCTATATGTTGATGTTCCTTTAATGCTCGGGGATCTAGTGATGCCCAATAATTAGACTACCTTAGGTATATTTATAGAACCCTTGTAAAGATTTCTACCATAATTTACTTTCACTATAAGATGTGATGATACAATATGTTTTTCATCTTTAACTACTAGATCAACCAATAAGCAGCATGGGCATATATACATGGGTGCATTGTAAAACTGCTACAAACAGCTAATGGTGGAGTGTATTGAAGAAAAAAAATGATTGATAAAATTGTACATGAATGTAGGAGTGTTTTGGTGTCACCTTCCAAATACACCAACACAATTACTGTATGTCCACTCTCCTAGTGACACATTCCAAATTAAGTATAGGAAAACTCCTGGGCAAAAAATATGGGTAAAAAAATTTGTTATATTTAATGTTATATTATTATTGTATTTATATGAATTAATATTTTGATTCCAACATAGTTTTAATTTTCCCGATGGCGAGGTTTTGAGGCCACCATGGCTTGTGGAATTATGTGAGCTCTTTTGAGGATTTTAGAATATGTCCTATATTGGCTAGTGTGCTATATTTGGTATTGATTTAGAGGTGACACAAGTCATGTATGACTATACGATAGAATATTACCCTGAAATGATTACACATTGTCTGACTATATAGTCCAAAGTATTAATAAAATATGATGTTTTTAAATGAAAATTACCATTACTTGAATTCGTACTTTTGTATTATTGATTTTTTAAAGATTTGTCTAGAAAAAAAATAGAAAAAAAGTTTCTACCACATACCTCCACACTTTTGGTGGACTACGATGACAAATGATGAGAGGAAGCTTGTATACCACTAATTTACATAGGTGTAATTAATTTTTTATTTGATAGAAAATATGGGGGTCAATCAGCATACAAATTGAATTGAACAAAAATAAGTTAATGTAAGTGATTAGGTCCTTCTTTGAGAATTGACTAGTAAATTTAATGTTAAATCCCTTCATGATAGGACTTAAATTATTATACCTCATATTTTATTATTTACTTTTTTCATAGTCCTTTGGGATATATTCCCTCGTGTTTTAGTTCTATAAAAAATGAAGATAATAAATAGGATGATAATGATGGAATTGATGATGACCAGAAAAATCCCGAACCCAATGGAACCAAATAGAAATTACATAAACCAGAGTAAAAATTACTGATCCAAGTTAAGAAAACCTCCACTTAACAAGAACCAAATGAATATAATTGAAAAAAATGAAATTATATAAATAAAAAATAATAGAAAAAACTAACATGGTATTAAAATACCTAAATCAAAACCTTCCAACATGACCAAAACAACATATTACTTAAAATACAATATCTACACCAAACAAAATCAAACCACAACAAATTAAACCAATTAAAACTAATCTATGCTATCTCCACCATAATCATGTTGAACCAGGATAGATTAAAAAAATTATAGAAACTAAAAAAATCACATAATAAATAATTTATCTAAACTAAACCGAAATGAATCAAACTAAATTAACCCAATACGTAATGAATGGAATTAATTATTATAAAACCATAAAAAATTGAAATACACTAACCTAAATTTACCAGACTCAAACCAAACCAGAAAAAACTGAATTAAACTAAACTAAAGAGAATTGTATCAAACCTAACTAAAATATATTTATTTGAACTGAATTTAATTCAAATTATTAAACATAAATACAACATAATGACACCTAATGGAATTAAACAAAGTCAAATATACCTAAACATTGTTGAATTGAATCTATATTAATCAAATAAATATTACTAATCTATTCTATACCATGAATACCTAAATATAAATGAACCAATGAAATATCTCTACAATATTTCAAGTAGAGGGAAACAAAAAAAATTGACTATATAGAAATATATTTGTATTAAAAGTAATAAAACCAATATTAAAATAATAGATCAAAATATTATCAAAAAAATCATCGAACCACATTATATGGAATTAAATGAAAATGTACAAAAATCCATGAGTTTTTTATTTAATAGAAGAAATTTTAAAAAACAGAAATCTAAAAAAATAATGATGTAATTAATTGAGCCAAATCAAACTAACTACGCCAAAATATACTAAAAAAGGTCTAAATGAAAATTAAAAATCATAAAATAAACAAATATTAAAAAAATTAAATCAATAATAATAAAACAAAAATTGATTCGACCAATATAAATTTACACATCTTAGTCTATACCAAAGTAGATTTAGCTGAAGATGATAGGATTGAACCATCATGATATGAAGGAAGTGAAGCATGATCTATCTAAAAAATATAATTACCTAAATATAACTAAATTAATTTGATTCAAACCAAATAGAATTATACTATAATGAAATAAATGAAACCAAATGGAATATATCTTAAAAAAATTAAAAAAAGGAAACAAATAGACATAAATAGATCAATAGGTAATTGAAGTGGCCTAAACCACCCCCTACCCAACATAAACCAAACGGAATAGAATCAAATTGAAATTAATTAAATTGAACTATATGAAACATAGTTAGCATGAAAGAATTTGTTCTAACCAAACTTCATTACAATGGATCTATACTAGAATAAACTAAATCAAATAAAAATATTCTCTATTTAAATAAATATTCAAAAAACTATGAAAATGATTTCTTTTAGTAATGATTTGAATAATAGAAAAAGAATGAGGGGTTCTATAGAAAACCATGAAATCATGTGATGGAGGAAAAAAATTTCACTCGCATCATTAACTCCAAAAAACTGATGTAATAAATTTAAAATAATAAAATGATCAATTAGGGAATTAACTTGTGTAATTAAATAAAAAAAACAAAATTCCATTATGTCATTGTCATGTTAAGAGTTTTAATAACTCGTTCATAAATATTTCATTATGTTATAGTAATAAATGTTCATACTATCATTAATTATGGTGAAGACGAAATAACGTTATTATCTATTACTATGAATACATGTTCACTTATATATATGTTATATATATTGATAACAATTTTATTGATATATAGTTATATTTCATCCACCATATTTTATTTATTTATAGATTAAATTAGAATTAATATGCATTTTATTTTTGTTATAAAGGGAATTATTAGTATCTTATGTTCAATTAAGGTGTTCTAAATTAAATTCCATTCTAAAAATAGTTTCAAATATTGAAGGATGTGTTCCTCATGCCAAACTCATTTTCTTGGGTATAAATAAAAAAGATGAAATTATGTTAAATTCACTTACACAATAGAAAATTGTAAGTTTTACATTGTTGATTTCCATTTTTAATATATATATTTTAGCTTAATAGTATTTTTATATTTCTAATAGTCTACCTTAAATAACTTTGGTGCCTAGGAACCTTATATATTTGGCCCAAATGTTTTCTTACGATATGTTTCTAGAGATGAGAACCATGGAAGACTACGCTACTGACCAACAAAAAATATTGTACCAATGAGGTATTGGACCACTTTAGGTGTAGTTTCTACAAACCGAGAGTTTGAAAAATAAAAAGAATGGGTACCACACGATGAGGCTAATGTAGAAAAGGCAAAAAAGGTCCATACTGGTGGAATAACACACTCAATGGAAAAACACTAAATTTATGAAACTAATGGATGTTTTTTGTCTATCAATTCTAAAAATGACACCATAGATTGTGATTCATATATATTGATGATGTGTATGTTATGTAGTGCACTGGGTAGTAGTCCTAGTGGTTATAATGATGATGACATTCAGGGCGATGACTATGGTGAGGATTATTGTGAAGAACATGTTGGCGATGATGGTAAGGAAGAGGGTGGGGATGATAGTGAGGAAGAAGGAGGTGAGGAGTTTGAGGATGAGGATAAGTAGGAGGATGACGTTGAGGATGAGGATGAGGCCAATTATGAATGAGATGATAATGATGGTGATGAGGGACATATTGATCCGTTAACTTTTGTACTTATATTTATTACATATTCTATATGATTATTTGGTGTGAATTAATATATGTGATGTTTAGAACGTTTTTTTTTCATTTTTCAAATGAATTAAAAGATTTACTTAGTTATCATTATCTATTTGTTGGTTTGAGGCTATTTTAGGATGCTATATTGGTTGCATTGCAGGTTATTTGTGTTGAGGATGTTCTATTGGTTTCATTATCAGTTGTAGATATTCTATTTCCATTGTTGGTATTCTGTTTTGATTTTGGGTGTAGTTAATTTTTTTCATTATTTATTATATTCCATTTTGATTGTAGGTATTTTTGATTGTAGTTTCATTTTTTTGTTTGATTATTTCAAGATTTCTGATTTTGTGTTTTGATTTTAGGTCCATTGAGTTGTGGGGATGTTGCAGGATAGAGAGTGGGGGTTCTATATCAACTGTTACATAACTATTTATATATCGATATTCGAACGATTTAAAATGAAAAATTGGTCAAATAAAATTCTAGCCACTATATACTAATGAATCACTAAAAAATCTTCGTATCAACCGTTCCAAATTATTTTGAACCATTGGGATATAGATATCCTAATGTTTTGAACTATTGGTAAATCTATTTACCAATTACTTTGGATGATTGTCATATCCATATCCCAATGGATTATAATGAACCATTTGTAACATGAAATTATAACCACCCTATACAAATGGTTTAAATAAATCATTAGTATAGGAGTTTCCCAAATGAAACTATATCCAAGGGTTTGGAGAACCCATGGTATGGGCTGTACCAATGGTTCTCCAGCCTATAAAAATGGTGTTGAATTATTGGTATAACCTTCCTTTCCAGTAGTTTTCATAATTAACCTCTCAAGAATATTAGTATTTTCCTTTTACTAACGCAATTCATCTAATTTTCAAGTAGTAATACGATTTTCACCCATTTTTTACTTATAATGATTGGAAAAATATTTTTCATAAAAACAATATTTATTTCCCCATTGTTCTATTATATTTATCTTCCATATTCATGTCTTCACTGTAATATTTTCAATAATGGTTTTAATATAATACTATGATTTTTCAAAGGAATTATAATAATCTAGATTTTCTATGAGGTACAAAATCTATTAAAATCTATTTAATTATTTTATTTTATCATTATGGGAGTTCTTAGTGTGGAAACATTGGAAACAGGGGTGTTCATGGCTTGTACGGAACTAGAGGCATTAGATTATAGAGGTGGTAGCTGGGCCACATTGTTAGTAGAACCATTATTCCCTAGCTACATGTTTTGATTAAACTATGTTGGGGCATTTTGGTGCACATCATGGGGCTTCAATAGTTTCCCCAACCATTTGACCTAGGTCGCCCAAACTTGTGACCTACCTCAAGAATGAGGTAGAGAGGTTTCACAGGGGTTATGAATTGTGTTGAAAATTTTGAACCTATCCCATATGTGGGGTATCTTGATATTATTTTATGAATATGATTGGAACAAATTTTGGCCAAATTTGAAGAAAAACTAAGAACCCGGTTTTAAAAGGGTAAAAATATCATTTATCCCCTAGTTAATTAAAAAAATAATCTATCCTCATAATTATTTCATTTTAAACAGTATTCATCCCCATTCAATTAAATTAAAGCTCCGATTTAATCCCAAACTAGGATTTGTGATAACAACCTCCTTAAGACTCAGATTCAGTTTATTTTAGGGAGTTGGATAGCCAATGGTGAGTTCTATGTTACACTTATTCGATTCATCATTTTTCTTCCTCTCAGTATAGTTATTTTTGTGTGATCACATTTTCCCTATTATTGTGGTGTTTGTATATTTGTTTGATTTCTTCTATTCAATCCCAAATTATTGGCCACCAACAGACTAGGAATCAATTAACAAGATGGTATAGGTGGAATCATACCTTTCCCTTAATTCTTGATGTATATACATAATGTCATTATGAAACTCATTTGGTTTTAAAGACAATTTCTGCTAATATAAATTGTTGTTAAATTAAATTACTGGGATTGACCAATATAACTCAAGATATTTGATAAAACATTATTTAGGGTTAAAGACCTTTAATTCAAACAACCACTTAGGTGTGTTGTTAAATAAAATTAAACTATCATGTGTGGAATATTCATTGAATAAAATTTGGAGGCATATTCTATACACATTTCATGGGATGATAAATAAAATGATTAAAATACCATGGAATAATATATAGGTGGGATTGAAGACCGTTTCTATAGGCCCTTAGTTGTTGATATTTATATCTTTAGATTGCGATGTTCATTATATCATAATGCCCAATGGTGATAGATACAGGGATTTATGTGATGTTATACCTTCTAAGACTATACATTCATATGATCCATCTTCCTAGGTGAGTTAAATTGCTTAAATAATTATTAAGGATGATTGAATCAAGACATGAGCTTATATTGTATATTTAGACTTTGTCCCCATGAACTTTTTTATATTCTCATGCAAAGAGTAAGAGGTGGGTTCCAATTTTGGATTTGTATAAATGGAATAATCATTCTTGAATAATGAAATGATTAAAATTAAATGATAATTTATTTCTTTTAGTGATAAAAGGGATCTTATATAGGATCCTTGGATGTACTCATTTGGTAACTAGATTTTCTGTGATTGACTGATACTAGGACTCTTTTATGGACTTCCAAGGATGGAATCAGATGTATGACTACAATTTTTAAAAATGTGATACAAAGACTCTCTATGTAGATTTCCAAGGATGGGCTCAGAGGGTATGCAATTATGTATTCCATGAGTTACACTTTAAATCCACATATGGACTACCAAGGATGATCTTAGATGTTTGTGATGTTATACCACACCTAGAAGGATACCAATATTCCTCTAAGAGATTACTCTATTGGGATTATAATGTGGTTTTATCTAGATAAGAAAGGTTCGATACTTGTGTTCATAATTAGATACTCCATGTAATGGCTCATGTTAAATTTGAATTATTAAATGAAATTATTATACAACATGTATTCCAAGAAAAACCATTATCCTGGATTTAGTAAGAGCCGTAAATTCTAATTATGTCCTTCTTATGACTGAAAATTAATTTTTTATTATTATCAAAACACTTTTAAGGAAAAGTGAGAAACCACAAAAACTGTCTGGACAATCGCATTTCAACACACACAGATAATGAAATGCCAGAAGAAATTACCGGACCGGCCCCAACCTAGTAGATGTGCCATGAAGACAAGCCTTCACCAATGTAAGCCCTTCAGCAAGAAGTCCCGTGAAAAATTGAATGGGCACGGAACCGATGGCGAAGCCATACCCTCTCGATCATCCAGATCCAAAGGACCTGCACTGGTGAAGACTACATGCTCTGATCCCCTTCCGGAGCTAGTCCAAGTAGAGTACTGGGGACAAGAATCAAAGACCTAACATAGGCAAACAAAAATAAGATCCAAGGACCAACACATCTCGCACAAATAACTCTCTCCAACCAACCGATCGAAGCCACCAACTTAAACAGAATCATTAATGAGAAAATTTATATTACCTGAATCTGTTTCCCTAAATAGTTTCCAAGATAAAGATGAAACCTATAAATCTGCTACATCTGATATCCGCTTCTCAATCTCAGAAGTAAGCAGGTACCATGTCTGAATGTACTCATCGATGCTGAGTTTCCCTCCGTTGAAACCCCATACCAAGATTGAGTCTTGTGTGTCAATCCATGAAAATTGTTCCTCATTGAGAGATACCTGAATTGATCTCCCCATCATCTTAGCTGCCTCCTCCTTAGTTGCATTGAGCAACAAAACCTGCTCTGTCACTTCTTCTTCAGAACTTAAAAGGAGAAATAAGGCTTGATCACCCTGCTTCCCTGCCCTCTGACAACTCAGCGTCTCCATGTCCATCTTTTTTTTCTCTCATCTTTTTAGAAGATCGAGTCTCCAAAGGAGGGGGTAGCGAGGAGTAATCCTTCTCCCCCTTCCTCTTCCTAAAACCTTTATTAATTTTTGGACTTGACTCCTCATCTTCCGAGTGGCCATGATCACTCCCTTTGATTGTCTTCCCACTGATCCCATCCCCCTCACCTAGGAAAATAGGATCAGAGCTCAAATCAGCCTCTTGAAGAACTTCAAACCTGTTTCACAAGGGAATTGTGGAACAAATCAAGTCTGAACTTCGTCCATCATCCTCCTTTTGAAATTATCTTGCCTGTATATGCCCACTTCCACCCAGGAGAGTATTATTCTGTGAACCCAATACAACATCAGAATCCAGAGATCTCCAGTCTGTTGCATCAGGATAACTTGATTGTATGAAACCACACCCCATGAATTGAGGATGCCTATTAGTGTCTTCAATAACCGCACCCTGAATTGCACATGCAGATTTCCCAATAGGACATTCCCCATTATTTTCCGATTGAGATGCACCTGCAGGACCAGACTGACCTGATGATAACACTTCCTTGTCATTAGACATCACTGTAACAGCCATGTTCGTTGCATTGGTATCTCCTATCAATCCGCTAAAGGCGTCTTGGATTTCTGGATCAGGTGGCATAGCAAGAGGTTGTTGCTGCCTCACTTGGTTGGTTCCATGGGCAATCACCGGACTAGAAGCTCCTAGAGGGCCTACCAAATCAACGCTCAACCTATTGGTGATTTCATTCGCCCTTGGATCAGAATCCAACACCTCTTCCTGTGTCTGCTTAACTACTGCATCAATATCAATAGTCACAGCACTAACACCTCCCATACATCCACCCTTGCTATTAACCTCTGTAATCTTGCTACTCTCACCAGAAGGACCAACAGAGGCCCGAGGCACCTGAACACACTACGCCTACAGACCTCAAGATTGTGCCCCAATTTCTTGCACGATGAGCATAACTCATACCAAGACTCAAACACCACTCGCTGATTGTAGCAGAACTCCTCCCCCATTATGTTGGATATGATATGTAGTGAACACTTGGTCTTTGATCCATGAATTTATATTTTTTATAAATATATTCCATAATGATATATTATATTAGATACATTTTAGCTTAATCCATAATAGGTAGCAGATGATTGATTTTCCCTGGGAACCAAGACCTATGATGGTTATTTATTACTTCAAATAATTTCTAGTTTTATAATTAACTTCAAATATTTTATTAAATATTCATGGAAATGAAGGAAATAGTAAAATGTTTGTGGTGGCACGTTCAGTTTATCTCACACCATCTTCAAGACACGTTTTGGTACCCGAACAGACTTCATGGGCATGGGTAGGGGCAGGGGAAAACCTGATTTACAATGCATGATTTATTGTTCCATGGGAGAAATGGAGTACATGATGATGCTTTGTATTTTTATTCTATCTAAATATACTCTCTTAGTGTTTTGGTTCTTTTGGTATACTTGTTTTTATGTGTAATTGATTCCATGTATACATATATTTCTTTGTTATATAGCATGCCATTATAATCATATTCAATATGAAATTGATGGATGTGGTTACTTCTTTTTTATATGATGTATTGTTATTTTTACACTATTTATATCAATATAATACTTCCATTACCGATTTTTATTATTATATTATCACGCTACACTTTGATCACGATGGTATAGTACACCCACTCTTCCACTATGGTTCTTTAATTCTAGTCGGTAGCCGCTGGCATACGGGGAGGCGTTCTTGAGGTCATGTGGCCAACCAGGATCAGATACTATTGAGTGAATTGTGTCAAAGACATCAAAATGTTATATCAAAGATATCTCTTCTTTTTCACTCTATTTTGGGATTGTAAAATGGAGAAATATGGAATGTAGGGATTTGGTCATGAGTTTGTTCCTGGGATTTGATAACCCACATTAAGTAAAAATGAAAATTACATTGGATGTGAATTGTTACTATGGATTATGATTACTAAATTTTTCTTGATTTCACCATTCGGTGATACACCTTATGCAAGATGTTTTTTATGATTAAAATCATTTCTCATGGACAATATGACAAGGGTGTCTTGCATCCTGCATCATTATAGGCACATAATTATTATTAATCCATGGATATATAATGACATTTTTAAATTACATCATGCATTGCATGTAGCATGATTTTTTTCATTTATTTATATGGACATTAAATTTTACTAACATTTCACGAAGGATGAAATAAATAACTGGTTTTTATTAAATAGATACCAAAATTCAATTTATAAACTACACGGGCCATTATAAATTAAAATGGAGATCCATATAATCGAACCATTTGAGATAATATAATAATAAATTAAGATAAATTGATATGAAATTTAATTATAAAATAAAATGGACACCACTAAATGGGGATTACAATTTCAATTTAAAGGGATTTCTACTATAAATTGAAGTTGGAACTCTGTATATCAGGACCTCTGAATTATAGAATATAACTTGACCCTGACCCAAACATATTAGTGGGTATTAGGATGTGTATCATTATTTCATTATGATCTAAATTTCTTCCAAAACTATCTTTAGGAGTAGGTTGAGGGTTTTGAATTTATATAGGGAGTCTTAAACCAATCTTATTGTTATATCTACATTTTTACATGTTGTTAAATCTTGTACTGAGGTGTTTTCTTCACAATTTTTAGAAACATTACACCATATCACCATCAAGTCATTTTCTTGGAGGGTGGAGATGACCATGCTCCCAAGGATGGAGGTCCTTGGGCCCCTAGTAGATCCTATAGTGGCATCTCTTCTATGATCTTTAGTTTTACATGATTTGAGCATTGAGTACCTATTTTGATATTGGTTCCTTGGTTTTATACATACTATTCAGGTATAGATGCAACCTTTCCCACTATGGAAGTGTTTGAACATGAGTTCTAATAGAATCATCCCCCCACAAGTTTAGGGGATGCCTGACCACATGATTTAGTGTCATGGATAGAGTCCACACTATCAATTTTTGAGTATCCGGGGACACCTCTATATAGGTGAGTGAATCATTCCTTATATATGCTACGATATTCAACTTGGATATGGTGATATGTTGTTACTAAGATCTATCAAAATCAGGTTATGGATTATACATATTTTCATATACACCTAATTGATTATTTCTATCACATGATTTTGAGGGACGATATAGCCAATGAATTTATGCACATAGAGAAGATATATGAATTTGTCATAGACTATTATTCCAATTTTATAGATCTCTAGAATTTCACATCTATTAAATAAGGTGTTGAGTTATCTAATTCTATTAAATTTTAGGTTGGTCTTAATTATGATATTAGATAGTAGTTTAATGTATTTCAAGTTACTACAATATATGTGATAGAGAATCAAGCTCTTATCATGGAGCATAAACTATAAGAGGATGGATGTTTGATCCAATGTATTTCAGAACCTAGATCTAGAAATACATCGACAAAAAGAATGATGAGTATTCATTAGATTCCACATGGTAATATTAGTATCCAACATATAGAATCATGTTTCCAGGTGAGGTAAAAACAGTGTGGTAGATCATGATATATGAAACCTTAGTGTATGATGGAGCCTTTAGTGTGTCAATATAGTGGAATTATGGGCCGTCTATAGTGATTTTGATGATATTTTCATCTTTGATCTACTAAGATAGGGTTTAAACTGACTCCATGTTTTGGAGAAACATTAATAACTTCTCATTAGGTAGGGAGATAGAGTACAACTGACTAATCCAGAAGAGGAGGTGGTCTGAGATAGAGTAGAAAGAGACTAGATATATAGTGCTAGTACAATGAACATGCATAGGGTATCCAATTTATATCATAGGGATTCAGATTAGTCTTGATGTATGGAGTAAAACCAATACATGGAGACCAGTGTTCCTATCCATATAGGGTGAGAGGTACCATTCTAGAAGCCTCTAAAATAGTATAATATATTATCAATTTAGGTGCCTCATATTTTATCATATATGTGCATGCTGTGGAGAGCCATGGGATCGATGTTTAGTTTTCCTATGACATAATTAAAAATTATACACCATTGGGGATACAATCTACGAGTTTAATCCGGTGTAGAAAATTCCACAAATCTTTATCATCGAAATGATGCGGTTTGAAATCATTCATTGGATGGATTTGTTGGTTCCCAATCATTCCCATGTTAATATCTATCTTTGTAAGGTGAATTTCACATCAATAGACATGAATGTTTTTATTCAAAAATGTGAATGGATGTTTTGGGAACTTCAATGTGGACCAAATCATCCTAGGATGGGAAATATAATGGTACAATTTTCTAGCATATATATAGTTGATCAGAAAATGTGTTAGTTATGTCTCCCTCAAATTATATATCATTTCTAGTATTTTTTTTCTATATGACTTGTTAGGACTAATTCAAAATAAAGAGTTATTATTTTCTATCAATATTGTTCCAAGAGACGCCCCAATATCCATTCCTCCTTAGGGTATTGATAATACTAAGTCACTGGAGCCCAAGAGGAAGCTAGAGAATTTGAAAGATAAGGGGATTATATGACCTTGTTATTTACTATGTTTCCCACTAATCATTTTCCCCATGAAGGAAGATAATACCCTCATTCATGGAATGGATTTCCATCAGTTGAACATACACAAGGCTAGGAAATAGAATCATCTAACTTTTATAGATGATCGCTCTGACCATATCCAAGTAGGAAGGGTTTCCTATAAGATTGATCTCTGAACAAGTTATCATAATTTGTGAGTTCGATCACAAGATATACCACTTACATATTTCCATAGAAAAAATGAATTGTATGAGTATTTATTCAGGTCATTTAGTCACATGAATGAACTAGTAGTTTTCATGGAACTCATGAATTTGGTTTTCTATCCATATTTGTATTTGTTTGTGGAGAAAATTGTTGATTATATCTTCATGTATTCTCACACATGATATGACCATTATAAATATATTGAGATCATATTGGATACATTTGGAGAGAATTATTTATAGCTATGTTCACAATGTGTCCCTTTTGTATGAATGAATATCACTTCCTAGGTTAAATTCCTTCAGAGATAGTAGTATTAGTTGACCAAAGGGTGTAATGATAATATGGCTAGAAGATCGCGAGAAATCCTTTTAGGAGATGAAAGGTAGATTAACATTAGTGTTGATTGATTCTTCTAGAGCTAGGAATAATCTATATAGTATGTTATGATGGATTAGGTGTCTGTCTAGTAGTAGTTCTAACACATAAGGATCAGGTTGTTGTGTATTATTTTCATCTATAGAGTGAACATGAGAGAAACTACTCAATGAACGATATCGAGTTAGCTGATGTGATATAAGTGTTCCATTATAGGAGGAAATTCCTTTTGGGAGTGAATTTGGAGTTGTACACCTAAAAAATTCTACAATTATATCTTTATATATCATAAAATTAATCATATAAAATGAATGTGGGATGAAAACACTATGACATTTAATATCATGCTTTCCAATTTATTTCACCAAGGAGGTTGACTCATAGATATGATGTTTAGATAGTGAGTATTGAGTAACATTTTATGACCTATTTTCATGAGATTCATTTGAAGGTTTAGTCCCATCAGAGATAGTCTATACTCAAATCTTTATTAGTGACCACATCACTTTTGGAGAGAGTAATGTTGAAGAAAGTATCAGATTATGAAGGCTTTCCAATATGGGAGATAGTTGTAGGTGATGAAATTCCTCCTAGTTGGATCATTAATGACTATGAGATCTTGTAAATCCATGGACATGTCTTGGTACCTAAAAAAATATGTGGGGAGTTGATACTAGATTCACATGCCTCTATATGGGATGCAAACATGGTCTTAACAGGACACAACATTTCTTATTCCCCATTTCATTTTTTTCATGGATGGAATAGATATATTTTGGTTCATAGCATTGAGAACCACCTGTCAGTAGGTTAAGTTATAACATTAGCGATACTTGGGATTTTACAACCATTACATCTTCCTAATATGAAATGAGATGACATCCCCATGGATTTTGTGATATTATTTCCAAGATCTCCTTTGGTTAATGACATCCCATGGGTGATAGTACATAGGATGAAAAAAATCACCCATTTCCATACAATTTGATTGACCTTATAGGTGGATGATCTTGGGAGGATCTAAATTCATCAAATCATATATTATCCATGGAGTTCCACGGTTTATCGCATTAGACTATGATTCAAATTTAATGTCACTATTCTGGAAGGTGTTGATGAAGGGATTGCATTCATAGGTAATACTATGTACAACATACCACCCACAGACTGGTGGTCTTTCTCAGTACATAATACAGGTTTTGGAAGAAATTCATTGATAATTCGTCATTAATTCCAAGGGTTCATTAAAGAAACAAACATATAACTGAGTTTAGTAATAATATTAGCATAAAAATGACAGTAAAAATGGATTATTATGAGGCCCTATATGGTTGATTGTGTTGTTCAATGCTATGCTAGTTAGAAGCATGAGAGGTAGTTCTACTGGGTCCTCATGTAGATTAGGAGACTTTTTAGTAGGTTCATATTGTTGGGAAGTAGATGTCTATAGCTATTTGTATACATAAATCATACCCCAATCATCACCATCCCAAAAAGTGTTTGATATGGGGATTTGGGTCTTCAAATATATTTTTCCAAGATAGTTGAATAGTATGATTCAAACAAAGGTGAAGATATCAAATCATTATACATGCACTTCAAGATTGTAGATATAGTCATTCATGAAGTATATCAGTTGTAGCCACCTTAAAGGTACTGGTTCATGAATGGAATCATTAATATATCTTATATTAATGGATATTATGAAGAAAAATCATATATTATTTAGACATATGATGATAATTGGAGGAAGATGCATCCATTGTGTAGCATCCGATCCATATTATTGATTAATCCATGAAGGTTCTTTGAGGTTGGAATGTTCTTCTCTTATAGTTGAAATGGAAACATGATCATGTATGTGAAACAACTTGGGAGTGAGATGATGACATTCCTTCCCAATGTGGGGATTCATTCTCATATGATTCTAGAACACCCTTGGAATGTCATTTTTTTGATGAATTAGTTTAATTGGAGAAAATTTTAAGAACCCAGCTTTTATATGATTTATATATAACCCTTTAATTGAATTTCAATAATTTAATATTATCCTTATGTGAGGGTTTAGTGGGTTCACAGAGGAAGAAATGGTGTCAAAGGAGTTTTTATAGCCCGAAGCTCAATATCATAGTGGAGGAAACAAAGACGAACATTAGTAGAAACTGTGTGGCCCAACCCACAAAGTTTGATTATACCATGATGGTTGTTTTAGTGCACATATAAGGGATAATTTTTTCCCCTCTCCTTGTGACCAAGGCAATATGTTCGTGCGACCTGTATCATATATATGACAAAATGGGTTTTTATGGGCAATGAAAAGTTAGGAATACTGTGCACCTAGCCCATGTGAGGGGTTTCTTGGGATCAATCTATGAGTATGGTTGGTGCTCAGCTTGGGAAATTGTGTGGCCAAGTAGGGTATCCTAGTTTTAAATTGGTTAAAAGAAACATTTTCCCTTGGTTCAATAAAAAAACCATCCCATTATTTTCATATTTTTTAATCAGATAGGCCCTATCCCTCACACTAATTATCTTATTGAAGTAAAACACATGATTTTTGATAACATCATACTCCATACTCTAATTCACTTTTTGTTAGTCTATTGGTATTTCCACATGTGAGTTATCTATCCCACTTTGTCCATTTATCGTTTGTCTTCCTTTTTACAGAGCTATGTTTTGTGATATTGTATTCCCTATTTTTGATTTTCTATCTATTTTCTCGATTTCATCTGTTCTTTCATATATTAGAGGCAAAAAATGGACGCAGTGTCTACTACCATTCTAAGGTAGGTTTCCCTGTTATATTCCCTCAATGTATTTGTGTTTTTATATGATTACTCTATTCCACAAGAATGTTTTTTGGGATATTATTCTTAAAGGATGTTTTCCAAAATAGGAACTGAATGCGATTGACCAATATAAATCCCTCGATATAATTACTAATTGTTAAAGGTTAAGGACCTAAAATTTAAACCGCCACTTTGGTGTGTTGATAAATTATATTAAACCACCATGGGTGGCCTATATGTTGATTAACCTTTTTGGGTATTATCTTGGCAAATTGGTTAGGATGTAAAATGAAAGGATTAAAATAGAATGGAATGGAATATTGTTTGAATGAAAGACCATGTCCCTAGGAACTTGTTCAATGATCTTTCTCAATTGATTCTGAGAAGTTATTCATATCCTAATTCTGAATTAATTTTTATTGGAGGATTCATGTGATATTAGGCCTTTTGAAACTATGATTTCATTTTAAACACATTATGAGGTGTGTTAAACTACTTATATAATTATGATGGCTAATTGAATTAAAACATGAATGTATACATTACACTTATACTTCATGCCAATGATTGTTTTCTTATCTCCATGGAAAGAGTGTGGGGTGTGTTCAAATTTTGGAATACTATAAAAATACTCTTCTTGATTGAATAATTAAATGATTAGATTAAAATTATTATTATACACCATAGGTTAAAAAATGGTTCTTATATGAACGCCATGTAAGAACTCATTTGGTAGCTGTCTTGTATGCGCCCAAGGGATACTTGGAATCCTTTATGGACTATAAAGGATGCAATTAGAGGGTATAATAATATTATGCCACAAATGATACTTAGACTCCCTATCTGGACAACCAATGATGGAGTTTAAGGACATGCTATTATGTATTCAATGAAAAAAAAATTGATTCCGTATGTGAACTTCCAAGGATGGACTCTAAGTGATATAATGATATAACAAACCTATAACTATACTAGGATTCATAAAAAATGATTACTTGGATAGTATTTTTGTGTGTTTGGTTCATGAAAATTCTAGGGTCATATCAGGGTTTTAGATTCATAATTCCATATATGTTATTAGGGTACAAATTAATTTTTAAATAAAATAATTATAAGATGAAACCTCCCATGGAAATCACATGAATAGATTAAATTAGAATCTTACATTATAATAATGAAATTATTATATAAATCTCTATGTATATTATTTATGGGGGAAAATTTTTCTATAAATAAGGTCCCGAGATGTAAGAACCCAGTTTTCTTTCAGTTATGAATTTTTTTTATTTTGGTCTAATAATTTACTTTGGATCTAATATGGATGCCAAGTGAGTTCACAGATGTTCCCTGGGTGTCCTGGGATTGTTATGAGCATGGATCCCTAGCTGGTGGAGAAAAGGGCTTGAATACGTGATTATCAGAAACCTTGTGTGCTAGTCCACATGGTTTGAATCACAATGTGAGGTCAGGATAAAGGAGCTCAAGATGCCGCATGGTATGAGAAAACCATGCATACTAAGGTAGACAACCATGTTGGTGGATTTTATGTTATTATCATTGGGGTATGAAAATGTTTCTCAAAGTTAGTCAACCTATGTTCATGAAACCATAGGAGATCCTTCTGTAAGTAGTGGGAGGTGTATCATTGGTGTACAGTTTGGCCAACTGTGTTGAAAAACCGTGAGGCTAAACTCTATGTCCAAACCATGAGACTTAGTTAAATATGGGTGAAATGTCTATTTTTCACATAAATTTATTGTAAACCTATTTTCTTTCAACCCTTTCCTCCATCAGACCGAAATGAGCCTCCTCCCTCCCAATGAGGAATCTCAAGTTTCTACATATTGTATTATTGATAACTCATCCATCTAGAGTTCGATTAAAGAATTATTAATCACATTAAATTCCAATTCGTATGATCTTGAATATGTTACATTCTAATGTTAATTTATCTTACTAGATTTTTCACTATTTTGGTACAGGATCTTGTGTTCAATTTTCAAGGGGTTGATCCATTCTTCTATTTTCTTATGATCCACATCAATAAATGAGACAATAATGGATGGGGAGAGTGATATAGGCTCATGGTATAATTCCAATGACTCTTCCCTCAAGTTACACAATTTTATATACATTTGTTGTTGTTCATGTGCCAATTTCGTTGGTAATTTCTTAATAAATTTATATTCCATGATTACAAAGATCCACCTTGTATTATAGATTCCTTAATATATTGGATCATCACATCATTAGAGGATATGAACTTAATACCTCACACTACTAGTAGTGTTATTCCTTAATTATTCCTTTAGTGGTTGTTCTATGAAAATTTGTTCCACTGTTCGGTTGTGCTATCACTTGAAACTTTTAAGGATAGTGTTCCCATATAATTATTGGATATTTAATTGTCACATGGATTGAAAATATATAGTTATCACAAGACACTAATTGAAGTATATTTATAAATAAAATAAATAAATACTTTAATTTCAAATGAAAATTTTATTTATATATATTAACTGGACTTGTTAATTATAATTAAATTAAAAATGTTTTGATATACATAGCTCAACTTCTCATGTTTATAAAATATATAGCAATGAACTTAATAATTGAAATTATAATTAAATAATTAAAATTTTACATGATATATATGTAATAAACCCATCAAATGATTATAAAATAAATTGGAAAATGGTTTAATGTCCCTTTTATCCTTTTCCTGTACTATGAAAGGTGATGGAGTGAACCTACTAAATCATTATGTTGTATGAGTATTACATGTATTTAATTAAAAAATTAAATACTTATAAGATGTTTATTTCATATTGGTATTTTTAAATTTATTAGAGTGGTCAGACTTGATCCAGCCTTGGATTCCCAAGGGAATGACTTGATCACTCAGAGGGTGAAATTCTGAAATAAGGAGCTGATTTCCAAAAGACATACCTAACATGGAACACGAACCTTATCTACTAGTGGATTACCAAGATTACACCTTATTATCCCATCACTATCTTATATATATTTGGATTTATTGGATGCACTCCTGGGATCTAGATTGTTGTATTCAGACACATAGAAGCATTGATTCACCGCATTGGGCCCAGTTATTCTTACTAAATTTTATTTTAGAAGAGATTATTAGAATCAGTTTGAATTATTTACAATGGAATTCCTTGGGAATTTAACCTTGTATTATAATCACAACCCTTATCCAAAATTCAGGTTATTAATGAGTTTTCTTAACCCCTGTTGTCATGGATGTCGTGGTTATTACCATTGATCCTCTTTCATTTTCACCACTAATATATGATGAATTTTTTACAACATGGGTCATATTTTAATAATCTTATCATAAATACTATTGTTTAAATTTATTAAAAACTAAAATAAAATTGATTTAATGATACATTTTTATACATCGACTGAGGCTAAATCAAGTATTTTGGTATTCACATTACAATGTTGTCATTACCATCACATATTCCCAAACACTGTTAGTTATTACTTAATAGAATGATTTTTATAGATGCCATCAGTGGTGGCCTAGTTGGATTTATCTAACACCCTATTTGGGACACCAATGGTATATATGTATATTATATATATATGCATGTGTTGATAAGGGGAAGTTTCCCTCATTGGAAACCTAATCATGATTTTTTTCATTAGGATAAATCTTGGTAGTAGAGGATTGGACCAGAGCTCAGGATGCATTGATTGTTTTTGGTTTTTTTTATTTCTTTTTTATAGAATATATTTCCTACCACCATGTATAAATTTTTTCTATGTTATGTAGAGACATGAAATGTGTTATCAAAATTATTTACATGGTTCAGTTTCTAACTTTTGATTATAATTTTTTATTGGATGTTTATCCTTATCCTCCAGATATATTTTTTATTCATTAGTATACTTACAATAATTACCTATAATTATATATGTGATGAGATACAATATATGTCGAGGGAGTTTTATCCCTACTAACACATCTTAGTCCCTCACTATTTATTTGAATCCTATTTCATATGTAGAGGCATAATTGAGGCCATGTTGTCCACCGGCTCAGGGAAGTTGTCTTGTTGATTCTAGGTTTGGATATCACAAAGTGGTGTCAGAGGTTTTATTATCTACTATATTATTTTTTTGGGAATATATACTGGAGATTATGAAATGTTGGAACATGGTTACGATTCATTATCTATTGGAGTTAACCTATGATTGGTGCTAAAACCATGATGTATTGGAATATGAATTTTTGTTCTATATTTTTTCTAGTTAAAATTGATATCCTTTAACCATTAGGTGATACACCTAATTTTTTGTATTATTATATCATTTATATATATTTACCTTGAATTTATAAGACAAGGATAATTATTACCTAGATTAATTTAGGAACCTAGAATTCACATGTCATTAATATTCCCTCCCATGTAAGTTTAGTTTATAATTTTTATTACTTGTGTTTCCTATGATTATTGAGTGACCCATGATATTTTATATGTCCATGTTTCTAAAATATTATATGTGGTATTGGATTCGGTTATTTAATTTTTCATCATCAACCTATATTATGTTTTTTTATAAATGATGATAGTGGAATTTTAGAGAGATAATTTCAACCCATGTCAACTATGTACCTATTATTATATGTGATTCTCTTTAGTTGGGACTAATTGAATTCCATTACATATTTATGAGGCATATGAGCCATTGTGAATTAGAAATTTTAATTAACTGAATCAGGCCAACAAATAAAACTTATTACATTCTGAGACCTAATATTAATGGGGACTGGTTAAAATTTAATGGGATTCACTTTTAGTTTTTATATTTATAGGATTTTTTAAGATGGGAAGGATGGAAATTTTCATTAAACCACAATATATATATATATATTAATGTAAATAATTTAAATTTTAAAATTGAATTATAAAAATAAAATAGTTTTTGATAAAATAAGAGGGTTGTGAAGTTGAACTTTCATATACTAGAACCCATATAAATTAAATTTGAACACATAAAAATACCAAGAATTATAATTTAGTATTTGGGGTAGTTCCATACATAGTGACACCATTACTTGCGACCTTCTTTTGGTAGTGATTTTATTTTATATAAATATCTTTCTAAGGATAGTATTTGTATAATCATTTCAACATAATACCCTTTAGTTGTGTGAAAGGATGACAGAGATGGTCATGCCCTAAAGATGGTGTCACCTAAGACACCAATCTTACCAACAAGAGTTCTACATGAGGAATGACCTATAATAATCGAACATGGAACTGACACTCATCATTGAGAGAGTTTTCTACATTTCATTTAGTCCATGTAGTGTATTCTATGACCTACACCTATGATTTTTTATATGAATCTTGTGTTCCATTAATACCATCATTCTAATTTTTCAAAATATGGAGGTCCAAATGATACTAAAACTTGGTTATAGTTAACTCTATCTATTTTTGAGCATCTGGAGATTCCTCTGGAGATGAGGGTTAAGCATACCACCTACATTCTTCATGATTCGGCCAGGTTCTAGTGGGATGTGATTTCCCAGGCTAGACATCATTAGGGAATGGTGTGGATAGACTTATAGACTATATTATATGAGTAAATTTACCCTTAGGATTGATATATGACTGAGTCTGAGAGTTCATGCACCTAGAGAAGGGTTAACTATCCATCATTGACTATTCATCTCATTTTTATGAGTTCCAATGATTTGGACCACTTCTAGATGGCAATGTGCTATCACATGATAGAGATCTCAAGGATGTGATTTGTTATGGAATTTTCTCTCTAGTGAATTTCTTTTTCAAAAATACTTTTTTATGATATTCTAAATAAGAATCATATCATTTTGAGCAAACTGAGAGAAGTTGACAGTGCCGAGCATAGAGGTTTAGTGCCACAGAAGGGTGGTAGTTATTTTACTTGTTGGAAGCATAACTTTGGGGTTTTTAAATCAGAGATATGGAAGATAGAGTATTCATACCAGAATCTATGTTATTTTCAATTAGTGTGGATTTTAGGGGAATATGAAGACATAGTGTGATAAAGTCCCTTTGAAATTATGTTCTTTTTGTTGAATGGATCATTTATAGAGATTCTTTTTAACCTTTACACATGCATATAATGGAAGGGGATATCAAAATAATAAACCATTAGAAGAGGTATTAGTTATTCAAAGTCTGGATGGGAGTCGGAGTAACATCAGAAGGACTAGATATGGAGGTTATAATGGTCCTCATAGACATACTTTTGATTATCAGCGCCCATAGAGTGGACCTGATTAGGTTTTTAGCTATAGCATGGGGCTGTGGGAAAGTTGAAATGGAATCTTTATAGTCTATACCTAAGTATTGAAGTGGAATACCTTCTATAGTATGTGGTATTATTATATTATCCTCCACTATTATATTATTATAATTCAATATAGGTTCTTCTCAATCATTTTTCACTTTATCGACCATGAAAATTCTCATGAAATAAATTTAGTTACATAGTAGGTTGATGACCCTAGACACATCAAATGGAGTTCAATCTATGTGAATATACTAAAATAGGGGATTTACCCTTAAGGTTAGTATCTATCCCTTTTTATGGTACATCTTCATACTCGAGATGACAAGTTTCAATGTAAAACTTAGAATTGATTTTTTGTTACATTTCATAGTTATGTGGAATACCATCACCATATGGTGTTGTTAATATCACCAATGGGAAAAATTTATCATTAGAAAAAGGTTAGTAGGAATTATGGTAGATTAGGAACAAATAATCATGGTCTAGGTGGAGTGGCTATCCTGATTTCTAGTATTTTCATGGAGGATAAGTTAATACATCTAACAAACGTTCCCTAGATGGTAGATTGCTTTAGGGACATAATTCCAAATTATTTCTATGGATTACATCTTGAGAGAGAGTTAAAACTTAAAATTTATAATTTTCTTGGAGAATCTATAATTTCCATTATTCCATGTAGGACGGAACTTATTGATCTTATGGAGCTAAAGAGTCATTTGGAAGATCTAATTCTAAAGGAGTTATCTGACCTGACACATATTCTAAGGGTTCACCAATGATTTAAACCAATAATGTGGATGTGACCAAAGGCTATTCATGGATTATAAATGGATGAATAAGCATATAGTTAATAACTAATATCAAATTCTTCATATAGATGATTTATTTGACTAACACTGAGGAACTAGGGAATTCTCACAGAGCGACCTAAAATTGGCCAATCAACAGGTGCGAGTCTGGATACCAGATATACCCCATACAACATTTAATAATAGGTATGTTCTTTATGATTATATCATTATTCCATTCGGTTTTAAAAACATGTAATCCATCTTAATACTGTTGATGAATAAGGTATTCTCCCCCATCTAGATTTTTTTCAAAGTGTTTGTGCCTGAGATATTGGTGTATTGTCTCACTCATATAGACTAAGATAAGAACCCAAAGATCATTTTAAATATAATAATAGAGTATCATATTTGTTATTATATTTATATGTTCCAATTATATATCCCCAAGGTTCACTTATTGAGAAATATTATCTCACATTCTTGGGTATCAGTTGACCTAGAGAAGGGGACTTTTGTGTTTTCATAGGAGCACCCCAATAAGCTGTTTGATATATGGTGTTTCTTAGGGATGGTTTGATATTACATGGGTTTTATATGAGACTTTAAATTCATTTATTCATCTATTTCTGGTCAAAAATGGATGGGTGTTATGTTCATGTGGTCATAGTCCTTTCCGGTGCGAAATGGATTGATTTTACCATCACATATTCTGATTCATCTAAAGCCTGGAAAAGGCTATACAATGTACTATGATGTATTATGTTGAAGATTTGTAGTATTGATAATAAATGTGGACATAGTAACTATATAAGGGTCCCACTAATTTAGACCACATATTCATAATTACATATTTCATGACGTTGATATAGTAGCTACTTTTCAAGCATTACACTGATAGAGACAATATCTACTGGGTGAGCACATTATGGTGTATACAGACTATAAGAGCCTCAAATATAGATTTACAAAACATGATTTGAATATCAGATTGTTAATATAGTTTTAATACTCCTAGATATTTTATTTTGAGCTTTCTTATATGGATGGAAAGGAAAATGTGATAGCGGATGCCCTTAGTTAGAAAACCAAGGCACATGCCATATATGAATCCAATGATAAATATAAAGTGATGGACCTATTTTATGATCTAAATAAAGAGTAAAATAAGATTAAAGATCATTATGCTCTCAAATTCTTGATAGTTACCTCATCCCTCCTTTATAGTCCCAATAAAAATTAGTTTTTTTAGTTCTCACAGGCGAGTTCTCCAAGAGAGTTTTTCTGGTGGGGAACTACCTATAAATTGGTTTGTTGCCGGAGATGACATCCTATGTATACATGATTTTTTATATGTTCTTAAAGATATTATGGAGTAACTGATACCATATTCCCACAAATATTAGTGTAAATTTCATCCTAGAATCTCCATGATGTATCGATATATATGGTGCTAGTATTGGTGGTTTGGGATAAAATGTTATATAACATATTTTATAACTTGGTGTTTAACCTATCATAAGGTGAAGGTAGAGCACGAGGGTTAAGTTGATTATTAAAACCATTATCATTCCTAGAATGGAAATGTGAATATACACCTACAAATTTTGTAGTCATATTCTTAAGATCGCCGAGAGTTAGCAACAAAGTTTGGGTAGTAATGGATCTATATAATAATATATCCCACTTCCTTCTTATATTTTAGACATTATTTGTTTATGAGCTGGGAATTTTATATGTTAGTGAGATCATTTGACTACATGGGTTCTATCATAGTATTATTTCATATGAGATTCTAATTTCACATAATAATTCCAATAGTGGTTATAGAAAAATATGGATATATAGTTGCTTCTACGCATAGATTTTCAGCCTCTGACTGATGTCTAGTTAGAATAGATGATTAAGGTATTAAAGGACATGATATAAGAATGTTTCCTTGATCTCAGAGGTCCATGGGAGAAGAATATTCCTGTCAATGAGTTATCCTATAACAATAGATTTCACGTGACGATTCAGATGGCTCTTTATGAAGCCTTGTATGGTAGGCCATTCTATTCACGCCAATACTTGTTAGTGATAGGAGAGGCAGTGAAGCTTGGTCCTCATCTCATGTACGAGACATTAGTGGAGGTTCAAATTTTCAAAAATCTTATTATTAGTGAAAATACTATATACAAATAGTATGAAGATCATCATCAATGCCTAATTGAGTTCGAGGTCCACGACCATGTTTTCCTAGGGGTATCACTTAGAGATACGTATAGACAGATTCAAAAGCAGGAAAAGTAATTTTCTCATTATGTCAGGCCATTTTAGATTCTAGAGGGAGTCAATTTGCTTTCTTTTAGGTTTATATTACATCATAGGTACTAGAACATGTGCGATTTATTCTATATATCATATATGCACCTTTATCATACCGACCCATATCATTCTTTTTATCATAATGAGGTTTGTCAAATGATGATTCTTCTTTTAAGGATTATACTTTTATTCATTTTTTACAGAAGGAAGGGGGATCCACAATGTCAGTATTCCCATTTATGATGGGTCATATAGATGTAAATAAATATACAAGATGAGACACATGTGTGGGAGGCTGATGTACAAGCTCAGTGGCTATGGGTTTTCTCAAATAGTGTTTAGACATCCTTGAAAGGTTATCACAAGAATGATATCCTTTTAATGGGGAAGACAGTAAGATCCTAGTTTTTAATTATGGTATAAATCCTTTGAATTTTGGTCCTATTCATTACTTTGTACCTAATATGGATTCTTGGTGAGTTCATGGATGTTTCAAGCATTTCCACGGATAGTTTGGAGCTCGGAATCTAGACCTGTGGAGAAAATAACTATGTTTCATTTTTAGCAGAAAGCATGTGAGTCAGTTTTCATGGTATCCATAATCTTGATAGGGCTACAAAGAGGTACTAAAGAGTCCAAATGGTTCTAGGAAACTATACCTCCAATGTCATACACCCATGTTGGTGGCTCTGTAGTTCTTTTTTGCAAATGGGTTTCCACTGTTTGCACACTGTTATTCAAACTATTCATATGAAACCATTTGGGGTACCTATATAAGTATTGGGAGGTGAATTTTAGGCTCTCAGTTTCGAAAACCATGTGAAAAAACAATGTGAATCAGTTAAAATGGGCTGAATGTCTATTTTTTTACTATAATTATTATAATATCAATATTTTTACTCCCCATTCCTCCAGCGGATAGAAATGAACCCCCCTCTAGTTGAATTTTCTCAAGATCCCTCTACAAAAGCATTATGATATATCATACATATAGAGTTTGAGAAATGAAATTTTTGATTCTTTGGATTCCTCTTGGAAATAGATCAAATGAATTACCTTATATACTCTATTTATATTTTCATCTTTTTCTCTATTTTGGTGCAGGATCATATGCCCAGTTTTTCAGGATTTTGATATGTTTTTCTTTTTTATGTTGTTCCAAGCCGAACTAAGGGTTGATATTGGAAGAGGATAGTGTTATAGGATTGTGGTTTGTGGTATATGACTCGTCGCTCATTTCTATCTACTTTTTAATCTAAATTCATTGTAAACACATCGATATCATCAAGACTGTATTATTAAATTCATATCCTATGATTATAGTCATCAGGATCTTATTGTAGAGCCCTTCCTATATTGGATAATCATGTTGTTAGAGGTTATTACCTCAACCCAATCCACCCCAACTAGGGTTATTCATTAATTATTCTACTTGTGATTTTTCTATGAATCTCTATGACACTATTCATGAGTTCTCTCAATTGACTCATATATGGTATGTGTTATTATAAATATAATTCATCATTAATTTTCAAATGTCAGGTACATGTATGGATACCTATTAATTCCTTTATGGACGATTTTTAAATCAAATAAATAAGTGATTAAATTTTAAATGGAATGAATATTTATTGATATCACATGTCCTAGTTAATATTATTAAATTACAAATGGTTTCATTCCCTTCACCCACCATCTCATGTTTAAGAATGGTAATAGAATAAGCCTAAAAATAGAATATGGAATGAATGTATTATAATATTTCATGTACTTTATTTATTGAACCCATTAAATTATTATAAATTAAATTGGTGTATGGTTGCATGTCCTTCAAGCCTTGTCAGATAGAATTAAATGAATTTGAGTGACCTACTGAATCATTAAATGAAATGTTTATTATATGGATAGAAATAAATAATAAAATATTTATATGGTGAATATTTTATGTCAAACATTTTACCTTAATAGGTTTTTAGGGTTGATCTTGTCTAGTATTTCTAAAGGAATTCCTTGATCACTCGTATGATTACATTGCGATTAAAGGAGATGATTACAATGGGAGATACCCACCTTGAAACATAGTCCTTATCTACTAGTGTATGAATAACATGACATCGTAGGATCCCCTCACTAGCTTCATAATATTAGGATTCCATGGATACACCCCTTGGATCTAGGTTGATGTCTTTCAACATGTGTATCCATGGATTTACGCCATTGGGACCAGTCTCACATAGCCCATATTACATTTGATGAGATGTTTGGACTCAGTTAGACCGATTTATAATGTAATTACTTGTGGATTTCCCAACAGATTATAGTCAGACCCTGTGTCCATATTAGATGACATTATTGAGGTGGACCATGTCTTGAGGTCAATGATTCCTTGGTTATTACCTTGGATCCTCTTTCATTATTATCAGTATTATAAGATTCCTTGGTTTCACCATAGATACTTTTATAAAATGATTATAAAAAACAACATGTTTGAAAATTATTAATAATTAGATGATAAATGATTAAATGATGCAAATTCATACACCGTCTAAATATGAAGGAGGTACTGTAGTGGGGAACTCTAGCAGTACTATAGTAGTGGTGGAACTATAGAATCAGTGATACTATAGAGGAAGTGGCACTGTAGTAGGAACTATAGTAGCAGCAATATTATAATAGGGACTGTAGAATCCTAGGTATTGTAGAAGTACTATTCACTAAAGGGCCCTTTGGGCTAAAAAATGATCTTTAAATCCTTGTATTCAGGCTACTTGGACTTGGGAATTTGGTCTATGTAATGGGAATCTCTCTACCCAAACAAATTATTGGTTTTTTTCTTTAATAATAAAATGAGGCTTTAGCCCCAACCTTTAGTGTATATATATATATATATGCCTTCACATTGTTAGTTTATATTTCATAGATTGGATTATATAGACACAATTATTGGTGGAAAACTAAAATATATCATAAACCCTATTTGTGCAGCCGATGGTACTCAAATAAATTATATGTATTAAGATGTGGATAAAGGGATGCTTCCCCCTTCAGACACAAGAAATTTATTTCTAGAATTATCATTTACCTTTGTAGTATATGATAAGTCTAGTGACTGGGATACATGGTTAGTTTATGGTGGCTTTCGATTATTTTTAATTCTCTACATTACATGCTACCATGAAAACTAGTTTTCTAGTTTTTAGAGACATGACATGTATCATCATAATTCTATATACGATTTAGTTTCTATATTTTGATTAATATTAGTTCTTGGATGTTTATCCATCATCTGATACAATTTTTTATTAATTTTAATGATTCCATTATTTACTTATTATTATATATGCACTATTCTATACTCTCACTAAAGGGATTTTTTTCCTCACAGACAAACCATAAGCCCTCCATACTAGTCAAGTGCCTCTAGTTTATGGGTAGGTGTGGTTGAGGCCATGTGGCCCACTAGATTGAGTAACCCATTTAGTTGCTTACTAGTCAGGATATCACATGATAATTCTTTATAAATTTAATCATGAATGATAAATTATCTCAATGCCCTTCCGTATTAGGCCGATGTAGGTAGAAGAGGAAGGGTGTTACTCGGGAAACCAGAACTATGTGCATTATTTATAACTATACTACATTTCCATCATTATTATGACACAAAAATGGTTTATTAAATATTGACAGACTAGATGGAATTAAAAACCATTTCTAGTGGCCAATAGAGTCTACCTAACACACTAATCTTAGAAAATTTGGGTACTCAAGAAGACATCATGGATTCCAGTAGGGATAAGGGCATGCTTCCAGTTACAAATGTTAGATTTATTGTTTTGTTGGAGTGGGTTATAGGACTGGGGTATGGGGAAAAATGCTATCCAACTAAAGTATTTTGGTCCTTTTACTTATTTTTGGTATATTGTATGTTCGATAACCTAATTCATTTATAACATATATACCATTTTTTATAACATTACTTCACCATCATTTCATATATGACATTGATTGATGTGAATACTGGGTTATTATGTAGTGGTTGGTTTTTTATGCTGTTTATAAATCTATTGTGATTCTACAAATAATTGATATGATTATACCATTTTCATACACTCTAATCATGATGGTATAGTCCCACTACTGTTCCACCACGAATCCTCACTACTAATTGTCTACCTCTAGTGTACGGGGAGGTGCACTTGTGATGAAGTGGCCAACCAGTTTTAGGACATCACATTCATTTTTACACATGTTTCACTTTTTTAAAAAACATTAAAGGAATATTTATTTCATTTGTATTAGTGATATGTTTTTTTGTATTTTTACTAAAATGTAATAGAATATATATTTTAACATACATGATATTAATTAAATTTCCCACTAACATTACCCCTCATAGCATTGAAGCATCTTTTACATGTTTCCATGATTTTTTAAGAAAACATTTTCCCAAACATTTTGATATTTATTTAGATTTTTAATTGGTTATTCCAAAATGAAATAGCTATTTTCATAATGAAATATAGAATGTGATTTATAAAAGAATTTTAATTTATGCCAATATCCTTTGATGTGAAATTTTCTTTAATATGGATATAATACAAGGATACCATCCTTAATATTTATCAAAGTGGTATAAGATTATGATGATGAGAAGTTTATGAAACCCATTTATATTACATGGGTTATGCAAGGTCGAATGGATGAAATTTTTATGGAACAAAGCTCTTTTACACATTCTATGATACACTATAAATGTTTTATGATCATGGGGATAACATTTTTAGAGAATATTAATTTGATACATGGGGATGGAATTGTACATCACTATAATACATTTGGTAATGAAAAATATCTCATAAGATAATAAGAAATAGAATGGGGAGTGAACCCAGTATATTAATGGGATACATCTAGTATTATTTTATTGAGGGTGAACCATGTATAAGGATATGATAGAATGGGGCGTGATATCAATTCACTATGTTACTCATTTGAATTATACATGAAATGTAAATTAAATTCTATGTTCATGTGGTTTCCCAAAACCTAGGTCTTTTGAAAAATTTCTTCTCTTATGGATCATTTATTCAATTCCTTTATAATTCATGTTTCATAAAATTCCAATCATTATACCATATTTATGGATAATCTCAATGATATACTTGGAATTGATTTCCAAAAGATAAAACCATATTCTCATACCATTATAATCATGTGATTTTTATGTGATCATTGATATCTACCATTTTTACACTTACTGAGAATTTGAGATCATCCATTTATAAATTTCCTTAACCTAGGTTATAAGAAATTTATTTATGGATGGTATTCCTAATAAGTGTACTATGTGAGAAGATCATTGTTAGTGATATTAAATATCTTTTGTGAAATAAGAATATTTTGTATCTTTTCAACAAAGACACTAAACAATTATGAAATCAAATATTTATTTGTAAATTACATTTAATATCCATATAGTAAATTTTAATATATATATAAAATAGTTATTGGACACTATATTGGGTATTAGAAGGATGTTTAGTCTATATATAGAGATTATGATAATAGAACAATACTGTAAAAAAATGTTGATATATATAAGTATATAAAAACATACAAATGTTTTTTTGGTAGAGATTATCCAGTTTTCTAAATAATACTTCCATATATGGATAATATAGGTGGACATCATTTAGGTGCAAATTCATCTAGGGATAATTACTCAAAAAATAGTTGATCGAGTATATCTTAGCAATCATTATTATAAACAACGAGTGTTCCCTTATAGTGAATCTTATTTTACAAACATGTTGGGATATTCTAGGTTCAATTCACTTTTAATTTATAAATTTTTATGATGTATTTGAAATAAATTGATCTAGAATGACCTAGGTTAAACCTATGGTATCATATATTAAAAATATTTTGTTATGAATTAGAAAACCTATAAATGATTTTTCAGGATTAGGTTGGTTTATTTTATTATTATTTTTACCACTATATATATTTTTAGTGTTATTAAATAACTAGAACCAGAAGTAATAATGTCAATGGTGAATGTGAAGAAAAAATAAATGATTTTCCTCTTGATTAGAAAAATATTTTAGGATATGCAATTCAAAATACAGTCTCCATTCTTTCAAAATTATCTCAAGATAAGAATATTTTTGAGTATAAAAATGAAAAAATTAAGGAATAAAGATCAATTAACTCCATCATAATCAAAAATACACCTTCATTTATTTTATCCACAAATCTATGAGTTCTTGAGAAATGGGATAGTAACAATGAATGGAAATTTTACATTCTACATTGTTTAATACATGAAAGGTTTATTTTATATGTCTACTATTCGTAAGGTAAAGAATATTAATGATGGAAACTTATCAAGAACATGAGGAAAAAAGATGAAATAATGTCCATGGAGTGGAATGAGATTATGATCATATTTTTCAATATTTTCATTCCTCATATTCTTCATTTGAAAATGGAGAAGGAATTCCTTAAGCTCTAGGAAAATGATGATCAATCCATTACTATCTATGATGAAAATTTTAATAGTATTATCATGCATGCTTCAATAATTATCATATTACATGAAAGTAAAACTAATATATTCTTTAGTAGCTTCAAACAATATCCAAAATGGGATTTATACATTTTTTAATGCACTAGCTATGAGTAAATACTTTAATGTGCTTTCAAGGTGGAAAAATGTGACTGGAGTCGCCCATATATCTCTTAGTTTTGAAAAAATATGAAATTTAAAGGAAATTATATAATAAAAACCATGTGATGATAAAGATAATAATTTTTCCATGCTTCAGGTGTGGAAAGAAACATGGTGGAAATTTCCATAAATGGGTTGGTAAATGTTCATAAATGTTTTAGGGGTGGTCATTGGGAAATTCAATTAAATATTAATGGTAATAAGAAATTTGGTAATTATGTAGGGATATGATGTTCATCCTATAGTAAAATTCATAGTAAAACATCATTACTGTGGGGTTATTGGAATTATCTACTTCATTTCCCCCATTTGAGGGTTAACTATTAGTTGAAGGTATGATATTTGTTATTCCAACCATTGATGTGGAAGTGTATAGGTTTTTATATATTTGAATTTTAATATTATATAGTATATGGGTTGTTTCAATGATATTCTAGTTATAAGCCTCATGAAACACTTAAATATTATATCACAGTTGTCATTCTTCAAGTATTTGAAGGTATAAGTTGAATGATACTGATAACGAAGAAAAGTGATTTATTGGAATGCGATATTTTTAAAAAACATGATAAAATATAACCATTAATATGTGTCAAATGTTGTGTTAATAGTGTTTATTTGGTATTGAGACATATTTCTGATTGTTAAAGTAAACTTTATAGTATTTATGACCCCATACTTGATTAGTGATTTGCTAATAACATTATTTACTGCATTTTTGGATTTATAGAATATATTTAATAATGATTGATTTTATTGTAGGAAAAAGGATAATGTCAATTTTTTGAATCATTTATGATTCTAATGTGATTTTAAGGTGTTTTATATTATTTTAGTTAATAATTATAAATTTTTAAGTGAATATATGATCATTTTATTCATATGTAATGCTTGTGACTTCATGAACTAAATTATATTGTTTGAGGATGAATATTAATGTTGATCGTAGGGAAAAAATATGTATATAATATTTAATATTTTTTTGGTTTGAGTTAAGTTAGATATATTAGGGATTATTCAAAATTATAGCTATTTATGAAATGGATTTTGTTGAATATTGGTAGTTATTGTTGAGTTTATATAAATTATTGTAACATATTTAACCATATTAGATAAAATGTGCAATACATTTTTTTTATTTAATATTTAGAGAATTATGTAAGGAATTTTTATTATTTTATGGATCTTATCACTCATGAAAAGAAAAATTTAGTGCTTTAGGCATGATATAGACAACTTTAGTATTCATTTGACAGAGTTATATATGTAGCAGAAATTCGTAAAAGAAAAACCAAATGATGGAATAGTTCTTAATAAATGGATAGAAATAAAGTCCTTCTTTTTTTATTTTTCTCTATCCTAATACTAAAAAAATCCGTCACATTTAGGAAAATAATCTTTAAATAGAAATGTTTCCCTTTTATCATTATTTCTATTGAAATTGTCATCTTTTCACCCCCTCACTTATTTATGGGTTTTTTTCATTAATATTTCAATAAAAAAGTTCAATATCAATATATATTATCTCTGTGACATTAGTTTTCTTCTCTGGGTTTATAATTATACATAACACAAATGTTATAAATTTTTGGGGACCCAATAAAGTGTTGTTTCTTATAACCTTTATGTTTCCCACATCCCATTTTCAAAGGATGTCTTATTATCTATCTATATGATGTGGGTTTTCAATAATGGTATTTAAAAATATTTATCTTTTGATGAATGATTTAAAATACTTATGGTAAAATTTATTAAAGGGGTGGGGGATAATTGAAAACCCTAAAAATGTGGTTTGAATGATTAATAATATCAGTAACATTCTTACCACACAATAATGAGGATTAAGAAAATTTAGATATGTTTTATAAATATTACTCTTTATATGCGACCACTATAACCTAGCCATTAAATTTGTATGAATTAGTATGAATAACCAAATTATAATAAATACATATTAGTTTTCTAATAAATAAAAATTTATTGAGTAATTATTTCTAAATATGACCTTTATTATTAGTGAAGCCATTTGATGATTGAAAAATGGGTCTTTAAAGAAAACATTTTACCAAATTGTCATTATTTAAAAAATAAATAATTTATACAAATTTTATATATTATATTCTTTAAAATTAAAGTAAATTTTTGGAATAATCATATGGACATTATTTTATAGTCAACTAATGATACTATTATGAAAATATTGATTTTCCAATGATAAGTGTAAAATACATTTTAAAAAAAATGGATTTCTAACAAAAATACAATAGTAATGTTGGTTATAGAAAAATTTAAAAAAAATAATTACATTTTGTTATAAAAATATAATTAAATTCATTATTTTAAATTTTAAATTTTATATTTTTATAAAAACTATTTACTTTTACGAATTTTTTTGGATGACTAATTTTGTTGTGTTCTGTGTGTATAATATTTAATTAAACTATACTACTTCTATGAATTGAATTTTATAAAATGGATTCATGATTTTCATTCATAATAATTAATATTATATAAAATGTTCAACATAATTTAGGGTATAATAAATAGAAAAAATATAAAAAATTCATTATAATGGTCAATGTTAAATTTGGTTTACCTGGTGGTGAAGGGTAAAAAAATGAATAAAGGGTGAGTATGGTAAATAAAACATTCCAAAACATATTGGATTAACATATTTTTACAAAATAATATCCCAACTTCTAATCATTTCTCCATTTGGAATCATTTTTATTGTTTATGACATTATTATATTTTGACCTTTTAGAAAATTCCCAGTGTGTCATTTTCCTTCCTTATAAAAGGAAACCCATATTTTCTATTCTTCTCACCAGCTTCGTCCATCTAGATGAACCAAATACTACCAAATTAACATCAAAATTTTCATATCCATGTTTTATAGGTACCGATATTCAGATAAAACTTTTTTATTTGTCCCTAAGGATGGATCAAAAGGACACCAACCGAAGAGGTGTTATTAATCTTTCACAATCTATTTCAATTTATTTATTATTATACCTCATATAAATTTAGGAAATTTATCATAATTTAATAAATAAAGAAATCTCAATATACATAATATTTATAATTATAATTAATCCACCTTCACTCACACTATTTAATATCAAATGGTGTCTCAAAGTATAGCTCATGTGTATGTGTGGACTATTTCTTCCATGCAGTGATACAATTTGTTATCCATCATTATTATTGGTGGATGGTTATGATGAATGGATTAAAGATTATAAAAGATATTTATTAAATAATTAATATTATGTAATTATAATATCATATCTACATTCTGACATTCCCATCCACTAGAAAAAGATTACATCGCTTGTGCTTACGTGTGGACTACCACCTCCACAAAGTGACAAGATTTGTTTTGTGTTTCTATTATATAGGGATTGTAATAAGTATTTCATTTATATTTATATATTTTATTAGTGATATAAATATTTATAGGAAATAATAAAGTAACATATATCAACCATTCCTTCATTTTGTAAGAAAATGAATATAATAATTATGCATAGGTTCGGCCTTCCGTCTCCAGGAATAGTGTAAGTCTTTTTTTACTAATACATCGAATGGATGATTCAATAATTATATATATATAATGAATATATATGATATTTATATAATTATTAAAAATATAGAGATTATGGAACCATGATCAATGTTTATGTACTAGAACAACCTTACTAAATATATCATAAAAATTGAAAAGTTAACACATTAAAATGACGATTTTAATAAGGAATTATTTTAAAATATTGGTTTAAATTTTATATTTTGATGATATATGAAAATATAATTATGTAAATTATTTTTTATAGAATAATAATTAAATTAAATATTGTTTGGTGCTGGCTAGAGAATATTCTATGAAAGTTTATCTTGAGGTAAGGGTTTTATGATACAAATCGATTGTTTACTAGGACTATTTATAATTATGTTTTTGATGGTAAAATTTCTAGAAATAAATATAAATAATATAATGAATTTTCTTATAATATTTATAATTTTTCAAATTTAAAATAATAATTATATTTTCAACTCTTTTTTATATAAAAATATTGATAAAATATTTGTAATAAAAACAGTCATTGTTTTGTCATTGGACGAGAATCATTTTTTACCTTGTCCTTATTTTTGTTAAAATATTTTCAAATTATTTTCAATGTTTCCCGATTATTTTAAAATTAATTTTTAATGTTTTTTGAATTTATAAAAAAACTATTTTAAGAAGATAGTTATTATAATTTTCCTAACAATGTATTTCTGACTTTTTACCAAAAATTATAATATAATAAATGATATAACATACAAAAAAAGAATTGAATTTCCCTCCACCATTATAACTGAAATAATTGAATCATTCTTTACATGTCTCCACAGTTCCTGTGAAATTAAAATATTCCCATAGAATTTTGGATATTTTTATTTTTTAATGAATATATTCCTCAATGAAACAAAAAATTTCTACAATAAATAATCTAAATGATCTTTTAAAGGAATTTTAATTTATGATAACCTCCTTTTACATTACTTAGGATTTAATGGGTTTATGTTACTTGTTTAATGGTTTTAAAATTTCCCAATATGGTATATTATTTTGGTGATAGTATATTTATTATAACAATTTTTTAATGGGTTATGCTATGATGAATTGTCGAAATTTTAATAAACCCCATTACTTTTCAATGGTTTAAAATACCTGATGAATGATTTATGATATTTTAGAACACTTATATATGGATTAGGAGTATACAATGGGTAGTCTCAAAATTATATATCCCTATAATTCATTAGGTAATAATGTAAAACTAAAGGAATTGATTTAGAAGTGAATATAGTTCTATAAAGCACTTGTTCCACTCTGAAAGTGTTTTTAGTGAATCCTTAGTAATTAAAAAATGGAATGAGGAATTTACCAAACCCAATATGGTAGATATGGAAATGACACTTGCCCATGTAAAATACATTAAATTTTTAGGTTTATTCCACAATGTAATGTATTATGCCACTATTTTTCTCTCGTGACTATTGAATTCCTTTATGAATCATATATTATGAACTGCAAATAGTTATTCCATAGTTCAAGATTATGATCTATAATATACCTAGTATGGATTTTAAAATGTTAATATCATGTTATTGTACACTTATTCTCATTTTATGTTGAATTCATCACTAATATCTCTATTTTTTACCATTAATGAGAATTTCTTCAAACCCTTTATTATGATTTATTTCCCCCAGCTATACAGAAAAGTTTCAATTAGCGTATGTCTAAGAAGAATACTATGAGGGACAATCTATGTGGGATATATTGACAATTTTCATGAATTAAGATTATTTATTAAAAAGTATCTAAAGTTATTAAACCTTTATGGTCCTCAAGAGTGAATTTGTGAATTATATTTAATATTAATTTATTAAAATAATATATATATATATATATATATATATATGAATTATATTGGTTTCTATATATTTAAAAACCATTTCATTTCACCTTCTATTACAATTTTTATATTAGTAGTTTAAGATAAAATAATTTTTTAATATTAAATAAGTAAATACTATAAATCAAAACATCGAGATTTGGATAAGTATAATATGAATTCAATGCCATGTATAGTAACCCATTTAAGTCTTCATGAAGACATGAGGATTCCATTTTGAAATAATTTGAATAAATTATAAAAACTTTCCACAAATATCTATATTTTTAACTGTTTGAAATTTGAATGAAAAATAATTATTACTCATAAAATTAAAACATCCCCATAATTATATGCTTATTATATTTTATAATATAATGTGACATGGAATATTTTTTTACAACATGAATTTCTATACTTAATTGACTATGGAATAATCTTAACCATATAACTTCATCCTGAACCACTTTCTTCATTGATTTTTAGGATCATTAGGATCATCTATTTAAGCATAATTTGAATTAAATTATTCTTATTAAAAAACATTATCCCATAATTCTATTGAACTTCATTTAGACATTTAATATTACCTTCTCATGAAATTTCACCTTTATTTTATAATATATAATGAATTATATAATTTTTTATATTTTAGTAAATTCTATATCATAAAATAACAATATGTTATAATATTTTTATATCATATGAAATTTCTATTCACACGATGATTTTCATATTATTAAAACTCATATTTTATGAAACATATATCACGTAATCATCTTATCACATGTGTTTATAATAATAAATTAATAATTATCATATGATATACAATATTATAATTGAATTACATCATAAAAAACTATCTTATATGAACTACATTTCTTATGTAGTAGCCCACTTACATGGTGTCATGGATTATTTGACAATTGAAATAAAACTATAATAGATTAAAACATGATATGATTTACTTGAAATCAAAACCCACCATGAAATGAGGTTGAATATGTATAATATTGTTTCATCCCAATTATAAAAAAATGAATAAATGATGAAAAGTGAGATACAGTTTACCGGTCTCACATTAGTTTTTCAATTTAGATTCCTTTTGTTTATATCCCTTTATACAACATTCCCTTATTAATAAGTCCCATATACCCCCCTATAGTATGAAAATATGTCATTTTTAAACCCTATATGGTGGTTCTTCCTTATACACCACCCCACACACAATCACTTGGTATCGACCCACACTCTTCCACCGAAATCCCTTGGAGATTCTATCGTCCACTTATGATCGAGTTAGCCATGGGCTCACGATGGTTGAGTCATCTCCTATGGATGGATGATGGATATAAATTAATTTTTCATTATAATATTTGAATAATCAGTGGATAAAATTATTCAAATCTAATGTTGTATGTGTAGTATTATATTTCCATCTATTTCCAAATTCCAAACATCCATCTCAATGATTAATTTTAGTTTTTTAAATAAAATGACACATAAAAACAAATATTACTTTTCTATATATCAAAGTAAGTAATGAAAAATTTCATATAATGTAAAAAAATTATAGAATAAACATAAATTGTTAGGAACCCATATTTAACTTTAAATTTGATTTATCAATTACCTTATATACATCCATGTATTTTCCCATCAATAAAAAACCATGAAGTACCTAAAATTTATATTTGTTATTTCAATGAATTTATGAGACAATATAGTTAGTGGAATCCCAATAAATTTAGAAATGAAAACATTTTATTTCCTAAAAATGATATTTTAGATACTTAAGTTTTCATTTAGTTCAATTGATTTCATCAATCTGTATGAAATATTCTCATTCCTTCACATACTAACACCTTTCATTAAAACTTTTTTTCTATAAGGTTCTTAGATTAATCACAGAAAATCCATAATATCCCTTTATATCATCGTTTTCATATTCTTTATCACTAATAATCCATATTTTTTACCACAAAATTAAATCAGTGACATTATATATTTAATACTTTATAGGGATTGGAAAGTGAACCCAATCCACCAATGGAATCTAATAATAATATAAAGGTGTCCCTTGAAGATGGACCTGAAAAAGAAAATGATTGTATTTTCAAATTTATAAACAACAATAATACACTAATGTCACATAAATCTGTTAATTTTTCATGGATCATGATTATTTGTTCATTTTTTTGACTTTTTGTAACTCTTGTGTAATATTATTAAAATTATTTATGATATGACACATGATTTATGAAATATGTTTTATGGGTTATTATTATTTTTGTTATGAAATTAATATTTGATTATATTACTACACCCATAGTATCATATCATTATTAATTGTTATATTTTATTCATATATCTAAAATTTACTCTAATAGATAATTTATGCACACCCATTCTAATGTTTCCATTCACTAGGTTATGATACATAGTATTAAGTGTGATATGATTATAAGGGTATAATGAGTGAATAATATATGTGATATCTATTTAATAATATGATTTAAATGGTTAAAATCTATGAACATTCTAATCTTATAGGATCTGGGGTTTGATTTTGAGGCAACACAAGCCTGACATTCAAAAACAATACATTATTTTAGATGAATATTAAAACCTTTTATAGTTATATAGACCGCATAACTACAAATATTGTTTATATGTGGAAAGTAAATATATAATAATAGTGTTTATTAGATTATATTTTACACATACCAAACATTAATTCATTAATAGTTTCAACACCCAAATATTTTAGAAAATAAAATTTTTTAGATATCAAAAAAGATACGCAACACCCAAAATAAATGAAAAACAAAATATAGTTATTTATTAATGACTATTTTATCCTCAGTGTTGAATAGGTGCTTATTAATAGTAAGAACTAAATTAAGAAATATATATATATATATATATCATACATAATATAAATTCACTGATAAATTCTTCGTAAATAACGAACTAATTTTTAGTAAAGTAATTTTAGTTATAAAAAATATATTTTCTTCAAAAATGATTTTTGTGTATTTTTGGTGAAAATATTAAAATTAAATTTATTCATATTTTATAAAATTAATTTTTGGGAATTATTTTTTTTTAAAAAATTTAATGAGAGTTTTCATGAGGTTAAATATTTGGATTTTCCAGAAAATACATTTTTTTTCAATGAATTGTGAAAAAAATGATTTTTCAAATGGAGTCATTTCTTTTCCAAATGTAATGATGTTTTCAGGTCCCATTATGAATTTAATTTCAGTTCCAATTACATAATTATTATTTATTAGTATTTAAGGCAATTGATTAAATTTTAGAAGTTTTTATGAGGTATTTTATTATATGTTTATTTATGGTTTTTGAAAAAGAATTTATATGAGAACTATTTTAAGGTGAATTATGTTTATCCCTTTTGAATAATTATAAAAAATAAAAATGAGTAGTGATTTAAATTAAATTTATATATGATATTTAAAAAATTATTAAATTCAATTTGTAATTATTATATATAGTTATAGAGTTAATATAAAATAAACTTATGCTTAAAAAATTAATTTTTTGGAAACCATATTTTTCATCGCGTCTTCCGGTTTAATTTTAAATCAAAATTATTTAAATTTGTGAATTGATTTTCTTTTAAAAACGGATTAAATGGATTAAATAATTATAATTTATATTATATAACAATTTCAACATAATGGATGGTTATAAGGAATTGTGAAAAAGTTAAGATATTTTACCAGGGTTATGGTGAGAACATGTTTAATGGGGATTAAACTAAAATGATAAGGGTTACAATGACCTATAAACTTCTATAATTCATATTTTATGGATATATTTTTACATTAACACATATAAGTTTCTATAATGTACCATTTTGGATCATTTGGTCATTTGTGAAATGTGTTTATTACTTTTTTATTTCAGAAATTCCAAGTGTGTCATCTCCATTGGTTATAAAAGGCCACCAACACTCCTATACTTATAAAAACATAGAATAATTTTATTTAATTTATTACCAGACAAAAAAATCTATAATTCCCTAAAAAACTCTATATTTTTTATTTCAAATTGAAATCCAATATATGGGATCTTTAATAATGAACCTAAAAAGGTTTTCTGAAGTAGAGGTGTTATTGAAAACTGATAATTTATAATTGGTTTCATATTCCACCTACTAAAAATATTCATTAAAAATATTCCTATTAAAAAAAATTATTATACATATAATTTTATGTTGCAATTTAAATTCTATAACCTAAATCTATCTCATATTTCATTAATTTAAAACTAATCCAATGTTCGTTTGTTCAGCGATCTACATCCTTGTAAACTGATATAATTCATTTCCCATAGTCGCATCATATTGAAGATTAAAATGAAGGTTTGAAATTATATATATAATATTAATTAAAAATATACCAATATGAAAAGAAAAAATTATCATTTACTTTCCTACCTTTAAATTCACTAATAATTGATAATGACCTTCCTGCGTACAAGTGGATTGCCACCTCTACAAAGGAATGTGATTATTTTTTTCATCATTACATCACATGGATGATATATATATGTCTATTTAAAGAATTTATATGTTATTTTTGATATTAATATCCTTATGTAATGATAATATAATACTTACCTTTCCATAATAATCATTCCAAAATTTGGATGTTACAAATGCATTTGTATGACCAACCTTCTACATGATTGTAACGTAGTTCATTTTTGATATATATTGAGAATACCATAAAAAATCCATGGTGAACAAAATTTTTTAGATAAATTTTAATTGGTCAGTAACAAAAAAATATTGGGAGTAATAAAATTGAAAAAATTATTATTAAATTTTAAATCTAATAAGAGTTCCTTATTAATAATGATAAAGAACATATGAGATGATTTGGACTCAAGGTAAAAAAAAACATAACATAAAACCTTATTTTAAAGACATATTTTCTAAATATTTAACTTATATATCCATGTTTTTGAAATTATTTTATGAATTCTTTTTTATATACCTATAATATTTATAAAATACATATTTATGCCTCTTGTTTATGATAATAGGTTATCCTGATACAACTTTTATGATGGGTTGATCACTCTTATAACTCATGATTTGATGGAGTGAGAACCATTATATCCCAATATAAAATGGATGAGCAACATTACATATCTATAATGAATTAGTTAATTATTATGTTATTTGGTGAATTATTATCTTATTTTTCTATATAGTTAATTGAATTTAACAGGTTATATAAAGATGATATCTCAAGTAACCTAAATTACTTCTTTATTATTACTTATTAGTTTTAATGTAATTAATTTCTTTTCATAAATGTATGATAATGATATTTCAATATGAAGGATAATGACATATTAGGCTACAAATTTAAGTTTTTTAGAAAAGGATTTTCATCAGTTTTCTTAATTTTCTCTAGACCAATAGGTTTCTTATTTTTATGTCATTCATAAACATTTTTGTGCTCATCCCCTAATTAAAAAAATCATAGTTATTAAGGATGGATAAAGTAAAAAACATAATTCAAGTTGAATGTCATAGGAAATTTTTAGGGAAATAATGAATTGTTTATTTTAAAATAATTTTTGTGTGGGAAAATGGATATTTAGTAGAAGTGTTCACATTATCATTAATGGGATTTTTATGTTAAAGTTATGACTTGATTCTATTAAATTGTAACAAACCAATATATTTTAGAAAAATAATGTTCATTGTAATCTAATTTCGCTATAATATATAAGGATTAAGGTTGGTTCTATATATTTGGTATAATAGGAAAGTCACAGATAACTTCAGAGTTTAGGATGATATTTTACCTTTTGTTAAAAATCCTATATAACAATAATTGTTATTTTGCTCTGGAGAAATAGAAATATTTTTGATAAATCAAATGAGTTGAATATGGTATGTAATTGTAAAGGATATTTAGTATTTGTCCTCTATATAATATCATATAATATAATTTATTAGATATACTAACAAAAATATTGTTATTTGTAATAAATGTATGGATACATCAAGAACCAAATTAATAATGAATGTGAAGGAAAATTTGGGGGTTATCTGAATGAGAAACCAAATTGAATGGGAGTTGATTTGTGAACTCTTGTAGTTATTCTTAAAAAGCTGTCAAAAGTTATAATTAACATCATTAACATATGTGAGTTAAAAAATGAAAAAAATAATTTAAAAATGGTTCTCATTGGATGTTCAAGTGATAATCATAAAAATTAAAAAAATTCAAGGGACTATGTTTAGAGAATGTGGGAATTAGAACATAGGATAATTTCTTCAAAATATTGGTAGATGTTTTGTATAATGTAAAGGAGGTCACAAGTTAATAATCTATCAAGTTATAAATTAGCCATTGGATTAAAACTATTAATGAGATAAAAATAATCCCAATGTACCAATAGATTGGTATAAATTTGTGGAATATCAAAATTATGAAAATAGATTCCATGGGAGGAAAGCTCAAGAAATGGATCACTATGATTGAGAATAAAAATTTATATAAATTCCTAAATCCATCAAGGTTTATGATGAGGAAAATAATTATTAAATATTAATGGTGTGGATTATAACATGTTTTTTGTTTTCCTTTTTTCTAACTAATATGACATGAATCATTTTTTTGTTTGATTGAAGGATGTATTATGTAATATGGTGGAAAATCAATGTTAATAGATTATAAAGAAATTTGAGTGATTAAGATGACTATATAGGGATTCAAGATTTATGGTGTAGTGGTTGATTAAATAATAACCATAAGTTTAATTTCAATAATTAAATTCATATGTTTTATGTGAAGTGAGTAATTTTGGGGAAATTTATTGTGTTTTTATATATGTTTAAAATATATATAACTGGAATTGTATCATGTGAAAGTGTTATTTGATGTAGAATTCTCTTTTGTTTTGTAGACATATGATTAATGGTATTGAAAACCATTATGATTTATATGGTGATTATGTTTTTTATGATGTTCATAAAATTTATTGAACTTTTAAAATAATTATTTTAGTATAATTTTAGGAAAATAAATTTGTTTTACATCTAAAATTCTCATGGAGCTTGAACCCCCCCCCCCCACACTGAAGGGTGATATAGGTGTAGTGACTACCACTAGCTTATGTCATATACTGATCTGTATGAAATCATTTTTTCTAAAAAATGATTTGAAAAATAATGATAAAGGCGAGTTTAATAATATATTTTTACCATTTATATAACCAAGAGTTTGAAAATGTATTTAGTCCTTAGTTGAATAATATTATTTCAAAAAAAACTGTCATGATTTTTGGAACTATATATAATTTTGTTAAATGTAATATTATGGAATTTTATTTGAGGAATAATGGTTGAGAAATCATTTTAAACCATATATGATGTTATAATTAATTATTGGAGATTTATTTTATTTATATAAATTATTAGAATATACAGAGGCATATATTACTTGGGAATATACATTTTTTCCTGAGAATTTATAAGTAATAATTATTTTTTGGGGAAATATTTTAAATAAATATCTAATTAATATATGATCAAACCTTTTGTATTTTTCTATTTATATATTAGTTTAGAATCTTCTAATGAATTTTAATGACATTTTTTATTCAATGACATATTATTATCTTTGGGTATTAAAGTATTAGGGATTAATATTGTATTTCCTCATGTAGATGTGAATTAATTTTATACATTTTATAGCATTGTTCTAACCATTTTGATTTTGGTTAATGTATTAATATAGGGGGAATGTCTTGATATAATTTTTTTGAATAATTTGATCATATAAAAGTTAATATTTTGACTTCAGGACTGGAAAAGTTTTCTTTAGCACTTATTGTTTAGATAAAAAATAATGATATTGTGGTTGAATTTGAGTAAAGGATGAAATTATAAATATCATGTAAGTATTTTTACCTCTCTTCAAATCCTATTTGGTATATTAATTCATAAAACCAAGTAAAATTATATTGAATTTGTATTCCTGTAATAATTTACATAGAAATAGATAATATTTTTCATATCTATTTGGTTTATGGTTTTCTTTTTAATGAATTTCTAATAACCATTCAAATTATTTTGATCAATAATATTTATAAATATCAATTATTTTTTAAAAATTATAATTTTATCTATGTCTATGTAATCACATCCCACTAATGTTTTGCTACATGTAATTTTAGTCATGTGCTATTCCAGGTGAACATTTTATTTCCTTTTCTCTACAATAAAGTGGATGTTTCATTAACCATATTTACGATGATGGATTAAAAGAATGGAATTTCAAAATGAAAATCCTTTTATTATAATTAAAATGTCAAAATCAAGTGGGTTAAATTTATTAAATGGTGGATAATGAAAAACTTCGTGATTTCAGACTATAAAACATTATTATATAGTGAACAAGATAGGAAACAAAAAACTTAAATGAACAACAAAGTATTATTATATAACTATGAAATCAATAAATTATTTGTTAAATTGATGGTTAAGAATATTATTAAATATTTTATTATATATATATACCTATCAATATAATTTTTTTATATTCCCAGTAAATATTCAATCAATTTTTAGTAAACTAATTTAATTCTATGAAAATATGATTCTTCAAAAAACAATATTAATTGGTTATTATAAGATGTTTTTATAATTAAATTTTAATAAATTTAAGAGACTACAGTGGATAAAATGATGATTATTTTTTAAATAAGTATATTTGAATTAACATAGGGTGAATACTTGTGATATTTTGGAAAATAATGATTTTTTCAGTGAATAGTTATTAAATACCAATGTTAAAATATAGTTATTTATTTTCTATAAATTTAATAATTTAAAAGTCCCATTATGACTTGAATTTGATTGTAATTAAATTAAAATAAATATTATTTCGTAATATTAAAAACAATAAATTAAATTTTAATAATATTTATACTGGATTCGGGTATAAGTTTATTTTTGGGTTTCAAAACACATTTTTATGAAAAATGATCTATAATGAACAAATGTTTATCAATTTCAGTAAATTATAAAACCCCTAATGTGGAATTATTTATATGAAATATGTTGTTGATATATCAATAAATTTTAATTTAAAAGGCATACAATTATTTTTATTAGTCGTTTAAAATCATGTTTTCCTTGAAAAATACAATTTTTGAAAATCCCTTTTTCCTCGCATCTGGGGGTTTCATTTTAAATATAATTATTCCAATTTTGTATGTTGAATTTGTTAAAATGGATTTCAAATTTTTGGTAATGATAAATTATATTATATAATATGTTTATGATTTTTTTCTTAAAGAATATTTTAAATCTTAAAAATCTTTTACCACGATTAATGTGAAAATGTGTTTACCAGGGAAAAAATAAAAAAATGATAATGGTGTAAATGACCTAAAATATTTTCTAATTCTTATTGGATAGAAATATTTTGACCATATATTATATAATTTTCAATGATAGTCCCCTTTTATCCTTTTTTTTTATTTTGTAAATAATGTGCATAACCTTTTCATTTTAATACTTCCAAGTGTGTCATATGCCCTACTTATAAAAGGTCACCACTATCCTCTCCATGTAACACATCCAATTCTATTTTTTTTCATAAAATACCAACCCAAATATCATCCTTACAACACTACCCATTTCTTAGTGTCATTTTTTCTTTATAATGAAAACATTGAAAGTCTTTATATTTAAACCTAAAGATGCCATCCAAAGAATAACTATCCTTACTAACCCATCATTTCATGTTTTGTTTCTTCTTCCACCACCATAAAATGTTCTTCAAAAAAATTAATATAATAAAATAAGTATCTAAAATATATTTATTTGTTAATATGTATGTCAAATAACATAAATCCATCTCATTATACATTAATTAGGAAACTAAAACATCATTCGTTCGTACGACCAACTATTTCCTCAGTGACAAATTTCTTTCTGTCATTAACTCTCTTAAATATTTGTATTGAATATTTTAATATATATATATATATGATATAGGGAAATATTTAAAATTATTAAAATTTAATATATCATTAACTTTAATTCCTTTCCTCTCACCAAAACATGATTACATCATTCCCATGTATGTGTGCACAACTACCTCCATGAAGGGATGCAATTATTGTTTATTCAAAGATTGAGATGTATGAAGTATATAAGTTTATTTTAAGATATAAAATGTTATTTATGATATTTTTATCATTATTTAATGGTAAACTAATACTTCCATTATTTCAATAGTATTCTCTAAAAATTGGAAATATATCTCATGTGTACGTACGACCTACCATTTTCAGGATTCTAATATAGTTCAAATTTTATAAACATCATTATTTATTTTTTTCAAAGTATAATATATATATTAATATGATAAATATTTCAAAATTATTATTATACCTAATATTGATAATTTCCACATTGACAATAGTCAATCTACCGATGTCATTTTTGAAATATATGTTGAATCCAGTTAAAACATCCGGAATGAACATAAATAATTAAATAATTGTTTATATTAATGTAAAAGATAAAATTATACTAATAATTAATTTGAAAGATCTTCATAATCAAATAAATAATTGAAATATCTAATTTATTTTTGACGATAAATAATTTAATAGATGAATTGGACTTTTGGTAAAAGACACATTAATATAAAACCTAGTTAAAAAGAATTATTTTTTAATATATCCCTTACATGATTAATTTTTAAAAATAATCTAGTAAATATCCTTTAATAAAAATAAATAAATTATAAATCAAATTTTAAGGACTCCATTGACTTTAATAAAGGGTTATCAAAAATAAATTTCTTACAAAATGAATATTATTAATTAGAAAAGACTAAAGGAATAATCTATTTTAATATTTATAGAAACAATAACATTTCCTGCCTCCATAATTATTATTTGATGATTGGTTTCAATTAAAACAATTAATGATATATTCATAAGAAACCCTCATTCCCTTAATCTATGTATATTAGTTTTAAAAATGGATTTTTTAAATATAAGGATATATTAATATTCGAAATTGTTTGGCATACATGTTTAAAAAAGTTGATGTATTTGTGAGGAAAATGTGGAAGATTAAAATGTATCATTCATGATTAATTCCATGAAAAATATTTATGATAAAGATGATCTTGATACAATTTATAGGATCATTTGAACCACATTATATATCATGATATTATTGGTTAAATGTAACATATTGGAAATTTTGTATATTTTTTAGTATAAGGATATATTCTGAGACCGTACGCTCTGAAGAAACATGATTCCGAGGTATAGAGAGCCCAGAATGGAATTTTGAACTTTTTTAGGTACATTCAGTAAATGCCTGAGCGGGTTTTTCTAACATTTGAACCAGTGCTCAGATAAAAAATCTGAGGACATCATTGAATTCAGACAGCCGAGATTCACCTAAAAGAGACTTAACTTTGGCTTACAAGGGTCGAATGGAAAATTTATTTTTTACCATTTTGAGAAAAATAATCAAATATATTAAAACTATTATTTTATATTATTTATCATTCATTGAGAGTCAGATGATGACGCTACGGTGCGGCGATGAGGCTGTGAATTGGTGCATTAATGAGACTCATTAATGACCTGTAACACGCAGTGAAATGATGTAATAAAGGAAGCATAATAGCGAAACTGTTTAAAAAATAAAATAGAATAATGAAATGACGTCGTAGAGTAAAAAAACACTGTGAAATGTTTTCCTTTTTAATCATTGACTCATTAGGTATAGGAAGGTATTAAACAGTGGGGATTCTCTGAAGAAAATTTGGCAAATCCCCTCTCCAATGAAGAATGACGAACACAGGTGGATCTTCATTATCTTCGACGCACCTCTATGAACAGAGTCGGATGTGACAATGTCGAAATCATGAATCCTCAAGGATTAATGCCATGACATCAAACATCAATGAGGTATGGGTTTTATTTTTTATTTCCATGTTCTTCCCCACTTTACTTTTTTTTCTAGAAACGACAAACACTAATCAATACAAAAACATGTTGATCCGCAATTTCAGCATTTATGGGAGAGGGTGACATTTCTTGGGGATTTATAATTCAGGATTAAATACTTGTATGAAATGATTGAACTTCAATCCCAAAACCTCCCCCATGATTTAAACATCTAACGCGGAGGGCCCATGCCGAAACAAAAAAGGCCTGAGCACCTCTGCTCGTGCGTTCTTGGTGTCCACATTCTTGAAGGGGCATCATTTTGATTCCAGAGCTTGAGAAGGGATAATAGTTATCCAACAGACCCTTTGGCACATAAATATTAGAGAACGGACCACCAGAGAATCATTGGGGGCCCACGGAAGAAAACAGTGGTAGAGGTAGGTGGAGGACATCGGCGCACCCGTCGGCGCACTACGGTGGCTGGAACCCTCATTTGGCTCGCCGTGACATCCATGGGGCGACATGGAGCCATGAGAGTGCCGTGTGAAGTGGGTGGCTCACATCTCAGCCACCACAATCATATTGATGAGTTGTGGTCTATCGACTACGACTGGAGGAGGAGGCCACACAACGTCCTGTGGGGCAGAGGAGACTAGACTTGGACTGTTGCCACATCCCTCCCAGCAGCTCCCACCAGCTGCACTGTTTGGCTGGTCAATGGGATGGTGGGCCACATACCATGCCCATTAGTTCAAACCCATGGCCCAGTGGGCCGGACCAGTGCCCTTCAGGTCGGGCAAGACTAGACCGGGTCGTTAGGCGACCCGATGGGAAGGACCTTCGTCCAAACCAGGTTGGGTCCAGTGAGGCCTATTGGGCCTAACCCACTGGCCTAGCTAGACTAGAACAACCTCTACCCAAACTAGGATAGGACGAGTCAGTCTATCTAAATATAGGTATATGGGACTCGTGATCCGGGTTGGTCAGGTCGATCCAACTAGTTCCGAACGGGCCCCATTGCAACCAGTCCCCTGGTTACTAAAACATCGTATCTTGCAAACCGTGCATCGAATTGATGAGACTTTTGCGGTGTTAGGACCCTCATGATTGGGAGGGTCTTTTAGCCTGCTTTTTGGATACTTTCATAGATGTCAGGATGTGACAAATGTCTTGAGAGTGGTTATCCAAAAAACGCTATCTACGGAACCCTATAGTTTGCTAAGAGCTGAAGACTACTCAACAACAGCCCGGCGGTAAGGGGCTCTTTATGACCCGGCAGGCGCACATTAATCGATAGGATTTTACCCCAGTTCGACCATGGTGGGAAGCGGCTCTGTGTGACCTGAAAATCCCATGGTGGAGAGGGCTCTATGTGACCCTGCATACCCATGGAAATCTTCCAGGATGAGTACCACAACAGTCCAATGTTATTGGGAAGAGGCTCTGTGTGACTCAGTTGGCTCACTGTACTCCATAGAGTAGGGGTTCTCCAGCATGTGAGTAGTTCTTTGGTATGACCGATGATGCTACTATGACAATTTAAATGTATACTTGGTGTGAGTTATCTTATGATTATTTCTTTACATTGAGGATTGTTGTGTGGTATTTCCTTTTTGGTTTGGGGTCCCTACTATGTTTCGTGTTACTCACCCCTGCATAGGCCCCACCCATGCATGTTGTGTCCTGTACAGATGATCAACGCTTCAATAGAGACCTTGCTATATCGGGACTTAGAGGAGCCCAGTGAGATAAGACTGATCTAGGGTTCGATGGTGGACATAGTGGCATAGGACTAGTTGGAGCCCAGTAGGACCAGGTAGATAAGACACACTACATCGTCTTCTAGTAGCATTACTACAATTACGATCAGGTGGGATTTTCCACTGATGGCCATCAAAGCTCCTTTTAGTACTTTGGTGTTTCAGTTTTTTTGTTGGGTCTGTATTCTGGTCCACTTGTTTTTAGTTGTACTTAGAACTAAGTCTTGTTTTAGTATACGTTTTCCCATTTATGTGTGTTGCGACGTGGTTGGATGTGTGTGTGCATACAGTTACATAGGAAAATGCCTCCCACTTGCATTTTGATGCCTTCTTCACTAGTCGCCAACCCCTGGCCTTCAGGAGGTGGATATGGGGTAGTCACGACCCGGGTCCCTGGGGACAGGTCATAACAATGTTGTATCCAAGGGTGGTCGGTTCCCCTTAAATGATCGGTTGTTTGTGTTTAGTTTTGGAGTAATAGTGTTAAATTTTTCATGTCCGACCATCAGATTCGGGGAGTCCAATATTGGTACGGCGGCCGATGTATCCATACACCAGGACCTTAAATATTTTTTTCAGCTCAATACATGAAAACACTATTTCCATATGTGTCTCCTTATTTTAAATTAGAGTCGACTCACCAGGTATAACCATCTTTCTCGGTATATCTTGATCAATATCTAGATTCCTTCATGATGATGATCATCCAAGATCCCGATATGTGAGGACAGCCTGCCTAGTGATGATGCGTCTGTTTATGGACCAGTGCTTTCGGTGGCCCCATCGGATGATGCACTAGTGTTACCACCACCCGATGGTCAGTATCTACTATCGGAAATTCCAGCACAAGATGTATTTATTCTTAGTGACCTACATGAGTTTCATAGACATAGACCTCCCATGTTCAGAGGAGAGACGGATCCTCAGGTCACTAAGGACAAGCTATAGGTTGTGATGTGGGTCTTCCTCATTGTGAGGACACTGATTAACTACATGGAGATCTTGGTAGCGAGTCTTCTACAGGGCTCGATAGAGCGATGGTTGATATTGACCACCCTGACTCACGATGATGCGACCCTTACCTGGGCAAACATTGAGCGGCTTTTCTAGTAAGAGTTTTTCCCCGCATTCTTGCACTCTGTGCACATTCAAGAGCTTTTGCACCATTAGTAGGGCCACATGATGATAGCTTAGTACTTAGAGAAGATAACCGAGATATATCTATACTCCATGGACATGGTTCAAACCCTTTTATTTAGGGATCAAGCCTTTGAGAAGGGACTAAGGTGGGAGATCACGACATCAGTGCAGTCTCTCAGCATCCCTACCCAGGACGAGGTTTTGGAGCGAGCCCTTATTTTGGATAGATTCTTGGTGGAGTAGGAACCGACTGCTAGATCCACCAGCAGACCCCATGAAAAAGATTAATTAGTATGTTGTAGATAGAAAAAAATGGGCCCAAGCGGGAAAGGCCATTCAGAGGCTAGCAACATGACTTAGGGTCAGTAGTACATGGCTCCTATTCCATGGGAATCCAGGAAGTGATTTACATGCTACGGGATGGGAAAAATGGAACGTGACTACACAACCTTCCATAAGTATGAACAACAAATGGTCAAGATACTGTCGAGGTAGAGGTAATGGTTTGAGCAAGGAGGTTCATAGGGTGACAGATGTGGAAGGGGAGCCAGCTGACTAGCATGCGGTGGGTGACAGTTTGAGGTGTTACCGCTACCACCCCCAGGTTGTCCTCCCCGACCTTAGGGAGCAGGTAGGCAGGGGTGAGCTCAGCTCCAGGCATCAGAGTCTTATGACCATGATTCTCAAGTGATGATCTTAGGTATAATCTGTGTATTCTCCACCCTATCTGCAATTCTTATAGACACAGGTTCTAGTAACTCATTCCTTACCACATTTCTCATTTGGAGCATGGATATTATGATGGAGAAATTTGCTCAATACTTATGGCTAGAGGATCCTATAGGAGGGGATTCGATGATCACACACTGGCTCTAGATGTGTGAGCTTAATATTAGAGGTAAAATCTTCGGTTGTGATCTCCGAGTAGCGGCGTCAAGGCCTAACAGTGTCATCTTGGGATTGGACTTGTTATCCACAGTCCACGCTCAAATATACTATTTATGGTGTATAATACTGTGTGTCCATAGAGATGAGACCAGGTTTTCCTTCACCTATGAGATAGAAACCCTCATAGCATATGACAGACTCTCTAAGAGGAGGGTGTAGTTGATCACTCTCCAGTTTACTAGCCTCACCCTTGGTGTAGTGGATGAGAGGAGTCTATGATTTCCTATGGTGGTGGATGAGTATGAGGATGTTTTTCCTTAGGATGTTTTGATATTTACTCCTCATAGATACATATATTTTAACATTTACCTGTACCCCGAGACAACACTGATATCCACCAAGGCATATCAGATGGGTCCCGTAGAGCTTCACGAGCTGAGTGTACAACTAGAATACTTTTAGAAGAAGATGTTCATAAGGTCCAGTGTTTCACCATGGGGAGACCTGATGTTTTTTTCAATAAAGGATATAGGGATTATGATGTTGTGCATTAACTTCTAGATCCTAAAATAGGTGACTGTGAGGAAAAAGTATCCATTTCTGAGAATTGATGACCTCTTTGACCTGTTGAAGGGAGCAAAGTGGTTATCAAAGATAAACCTTATATCAGGCTATCACAACCTCTGGGTATGAGATGAAGATGTACCAATGGTTGCCTTCAGGTGATGGTACGACCATAATGAGTTCTTGATGATGACTTTCGGTGTGACCAACACCCCAAAAATGTTTATGGGCCTCAGGAATATGATCTTTTAGCCTTACCTTGGCTGGTTCATCATGGTCGTCATTGATGTCATCTTGGTGTACTAAACATCGGTGGAGGGGCACGCTATATACCAGTGGATATTCCAAGATACACTCTGATAGTACCATATTTATTATTAGCACTAGAAGTTCCAGTTTTGGATTCAGGGGGTTGAATTTATGGGTTACGTCATCTCAGAGGATGGAGTTGCGGCAGATTCATTGAAGATAGAGGCAGTTCTTTCTTGGGATCCACTCATGAGAGTGACTAAGGTTTGAAGATTCTTGGGGTTTGTTTTTTACAATAGTATATTCATAATCTAATTTTCTAGAGTACCAAGACACTTATCTGATTTGACATGGAAGGGACAACCCTTTATGTTGACGGAGATATGTCTGTAGAGTTTCCAAAAGCTAAGGTGTAAAATGACTACTACCCCCATCTTGAGACTGCATGAGGATGGCGTTGGGTATGTAGTTTACTATGACGCACCAAGGATCTGACTGGGTTGTGTCCTAATGTAGGAGCAAGTAGTGATCGTCTACGGCTCACACCACTTGAAGCAGCATGAGTAGAACTACATGACCCACAACCTGGAGTTAGTAGCAGTTTTCTTTTCCATGAATATGTAGTGGCACTACTTAAGGTTTGATCATGTTATTGTTTACTCTGACCACAATATTCTCAGGTATATTTCCACCCAGAAGGATATGAACCTGAGATAGTAGTGATGGATAGAGTTACTCCAATACCATGACTTTGAGATAGTCTATACTTCTGGAAAGGGGAATGTGGGGACATACACACTCAGTTGGAGGACCGGTTTGTAACTACTGAGTGAGGCAAGATAGTAGTTGTCCATGAGGAAGATATAATTCATATATGATGGTGTAGTTTCTTAATATTAGTTAATGACTATTACTCACCCACTATTACAGTGAGTCTGTGGGGCACAACTGGTGGATGTTGACTGCGAGGTCTGATGTGCTTGGTTATCCTCAGGACAGGCTCCTGGAAGCTTTTCGATTGGTGGGGAGCATTACTTATTTTTCAGAGGGTGCACCATAGTGCCATTTATAATGCAGGAGGAGTTGTTGATGGAGTTATATACATCCCCCTTGGCGATATATCCTGGAGTGGAAAAAATGTACCAGGATCTCCTACATCTATACTGGTGGTCATGGATGAAGAAATAAGTGGCCGAGTTTGTTTCATGTTGCCTCAATTTTCAGCAAGTGAAGGCTGAGAATGAGGTTTTAGTAGGCTTATCCCATCCACTTGAGGTACCAAAGTTGAAATGGGATTGTATCTCGATGGACATTGGGACGAGGTTACCGAATACATTAAGGGGGCACGACTCTATCTGGGTGATCGTTTACTAACTCACCAAGTAAGCTCACTTTCTACCCATCTGGGAGCAGGGACCGGTATATGGATTGGGATTTCTCTACATCCATGAGATAGTGCGGCTCCACAGGTTTCCTTTGATCCTATTCTCAGACCGTGATGCCCTCTTTACATCCTAGTTGTGGAAGGGATTACCAGAGGTGTTTGGGACTCAGTTATGCTCAAGCATAACTTTTCAACCCCAAACAGATGTTAAGACAAAGAATACCATAAAAACCTTGGAGGGCATGCTTCATGCTTGCGTCCTTGATTTTGGTCAAAGTTGGGAGGACCACCTACCATTGGTGGAGTTCGCATAGGACAACTACAATCAGTACACCATTGGTATGACACTATTTGAGTCCATGCATTGACAGCCTTACAAATCACCCATATTCTATAGAGACATAGGGGAGTCAGCTCTCATAGATCTAGAGTTCGTATGAGCTACCACAGAAAAGGTGCAGATCATCCCGAAGAAGATGAGGAATGCACAGAGTAGGCAGAAGTCTTATGTCTATAAGAGAAGGATACCCTTAGAGTTTGAGGATGGGGATCATGTGTTCCTTTGGGTATCAACTCGATGTGGATTGCAGAGATATGGCCAGGGGTGGCAAGCTATCTCTAAGGTTAATAGGACATTTTCATATCTCAAGAAGAGTTGGAAAGGTGGCGTACTGCCTAACCCTTCCCCCAAAGACGCACCGGGTTCATGATGTTTTTCACATGTCGCAGGTGAGGAGGTACGTGAATAATCCATCACACGTGATTGGATAGGGTGAGATATACATTGACGATGTGAAGTCATTTGCAGAGTTCGTAGTAGAGATAATGTTTTGAAAATAGTGGGTCATATGGGTGGGTTTGATTCCTATGGTGCAAGTTTTGTGGAATCATTACAATCTCTAAGAGGGAACATGGGAGTGGGAGGCTCAGATTCATGTCCAGTACCCCCATATGTTTGTTTAGTTTTTGTTTGGGCTTTTAGGAGATAAATCTCTACAGTTGGGAGAATGTAATGTCTCAGAAATCCAATGTAATTTTTTTATTATATGGAATTATTCTGAGACTACACGCTCTGATGACATGTGATTCTGAGTCCCATAGAGCCTTGAATGGAATTTTAAATTTTATTAGGTATGTTCAATAAACATGTGAGTGAATTTTTCTAACTTCTAAACCAGTGATTGGATCAAAAATCTGAGGGCACCATTTAATTCAGAAAACTGAGATTTTCCAAGAATGGACTTAACATTGGCTGGCAAGGGCTGAACGAAAATGTTTATTTTCTGAGTTTTACGAAAAATAATTAAATAATGTTAAAAATTTATTTATATTCTTTATAATCCAGTGAGCAGAAGACAACGATGCTACAGTGCAGTGACAAGGCAGTAATGGGGATGCATTAATGAGACTCGTTAATGACTAGTATCATGTAGAGAAACAATGAAATAATGTCAGTGCAACATTGCCGTTGTTTCATAAATGAAACATCATAACGACATGACGTCACAACATAACCGAAACTCTATGAATTGTTTTTCTTTTTAATTTTTGACATGTTAGAGACTATGTGGAATTAAACTGTATGGATTCTCTAATGAAACACTGGTGAATCCCCTCGCCAAAGAAGAATGAAGAATGATGGAGAAAGTTTATTTTCTTCGACGCACCTCAATGAATAGAGACGGATGTGACAACGTCAGCATCATGAATCCTTAAGGACGAATGTTATAGCATCGAACATCAACAAGATAGGAGTTTGTTTTTTATTTTAATTTTCATCTCCAAAATTGTATTTTCTAGAAATGATGAAAACAGATGAACCCATTAACAAGTTGATATGTGATTTTTGAGTTTATGTGGGAGGGTGAAATTTCATGAGGATTTATTATTATGGATTCAAAACTAGCAGGAAATGATTGAAATTCTATCCCCAAACTACCCCATTGATTTAAACCTATAACATGGAGGGCCCGACCGATTCAAAAAAGGCCCGAGAACCTCCGCTCATGCTTTCTTTGTGGTCACATTCTCGAAGTGGTGGTAGTTTTATTCTAGGGTCTGAGCAGGGATGGAGTAAACCAAAGATACCCTTTGCCGTAGACGGGTCGGAGAATGGACCACCAGAGCAACTACAGTGGCCTGTGAAAGGGATCATCGGTGCGCCGACGGCAGACAAGGGAAGATAATGGTGGCGTGCCCTGGTGATAGGAATCTACGACCAGTGGGTCGCAGTAGCCACAAGGTGATGGGACGCCAGGCGGGCACCACGTGAAGGGTGGACCACCTCCAGGCCTACCCGATTGGCTGGACGAGCTACAATCTAGTGACAGTAGCTAGAGGAGGAAGACCTGTGATGTCCCACAGGGTAGAGGAGACTAGATGTGTCCAGTTAACATGTACCTTCTAGGCCCTCCCAGCGGCCCACACCACGCAGCCGGTCAAGGGGCTGGCAGACCATGCACCAAGACCACCGGGTCGTGCCCCCAGCCAAGCGAGCCTAGCCATTATAGAGGAAGAGCGGTCTGGACATGCGCCGGCAGGCTGGCAATGCACTATTCGGGTCGGTCTGGACAAGACCAAGTCACCGAGAGACTCGACTGGCTGGACCCTCGGCCAAACCAGGCTGGGTCCATCAAGGCCTATTTGGCCTGACCCACTGGCTAGACAGGACAAGAACAACCCAAACCCAACCAAGTTCAGGTCGATTAAGTCTATTTAAACTAGGGTATGTTGGACCCCTGGCCTAGGTTGGTCAGGTCGGTCCGAGCAGGATGGACCGGGCCCCATCGGAACCATCGCCATGGTTACTAAAATTCCAATATCATACAAATCGTGAGTCCAATTGAAGAGATTTTTGCAGCGTTCGTAACCTCTTGATGAGGAAGATATTTTGGAATGTTTTTTAGTGATATTAATGGATTTCGAGATGCGATGAATGGATTAAGGAGTGGTTCTCCCATTCACGCGATGTACGAAACTGTGCGGTTGGATGAGACCTGAAGACTACTTGATGATGGCCCAGAGGGAAGTGACTCTACGTGACCTGGAAGGTCCCCAGTGGGGAGCGGCTCTGTGTGACTCGACATACCCACAGTACATGACAGGTGGAGTACCTATGTTTGGCCAAGGTGGTAAGTGGCCCTCTGTCACCCGGTAGTCCATTGGTGGGGAGCAGCTCTGTGTGACCCAGCATACCCATGACACTCATTAGGGATGAGTAAGACATCAGTCCATGTTTAGTGGGAACTAGCTCTGTGTGACTTGACAGGCCCACTGTACTCAATAGAGGAGGAGTTCTCTAGTAGTAGATGAGTTCAATGATACAGATGATGATGTTAATATCACTACACTAATTGTATTCCTAATTTGATATGTCTTGTGCATCATGATTTAATTTGAGGATTGATGTGTGGTATATCCTTTTTTTGGGATCTCTACTAAGTTTAATTTTATTCAACCCTGCAAGGGCCCCACCCACGTGTTTCATGTCCCTTGCAGATGATTGATGCTTTGATAGAGTCCTTGGTGGACAAGGACTCTATAGAGCCTAGGGAGAGAGGACCGATCGATGATTTGATGGTGGACATGGTGTCCTAAGACCTTGGTGGGCCCACTAGGACTAGTTGAACATGAAATAATACATTGGATTCATGTTTCATCACTACTCTTACGATCAAGTGGGGTTTTCTATAGATGGCTATCAGAGCACCTTTTTTTTCTTTGATGTATCATTTTTTGGATGGGTTTGTGTTCTAGACCACTTGTTTTTAGATGTAAATTGTACTCAGTCTTGTTTTAGTGTAATTTTTCCCCTTTCAATGTGTTTGGACGTTGTTTGGGGTGTCTGTTTGTATAGATACTCAGGTAAATGCCTTCTACTTGCGGGTTGACACCTTTGGCGCTAGTCTCCAGCCCCTGGCCTTCAGAAGGCGGGGTTGGGGTAGTCACGACACAATCCCCAGGGGACCGGTCATGATGTTAATCTCCATTATATATCACTATATGATTTATTGAGGCCCATTATTACTCATGATATGACGATTAGTCCCCATGATATCTCTAAAAATCATAAGCTAATTATTATGTTATCCCTTGAAATATATTCAATATTGTTCATATGGTTATTCGAATTTTAAATTGTTATAAGAATATGATGTGTCAAGTAACCTATAATAAATTTATATACATTCTAAAGACTTTTCTTAGAATCCATTTATTTTAAAAAATTTAAGATAATTATCTTCTTAAAAGAATGGTAGTGTCCTTTCTAGGAATATTTTTTGTTTAAATGAAATGATTTTTGATGAGATATTATTTTTTTCACTGGACAAACTAATTTAAACTTTTTTGTTTCCATTTCTAATATTTTAGTGACCATCCAATTTTTTCAAATGGTTTTTATAGTTTTTAAGGATGGGAAAAGGAAATAAAGAAGTAATGTCAAAAGTTGGAAAGAAATGTCATGAAAATAAAAAAAAAATTATTTTAATTTATTTTTATATTTTTTGGGAAAGGTATAATAAGACCAAAAATTCACCTTATAATGGTTCTTTATTTAATAGTTGTGACCTAATTCACAAAACACTATACCTAAATGATTTTTGGTAAAAGAATGTGAATTCTAGTCTAATTTCATTATAATATTAAAATTTTAAGGTCATGTCCATATAATAATACCCTTATTGGGCATATAAAACATAAAAACATTCTTCAAAACCTATGTAAATGGATACATAAGAATTAGGGAGATCAGATACATAATAAGGGTAAAAATATGAAATAACAATTTGTGATCAAAAGTGAGCATAATATAATATAAAGGGAAAGAAAACATGGTTTCAACTAATGAAATTCATACCCAACCACCAAGTATCATTAATAAAGAGTAATGTAATATTCTTATACCATAACAAAATACATAGGTCATAGTAGTATAGAAATATCAATAATAAATGATGACTCATGAAAAAATATCAAAAGAATAAGTAAAAAGTTTTTGGAAGAGACATATGCATAAAAAATCATGTCCTTAGTCAATAACTGTGTCCAATAGTTTCATAGTGGATATTTTCCCAAATTTAAATGTGTTCAATAACCATTTTATAATATCTTAAGCCAACATTCACTCATACGACTGTCATAGTGGACATAATACCATAATGAACTAGGGGCACCCCCCGTTATAGTTCATATTTTATTATAAGATATCAATCATTTCAACATTCAATTTATGGATATATAATACTATTAATACCAATAAAATAACTAAAACCATACATACATGCAACATTGAGAATATAAATTATATATATTTTACATTATAACTATATGTGTTCAATAAATTTCATCACATGCAACACCAAACTAAAAAAACCATGGAACATTAAAAATCCAGTAAATTATAGAAATATAATTATAATATATAAATAAAGGTAGAATAGTGTGAAATATATGTTTAAATTAGAATAATTTTAATTTCTAATACCATGGAATTGAAGAAAAATTAAATTAATATAGAAAAAAAATTTAATATATGCATTAAAATTTAACAGTAAAAAAAAACGAATATTTATGAGTTTTATTATGGAAGTACATATATTATTGAGAAAATTATTTTGAATATTTAAAATATTTTACAAGAACTTTTATTAGTAATTTATTTTAAATATTAAGAGTTAATTATTTCCTTGAAAAAAAATTATTGCCAAATGAAAATAGGATTCATTCTATTTTTGTTTAAAATTTAAATTATCTATTTTTAGAATTTGATTATGAAAAAATTATTATTTATATTGATAATTTCAATATTATATTATATTTAATTTATATATTTATATATTAAATAATTCTTTTTTCAATCAATAATAAAAAATACAATTTTCAGTAAAACTGTAAATTTGATGACATTATCAACATATTAAAAGGACCAACAATTTTATAAAACCATTTAATTGATCAAATATATATTTATGTACAAAAATAATTTAACCAATAATATAAATAGTTTTAAATTTTTATGTTTAAAAATTTAATAATTTTAGTAATATTTTCAAATTAAATTAACTATTTTAGACCTTTTATTTAATTAAATAGTATTTTGATAAAATTATTTTTTTCTTAATCAAAAGTCCAAATAATAATGTTTTTATAATTATATAATTTATATAATCAAAATTATAAAAATAATTTTATCCCACACATAAATTTTATCCATAAAAATATCATATTTCTTAAAATAGGGTTTTGAACTTTATATATGCTATTTTTAAAAAAACAATCCAAAATATAAATATAATCATTTTTAATTTATTTCATGTTTATAGTAATTTTTTAAAATTTTCTTAATAAGTTATATTTTATTTTTAATCATTAAAATAACATTAGTATGATAAAAAAGTGTAATGATGTTAAACTAAAATGGTAAAAATAAAAATTCTAATATGAAACAACATAAAATAATTTTTTTAATGTGTTTTAAAATTAATGGCTATGAGAGTCATGATATAATGTCATTCCAAAATAAATTATTATCCATTTGAGATTATTATTGACATGTGAAACAAGTTCTATCTTTATATTATGTTAAAATATATTCAATGTTCTATTCCCAACCAGTTATTTGTTGGCCCTCTCATCAATAATTAATGAACACTCCCCTATTCACATACCAACTATAAAAAGTTCCATCTTACTACCTTTATAATCATATTAATTTTACCTAATAATTTTGTTAGAATTAATTTTCCTAAGACCTTCATTTCCAACGTTCCTTCCAAGGGAATGCCAAAGTCCTCAACATGGGTACTTTTTCTCGAAATTTATTTATTTTTCATTCTTATGTTCAAAATTATAATAATCTAATTCATATACAACTACATAATTATTTCTTGTATTTTCAATATTATCATGCTATATTAATAATTATGATCCACCTTTCCCCTTTTCTATTAAGGAAAACATGAAACATTATTTACTATGTTGTTCATACTACTACATATATGAAGTGATAACATCCATTATTCATCACTATATATATTACCTTATTATGAGGGTGAAATAATGTAGGTTGTATAAATTATTTAATTTAAATATGATTATTAATTGGAACATTATAATTACCATTCTTTCCCTCTCATTTATTGTGAAATGAAACTTTTAAACTTGGATTTTACCGATTACTACCTCCATGAAGTAACGTATCACATTTTTCAAATAAATTCATTAACTTTGTTATTAAAAACCATAAAAAAATTATTAAGTTCCAAAAATTAATCACAATAATAATTTTTTTATTCTTTAATAATGAAATTCTTTCCAAATGAAACCTATTTTATAGTCATAATTATACATCAATTTGGGTATGTTCATGTTTAGGTAATTCTAACTAGATACTTCAATAATTATATAAAATAATATAATGTATAACATAGATAACACAAGTAAAGATAATATATTAATAAATTATAAAATAAAATATTTTATTTTTGGTTCTAGAATAGATATATATTTTTTATGCTCATTAATTTAAATATATGAATCAATTCATGAAACATCTAAGAAACATGATCATCACTAACTTTTTATTTAAGTATATTATCCAGAATAAAAGAAAATTAAATAATAAATTTTTTAATAATTATATATATTAATTTATAGTACATTTTTTATCTGGTAATGATTATATTTGGAAGTGTAATGAAGAAAAACACTACAATTATGAAATTTGTTCGAAATAATCTTGACTACTAACACTCAATATTGTAATTAGATAATGACTAACTAATATTCATATAGAGAATAATTATAAATAAATTTTATAAAGGGTTATATATATTTAGAAGGTACATAAATAACTGATTAAGATAGCTACTTCCTTATACTGAGGACTGAGCACTTATTTGAGTTCATGAATTAATCTAACCATTTTTTTTTAATTTTGAAATCCAGGAGACATGTATGTTATTGTGCACCATCTAATCATTCAAATGGAGTGATTACAACTTAATTAATATATATTTACATATTAATGATATTTTTTGTATTTAAAGAGCAATATTTTTTATTTCCTTAAGTGATATTTGATTCAAAAGGTACCAATGTTTTATGGGTTTGTGCAAACTATTTTTTCCACCAATGAGATAAAAACATTATTATTGAGATATATTTTTCAAATACTAATTTATTATACATAATGTATACATTTTATTTTATTCCCTATTCTTTTTCATAGTTATATATTTTTTCACTTTATCGTCACTATCAAATAATTATTACCTCAAGGATTATATTATTTTAATGGTTATTTCACTCAAATATCAATTCCATAAGACATAATTATGATCTATATTATGTTTTTGAATTTATGGTGTATTTAATTGAATTTTGGACTTCTATATCATGATTATATCATTATTTATGGAATATAATGTTCCTTTTTATATTTTTTCCATTAAGGGTTTTTACTCGATTGTTTCTATGGTTGGAAGGGTATCTTTACCTCACATTAAAATACATAAGACATAGATGGTATTACAAAAAATAATTTATTTTTAATGGTTTGGTAACTACTTAGAGTATATTTTCTTCCACATTAATTAAATTCATAGGGTCATATATTCTACATTGTGTTATTTATGTAAATTTATTTTGATTCAATTACTACCAATGTTGTAAGTGTTTGTGCTAATTAAATTTTCATTAATTGAGTTACAATATTTCTTTTTGAAATATATTATTCCACTTATTATTTATTCCACATAATGAATAATTTTAATTAAATTTCATCCTCTTCTTGGGTTCTATATTTAATCCTTATAAAATCATTATCAAATGATTCTTTGCTCAGGGATTAAGTTACTTATTTATGTTCATGGATTCAAAAAAAAATTCCCCAGGACATATTTATTAATATAAACCATGTTTTTAGTATTGTGTATCAATTTAACTTATATTATTTTTGTATCCTCTCACTGTTACTTATATTTAATGGTTCATTCGAAATTCTATCAATAATGGGGTTTTTGATTTGAATGTTTCTATGGTAATTAGTTTTATTTTCTAATATATACCACTCTATAAGAGGTCCTTGACATTTTACAAAATATTTTATTTTATATGGTTTTTCACAACCCTATTTCATTCATGTATAAAAAATAATTTTCATTTATTTATTTTTGAATTTCATTGTGTCTCTATCATGTTCTTTTTATTCTTATGTTACCAACACCATAAGGGTTTTTACATCAAAATATTAATTCATTGAGGTGTGATTTATGTTAACAATATTTTGCCCTATTATTATGTATAAAATTTTCAAGGATTCCATTTTAATTATTTTACTACTATTTTATTATTGGTTATTAAACCAGTGGAAAATAAATCATTTCTATCATCTTTCAGAATATTCCTCTGTTATATGAATAATATTTTTTCCATTACTTTTCTTATATTAACACTATATATTTCATTCCATTGATTGAATGGTGTTCATGACAACCCCATACATTTATATAATATAAAAATATTTTCAATTTTAAACCCTTTTATTTTAATACGTATGATTATTGTTAATTGTTTCATGTTGGTTATATAGTTTATAGTTAATTTATAGCATTATTTTATAAATTCAATATAATACTTTAGTGTTGAGTGGGCCTTATATGGACACACCATAAATAAGTATCATAAAGAATATTGGTTATTTTATTTCAATTGCTTCCCATAAATAAATATTTTCGAGACAATGGACTCAATAGTAGTTCAATTATTTATAAGAACATTATTTATTGGATTAGGGAATGAAATTAACTACCCAGAATTATGAATTTTATCACTATGAAACAAGTTATTATTATCCCAATGATAATTTTATTTCCTTTATTATCCATGTTTATATTTTTTTAAACTCATTCTATTCTGGATTTATTTTTATTTTGTAACACTTTAATACTATTTATACTCATTTTATACTGAGTTATGATCTTTGTTTGATATCATTTATGTTTACCCTTACATAGAATTTGATCTCAATCTTCATATCTCCCTATTTACTGGGTTATAAAGAAACAGATTACAAATGATTTGACTAGTATAATATAATGTGTAGATAATTTGGGAGACATGATTAAGAACAATTATATTTTATTTAGTTTCTCATATAATGGAAAATTTTCCATTAGTTAAGGAATAAATATTTTTTATTAGTTTCTGATTTTTCCTAATATTATTAATATATAACCCTAAATGCTTTTGTGAGTATATGTAATGAAAACTTTTGTCTATGTATTGTAATTATGGGATAGTTATATCAGGGATGTTACAATTTCTATCTATGTAAATAAAAAAATTATGTTTTTTTTAGAAACTCATTCAGGGGTTTCAGTGTTTGGAATTACAGTTCATATCTGTGTAGGGATTGGATAATGTTATATATGAGGCTCATATTTCCTAAATAGGTAAAATTCATGATGTTGTGATAAGTAAGGTCAATATTAATTTCAATGGTATTGAAAACACTCTAGGTTAGATGTGTCAATATTGAATATTTCTTTTGGATTAGTTCGAATAAAATTAGTGAAAACCCAATTTATAAGTCTAAGTGATTAGTCTTTGTATGGGATAAAATCCAAAATATTTTCTATGATAATGATTCTATGGTTTTCCTAGCAATTTTAACAATAACATGATACTGAATATGGGTTTCCGGTATAACACATATGAATCTAGGGGTAATCACCACCAAAAAAGAAGAATGAGTACAAACTCAATCATCATGTTAACTCATGAAGAGTTGTAATAATACTACATATGTGGCTAGAAACTCCCACAATATATTCTATGGATAATAACAATACCTTTGAGAAATGTTTTAATGGATTTTTGGTTTTCAGAAACTAAGTGAAGGAATAAGAGAAAACCCAACCTAAATGAATCATGATTTGAAAAAGAGTGGTTTATGATGAATTAAATGATAATGTAATAACTTCTAACACACACACATTTTAATGTTATTGTATTCATGTAATTGTCTTATTATAATTCCATATTTTCTATATTTGTTAACCATTCATTACAAACTCATTTTATTTTTTATAATGGTGGAAGATTGAAGGAACCAAGTTAACAAAAGATTTTATAGAAAATGTGGATATTTCCATAATGAGAAACATAATAAGACAAGAGTTGGGGCGTAAAATATTGTGATTATGTGGTAAAAGCTATAAAGAGTTATTATTAACAATGTGAATATAGTTTAATTCTTGAACATACCGATGAATAGGAGTATGGAGTCTCATCAAAGTATATGTGATGAAGATATTGATAGAAATATGATTCAATTTCTATCATATAAAAAATACGGTAATATCACTATGTGGAATATCTCAATTGTGGGAAAATGTATAGAATAGTGTAATATATTTCAGAAAAATAACTAAGCAAGCACTTGACACAATTAAGTGGAAATATTTATTTACTAGTCATAGGTACGATACTAATCTATACACCTAATTTGATAATATTTTATGTATAACTACTATAACATCGTGATATTTTATAATATATTTCTCTTAAATATATTTGATTTCTCTGATAGATTATGTTACCTAGAAAACTAAATTTAAATAATATTTTTTAATATTTAACTCATAGACATTAGGTTTGCTGGTATGAGTAGTAATAACTAAATTATGAAACATATATGGGTTAAAAATGTATAATATAAATCCCATAGTTATAAATTGATGAGAAAAGAAAATTAAAAATCATTTTAAAAAAAGGAGTTGTTTTTTTGAAGAATTTATTCTTTCAGAAAATGTGTTGGTATCTAAAGAAATATAAGGTATCACTTTGTGTGAATGATTTAAAAGAAATTTATATATAATATCTTAAATCAATTGTTTAATCATTTATCTTATATTTTTTCAAGGAATGATAAAATATTATAAATAATTTTTCCCATAAAAATGTTATTTAAACAAATTCATCATATTTTAGGAACTTTTATTTAAATTATTTTTTCCACTTATAGGTACTGAATTTGATAAAATAGATTCCATATTTGGAGTTACTAGGTTCAAATTTGGTAAATAAGACCCTTTTGTTATTATTCATTGTGAATAATAACTGTTGAAAATTTTATCACCTTAATAAAGGGTAAATCAAGAAGAAATTTAACAAAAAATTATGATAAGGTCATAATTTTTCATCCAAAAAATTATTGGATGAATGGAATTAGAACCTTACTAAAAAAATATAGATATTTCTTTGTTTAATGTAATATAATCCAAGAAAATATCTACTATAATATTTAAATTAATTAAAGGTAAAATATTTTCCTCTCTTTGTTTTAAATATCTATTATGTGTCCAAATTGTGGAAATGAAAATAATTAACAAATCTAAATGTAATTTTTTATATTATAAAACTATATTCAGGATAATAATTGATTGAGAATTTTTAGTGATTATAAAATTTCATTACATGATTGTGCAATGTAGATACATTATTTATTAAATTAGTAGAAAAATAAAATTAATGATATTTAAAATATTATAAGTGATATAATATGAGTTATTTATAGTGTTATAATAATATTTTGATGAATGAGACATATTTTTTCAGTTTAAATTAATTAGATTGGATATCCAACATTGTGTTAATGTATTTGACTTCAAATAAAATAAATATTGTCAAAATTTAAAATAATCATAATTTATAAATTTTAGAATTTATTAAATTACATAAAGTCATTAAAATCTTGAAAAAAGACAAAGTGGTGTTTCCATTGAAATTGTAGTGGAATAATAGCTTTATGGGAACTAGGAAATTGTTCCTTCTTAAACTAGGAAAGGAATGAAAATTTCAATTGATTTCATGTTGGGTTATTATTTCCAAAATCACATCGAGTTAACCATTTTCTTCATTAGATGAAAATTGGATGCCAACAATTGATATATGTTTGTTTTCACTATGGTTTCACAATAATCCACATTTGGATTACCACTTTCCTCTCAAAAGGAAACTCTCAACGTCTCCTATATCTGTATCGATACACTGGCATACTTTCCAAAGTTAGGAGGATGATTAGGGTTTCTAACCCAAAGATGCTTAGAAACCTGAATTTGTTAAGAGGATGGGATGTTGGGATCATCATGCCATTTTAGGGAAATTATTTCAAACTCAAGGTCTCTCTTATTGACATAATATATGTCTATGAATCTCCTCCAAATCATAATATTGTATTAGTTACCCCAATAGAATGATCATGTGTTTATACCTTCTACATATAAAGGGTGTTATATTAATTAGAACCTATTTTAGTATTAGAGGTTTTGTATCTATTTAATATTATTTCTTAGCACTGGGTAGTTTCTTGTGTTTTAAATCCATTTTATCAGTAACGCTGGAGTGTAATTCTATCGAGGGAGGGAATTGGTGTTTCATGTGAGGGATTTAAAATTAATGAGGTGAAATACATATCATGTTCATTACATGAATAAAAACATATATTATTCATTTATTATAAATTCTCTAAGCTTAACATCATGCATAACCGATGTATATACGGGCTCTTAGGAATTATGTATAGAGAACAAGCATTATAAATCCGTGTTATATATCTTGTATATAACTGGGATTAGAGTCTTCATAGACTATTATGTACTCATCTCACTCATTGGGATGGATTTATAATTAACACCCATGAGATATATTCCATTGAATATAATAATATGGGCATTTATTCAGACATAGTCCAAGGTGGATGCCCATGAAAGTGGTAATTTTTATCATTTTATTGATAGTGAATTACACATGTGGTTTCTCATATTGGGAAAATTTATGAATATTGAGATATGATCATTGAAAATATCTATGCTCATGTGATCCATTGTAAATTTGGGAACCAAGGGATAATGAGTAATCAGACATACTGCGTATCAACATAGCACTTATTCATTAGGGAGGAACAGATATAGTGTTTGATATGGTGTTAAAACCTTATAAATGTGTCCTAACTATATTACATATACTTGGAATATGATTCATTTTCATTTTATAAGACTATCAATCTACTGATTGATGAAGAAATAATGATAGATGCATAGTATAGTTTGGGTCACCATGGCTTAGAGTGATTGGTATATAAAGGTTATCAAACTAAGGTAGATGCCTGTTGGAAGATATTAATCCCTTACCATATGATTGATAAAGCATGGGAAATAAGAGTGTCATGAGGAACAAATAATAACAATGAGTTCAAATCCCGTGTCCATTTTAAAAACATCCCATGTGAAGGGGGAATGATCCACCAACGATTAATGGTTGGGGGTTTACATTGTTTGAGGCTACATGCATAAGTTTTTATACAAGAAAAAGATAGTATGTCTCGGGCTATCAGCTAGAAATTCCAAATGTGTATACCTAACATGTCTTGATTGTCTGTCTAATATGTCCATGAGAAGTTTTGCGATCAAATATCACTTGTTAGAGGGAATTATTTTAATGAAGTATACATTTACAGAGGAATTCATATTGACCACATAACTTGACTGAAGGTCTATATTTGATTATCCTGACATCTCTTATGGGTATTGTGTGACTTGGATGACAAGTCTTGATTCAACCCCATTATCTGACTGATATATAGGGTGGATTTTTTACAATCCTGATGACACGTTTAGATTAATATTCTTGATATTATTTATATTTCTTGTCATCATCAGGTGACGTGGATGGAATGTCGAAAAGACATCACATGAACTAGATGGAATGTCTAGATATCATCACATGACATGACTAACACACCCAAAGGGAAACAAATTATTGGTGAACTGATCATGTTAAGTGAATGATCTACTTATATAAAAATATGTTTCTCTATATTCACATGAATCCTCTATCTTTTTCTACAATTATTTAATGAATAATTCACTATTCATCATATGCTAGCTTATTAAATCCTTGTCTGGACAATTTGATACATGAAGGATCCTCTATATAACCCATACAAATTGTCAGGAGTTATTTACATGATTATTAGGGTGATAATGGGAACTATTTAAACATACTGTGTAATCTCTTAGGTTGTTCCTTGTGTTTACCTATTTAAAGACACATGTTATTGCATTGTTCTACACTCTAATAACTCTTCTCTTATCCATTCACTCTCATGTGTATGTCTATATCAATTTCAATGTTGAGGTAATTTATAGGAATCATATCCCAAAATCTATAATACTTCACATGGTTTATAAATCACATATATAGGCTTGAGTCAGTGGATGTAAAATTTCATCATATGTTTTAAATAATCTTGCTATTATTCATTCATGAGGTAACTTTCGCATCCCATGATAAATTGTAACCACATGATTATTCATTCATTTACTTATGTATTGAACTCATGGATTTTCAATGGGATTTTTCATATTTTAAATGAAATGTTAAAAGGTATTTTATAGATTTGGCCAACAGGTTTGGGTCCCTTTGTGAGATTAAGATGGGTTGTCTGAATAATTTCATTAGATTGAATTCACATGTAAAGGGTCCATTGAAAGATCATGATAATGTTCTAACAAGCCATTGAATGATTGGTACACTAATTAAGCAATGCACATACCCCATATCTTGAAAAGAAATCTAACTCATTTTTGCATAAGGGTAGAATATTTTCCAACTTTTATTTTATAAAGATTATGGAATTCACCTTTCAGTTTTCTATTAGGAAGATTTGTGATCAAATGGACATGAAGGGTAACATTTTCACAATGAAGGTGACATCTATAGCATCCATATATCGATAATGTTTACATATATCCTATAGTTTTCACACATTTTATAACTGATATAATTAACCACATAAGTAAGCCATGTGAAAATAAACATTACTGCATTTCAAATAATGCATCCAAAATTTCAAAATCTATATTATAATGGCCTTTGATGATTTCCATGACCATATAAATAAAATTTTCTTATGATCATAAGAACTCATCATGTATACTTTACATGATCAATAACCCTTGTCTTGAAGCATTTGTGAGATTAAGAGGGATATCCAAAGGAGCTTCAAAAGATCATTAACAGATCAACTAAAGCATATGTCCGATTCCCATTATTTTATTTAGGCCACATGATTCGTATGAACCATATTATTAATCCCTATATATCCATGATTGACATTTCTTTAAATTATAGTAACAATTTTATATATTCTTCCTGTATAGAGGCAATCATAAAAAGTTTTATACTCATTTTGCAGGTGTCAACAAATTCCTCCCCTTAGAACCATGGCCTAAAGGGATAATTACTTGATTAAGATGAATGTGAATGCCCACATGAGTCTATTGGGCTTCTTCTAGTCAGTGTTATGAGGGGGTTTTTGGTGTTCTAATATAATTTTCACATTTCGTTTGGTGCTCTATAACTTGAAGAGTGAGAGGTTGACCATTTAATTTGTGACTCATGACTCTAGAGCTCTGATAATCTCATATCTCACACAATATCTTTATAAGACTATGTTGGGTGATCTCACATCCATAACTATTCACATGAATCCATCATGTGATCTCTTGATGTGATTGAGTTATCTTGGATCATTCATCAACAATCCAATAACAAATCTATGAAAATATTTGTTGCTATTAGACTATATCCTTGTCCACAGGGCTATGTCACACTCTTCAAATTATCTTTAAGAGTTCTCATGTGATTACTAGATCATTATTTAATTAGTTTGACCTTCATATGATCTCATTATCACAAATATTAAAACTGATCTAGAAATCATGGCATGCTCCATTGGTAAAACACTTTCCTTCTAAATTTCTGATCCATGTACATTTTTTGAAATATTTCAATGGTTCCTTTACCCATTTTACATATTCTTTCTTCCATGGTTTAGATGAATAATAGTTTGGAAATTTATTTTGTTCTGGAAAACTAAATATCCATGATTGGAAGGAATCATAATGTTGGTCCATATTATCACATATTTTCTAGTAATGATGTTATAAAGAGGATTTCTCAGTTGACCATAAAAAAAATAATATTTCACATATATTCCATTTTTATGGATTATGTATTTTAGATGATACTATTATTACTTAACATAACTATATTCTTTATATCCAATGAATATTATTACCTCTCAAATATGTTTAAATGATTGTATCAAAGGATAGTTATTTTTTTCACCATTATAGGAGATATCCTATATATTAATAATTCACTTACAGATCTATAAAATCAAAATATTTCAAATAAATAAATTGTTAAATATTAATCAAGAATAATTTTTTACACACTAGACGACCCAAAAGGAAGATGGTGTTAAATGTGGAATTTTTATATAGGCGATAGATTTTCAATTGAACGGGCATGGCCATTCTGGGGTAAGCAGAGCATCACCAAATGTTACCATGAATTACCTGATATGCATATTTATGAGGTGACATGTACTTTTCAGACCATTGTAAACCATTAATTGGAATTCATTATAGATTTTATTACTCCATATTATCCTTACACAAACTCTATTCATATTACCCATGGCGATGTTGGCATCAATCTATATTATAGTAATATTTTTTTGGTAATTATCCATCAAGGAGAAATGTATGGTGGATTACTTCTTACTTTGGGCCTTTAGGATGACCCTGCAAAACATCTTACCTAACCACATGATATTCTCAACATTAAAAAGGAGAATTTAATGAAATATTTGAACCAATATTGATTTTTTATATCAATGTTTAGATTAGCGTCTTCTGCTATCATGGTGGGACTCATCCTACTGCCATACATCCTCATCAATATCATTCTCTAATTGTTTGTGATAATGCATGATCTTATTTTTCCACACTAGAAGTAAGATATTATGCCTCAGGAGGATACATGATGATAAAAGACATTTCCCCATGTTTTTTATTAGCAGGATATCTAGCCATGTTTTTTAATGGATGGATTTCCCAAGTTGGGGATGCACATTTTTCCATCTAGGTGTACATTTTGCTGATGTAAACCCAATTATCATAAGGGAGTCCTCTCAACCCAACTATTCCATCCCTTTATCACCTATATCTTCTCCTTTTCCAGGTTCAATGGGGTAATGTACACTACTTGATCAATTTCCCTTTAAAATTTTTAGTGGACTACACATGGGAGAAATTATGGTGATATATATATATATATATATGAGAATACTAAGAAAATTCATCATGCCCTATTCCTTCCTAGGATGAAAAATGATTCTAGGATTTAGTAGATGACATTAGGTGATAATAAGGTTATTTATATAATGAGGGAGTATAATAATTTCAATTTAATGATATACCACAGACGTATTAGGATAATTATTGATAGTGGAAGTGCTTCCCTAGTAGAGCGATCGTATAAAGTTTCAATTCGACACGGGGATCTTGCTACTCATGTAAGAGAGCTAATATATTTCTATCCATATACCCTACCAATTTTCTCACCAATTTTTTTTCATGAAAATAGTTTCTCCGCTCCCCTTAGTTGGTTTGTGAGGATAATGACATCCTAAGAAGATTAATTAATTTTTTTTATATACTGGCATATGATGATACAAATGAAGAAATCCCCCTCCCACTTACTGATTGAACTATCAAGATATCATAGGATTATGGAAAATCCTGGGTTGAAGCCTACTCAGTTGGTATACTAAATTAGTTAGTTCTCCATGTAAACAAGCCTTGTGGTTTCCCGATACCTTAGTCTTTGGTAGTGATTGAGATGATTCAGGACATGCGAGAGAACATAAATACAATCAATTACCATAGTGTTAATAGGGAAATTTTTGATGATTTATATGTCCCTTTGTCTTTTGATAAAATTAGAAAATATTTTTATAAAAACCAACACAACCTCTGTACTTTAGTTGTCTTCACTATCTTATCCAATCCTTCCTTTGAAGAACTTTATACTTGAATAACATACACTAAATTTTTATCCTTCCAATTCTCCACCCAAATGGTTTTCAAGATGTAGATATTAAAATTATTAATTTTTTAGTGAATCAGTACCCTTATTATCAAGATTACTATAGATAATATTTATGAAAAAGACGATACATTTTGAAAAATATTTCATGTTTTTGGAGCATCTGGAATTGATTATACTAAATTAAATAATTTCATGTTATATAATATCTTGAATCAAAAACCATTTTTTCAAAAACTATAGAGACTTATGTATATTTGATGAAATTAATTCCCCAATCCACTCAATGAGGGAAGATTAAGAGGTACTTAAACAAAGGAAACAAAAATTATCTCAGTTTCACACTCATATAGTTGAATTAACTATGAAGATATTAGTACATAATGTGTCAATATATCACATATGTTCTGAATTTTATAAACCATCATCTTTTTAGGGACCACTCATAAATAAGGTGAATATATATCCTCTTTAATAAATAATCTTCATATCCTAGAGACAATGGAGGAAGATGTGTGAGTGACACTTAAAAAATCCATTGAAACCTCCCAACTGACTCCGAATTACATTTAAATATCATTTATTTTTTTCGTTATGATTCATCTATGGTAATATGTATTTTTTATTTGAAATACCATGATGTAGACTTTAATAATATTTATATTCCTCCATCATTTCCATATTATCAGTGAATTAATCCTTTCAAAATTTAAATATTATTTTTATGATTTTATTCCCCCATCATGTTTATAGAATTTTGTTTTCCTTCTCCTGTATTGGTCATCAAATACTTATGTCCTTTTTATAATACCAATAAAAAAATAAATATAGAAATTTAATTCTTACATCATAATAGACATCTCCTAAAAATTACCCATGATTGTTTATAGACATAAGGGCCCCCATTGATGTATTTTTTACCTAATTAAATGAAATCATCAATTATATTTTTATTTTTCATATGGATAGATAAATACACTCAAAAAAAGGAATTTTTTTTATATTTCCCTAATGTTTTTTTCATTTGGAAAAATCATATTGTTCATGGAATCAGATTTTTTTGGATTCCCTTTTATGTTTTTCCAACCTAATTATTTTTTTATTTTCAATATTATAAAAGCTTGATATTTTATGTATCACACAAATTTTGTGCCTATTGAGCAGATGGTTGACTTTTCATAGGTTTGCCTTTACGGGTTTCAAAAATATTGATTATTTCCCCCTCCAATTGAATGTTTCACATTCTTAAAAACCCAACCATATCTATGTATTTTAGGTTAGGTCAACTATTACTATAATTTGGCATCTTTTATCTTCAAACATCTATTTTTGTAGTTTAGGGTATTTTAGCTTGGTCCATGTATTACTATAGTTTAAGTTTTTTTTATTTCAGACCATTTATTTTTATAGTTTATGATATTGTAGCTTATAATACCTATTTCTATAGTTTAGGGTATTCAAACTTGAATCATATATTGATTTAGTTTAGGTTATTTTATATCGAGGCATTTTTTGTGGTAGTTTAGGGCCTCTTAGCCCAAACTATCTTTTGATGTAGTTTAGGGTCCTTCCTATGGAAACATCCATTATTGGTCATGATGGATGGGTATTCATGATAGGTTGAGGAAACCTATATCCATGTTTGGATATTGGTTAATGAGTATCCATAATGTGCCTTGATACCCTATTATCTAAATTTATATTCTGAATATTGGATTTTTATGAATTCGTATAATACACTACATACTGGCATAAATTATTAACAATGGTTATCCAAGATGGGTTGTGACACCCAACCTCCTTACTGTGATCCAATTTGATATATGGTGGTGTAGTATTAGGGATCCAAAATCCACTTTGGTAGTTGGTATATTGGGTTTATAATTCATATTTCAAAGAGTTTGAACTAGTTGATATGAAACGAGGTAGAAATGATGGAGATGATTGTTAAACACTCAAAGGTGTTGAGTTTTTCCATGATGTTTTTGGGACTCTCAAGGATTAGATGTCCTCTTCTACAAGGAGGATACATCAATAGTCAATGTTTGAAGATACATTATGCATGATCCCATAGGTTTTACATGTATAGTCAGGAATAGTTTCCCCATTCATTTCTATGGGCATTGATATTTTTTTAAGATCCAAAGGATTTGATTATGATGTGGCATATGGATATGAGAGCTATCCATGATGGGTTATAGAACCCTATGGTAGTTTACTTTATTTTGGGGAAGCTCAAGAACTACATCACATAGCTTAAAGTCATTTGATAAGGGTCACAAAATGTATCAATACTAGAGTACCACCTTCCTACATTGATTATTTGTGCAATGCATGGTGACGTAATATCATGGATGTAGACTCTCTTTTAACTGTCTCATTATGGGGGATGTAAATCATGTTACTGGATGATTGATTCAATTGTAAATGGGGGCTACTAGATACTTTTCAACCATTATTAATGGTTGAAATTATTATCTCATGTATCCTTGACAATAGATCATGGTTTTAAGGGTGAAATTTCATCTAAGACTAAAACACTCACTAGGAAAACGCTCTAAAGGAATGTATTATTCAATATAAAATCCTAGTTGTGATCCATTGGATTAACTTGTCCTTATTACCAGTTTTAAAAAGGTGAGAACCATGAGTAAGGGTCCTAATTTCTATGGTCTTATAAGGGAAGAATATAAACTTTAGGAATTGGTTAGTGTCATCTCAGCCTTCTCATATATAATGGTGATTTTAGGAAATATTAATATTCAAGAAGGTTTTGGGCATAAAAAATGTTTTTTGCCACATAGTGAACATGTTATCATATATAAGAGATATAGGAAATCATTACTATAACATTTTACTTGACCAGGGGTTCTTTGAGTATGACATGGATTTTACTAGGGTCTTCATATGAGCCCTATGAGCTTTAGGCCATTCTAAGTTATGCTCTTAATTTTTTCTAAATGATTTGTTTGAAGAGTATATTGAGAGAAGATCTATATATTTATCATAGAAATCATTGTGGGTTTTCATACTAATAATTTTTATATCGATTTCACTTGAAGTTTTGGGTCATTTGATTTGGACAATTAAAAGAATTTTTTTTGTTCGTACATATTTGACCAAAGTGTGTATAGTTTAAGTTATTGATGAAATTTGACCCAATATTAGGAGATTGTTGCACAATATAAAAATTAAAACCCCAAATATTAAAAATATTGAAACACCCACTTTATTGGTACATGATTATTTTGTAAATCATAGAATAATGGTATCAGATAATGAGTAATGGTTTATGAGAGACATGCCGATGATGATCATGAACCACTCTATAGTGTAAATCTCCTCTACAATATCATTAGAGATCAAAAGTATTAAATTTTTGTTCATTTAGGAGTACTGGACTCTTGTAAAAGGTTCACGGGTCATTATTAATGAGCCTATAGGGCTTACATGCATGGTCAAATAGGGGGGAACGCTCCTATCTAAGGGCTGTGAAAGGTTTTTTTAATGCAATACACTGATGAAAAGAAGTGTGTTTCAAATATTGAGGTTTTTAATTAGATAATTGATGTGAACCAAATTTTTTTTGGCATGTGTTAGGCTATTTTGGTACTTTTCATAGGGGTTGAATATTTAAGATGGTCTGCATAGCTTAGTGTCATGTGTTGTGGATGCATCTATAAATAATTTTATGTTCATGTGAAAAGGACATCTTATTTTAATTTTATTGTATTAAGGTATTGATATAGGAACCTATATGAAATTGTGTAAGGTATCCATTATGATACATTTAAAAAATAAAGGGTTTCGAGATGTGAGGGGAATATTATATCATTTAAGAGGATTAATGGTCGGTATCTATATGTTGGTACCCATTCCATGTAGATATATATCATTCACTAGAAATACAAATGTTGATCTTATTAATATGTAGTAAAAGGGATTTTGTATGAATCATCCATCATTTAAAATATTATGATTCAATTTTTATAGATAGGATTACCTTGGTTTATATATAAATATTACAGGGGAATGAATTATGTCATAGTGACAAATTTTTTGGTGACCCCGCTGCATAGGTCTAACTCGAATATATGGGAGAGTGGAATTTATTTCTTCCCATAGTTATCCTCAACATTATGGGTGACTAAAGGGTCATATACATTGATTAGGATCATATGCAGGGAAAGTTAATTTCCAAAATTCGTTTTGGTATGTAGGTGAAAGATTCATTCTGATCATAGACTGATGGATATGATGAACCACTCTAAGAAAATGTTTTTCATGTAGTATGGACCATATTTCATGTGGTTTAACATCATGTGAGTAGGATTTCATCATGAAATTGAACTTTATGCTACTATGATATATCACCTAGAGGGGTGAGAAACTATAGAAAATTTGGGCCTTTATAGAAGATGAATACACTAATATGAAGGGGTTATAGAATGAGATATTATAATATTTCATTGACAATGGTTGTAATTTATATATGTATAAAGTATATGAAATAAGAATCTTCTTCAATAGTTGAGTTATTAAAAGTGTAAATCAAGATGAATGAATATATAAGTTAACCAGAGTTTAAAATTTGTGGGTACATGTCAACCGTTAAGAATGGCATAATCCTATATTACATGTAGTCGGGAAATAACTCATAGATTTAAGGGATACCTCTACTCTTGGCCCTATACATGCACTAGGTGTAATCTATAAGTAATCATGTTACTCACTATAAAATCCCAGAGGTTCCACTATGTTTTTACAAGATCATGTTATTTTTTTTTTCTCTAAGGGAGAACTATGAGTAGGGGAACCCGATGTCCATTAGCTTCCAAGAGAAGGAAATAAACTCAAAGAATTGGTTGGTATCTACCAACATATTAATGATATATTTTTGGTTCATAGAAATTTTAATATTTAATAAGGGTTTGAGAACCATAAAAGATACACAATATTGTATTGAATACATTTTATGGTGAGTGGGTAAACTATTTCAATCTTTAGTACACAATCAATTAATTGGATGATCTATTAAATGTGAATACCTCTAGCCATGATTATTACTATCATTGGAAAATTACATTTTCATGCAGTTTAACATAATAGGACTAACATGTGGTTTATTGCCATTGGATAGGAAAAACCGTCATTAATGCCGATCAGAGTGTCTTTCCAAGTTCCCTAGTCTCACATGTTTCATGCTTGTTTTAAAAAATAAGGTCAAACTAAGAATTCGATTGAGCCATGTGAGACTGCATAATAGGGTAAATATGGGGCTACTAACCTTTTGGAATGAGAGGTAATCCCAACAAAAATTTGTTTCTCACTATGGGGAATATTTGGGAGTGGTGAGATTTTATGTCTAGGAATAGAATAAATGATCTAAACATCACAACATATCCTATAGTATAAAAATCATGTCATCTATAGTTCTTATTTTAGATAACCCCTTATGCAATTTTGACCCATATACAAGAGAATGTGAATTATTATCCTTTACATCATGGTTGTATCCATGATGGGAGATTCAGGTGTAATTAATTATTCTGTAATGGAATTAATTAGTCCATTTGTACTTCTTATTAAAATGATATGAAGGTTAAAGTTCTGCTACCAAGTCATGGAATATGAAGGTACAAACCACTAATTCACACATGAGTCGTAATTGACATGGAAACAGTGGATGTAATGTACTAATTATTTCGATACAAATATGAAGGAATATTCTTATATGTTTTGTGTGATTATTGTAACACCATTATAAGAATATATCTTGGGTTAATGGGGACCACTCATTTGGATTGGAACATATCCTTGTCACATTCTCTTAAGGATTGTGTTATTCTCCAATGAATCATAAATAGGTCTCTTTAAGAACCAAAACAATCACATTGGAACACGATCTTAGGAGTTGTGTTATTTACCATTGAATTCATATGAGGTATCTTCTGTATTAGTCATTCCATATTATCAATTTTTCATGGAATTATAGGAGAATATTTGATCAATGTGTATGGAGATTTTCATATTAGAATGTGGTGCCTGAATTTTATATTTTGGAAAAAGGGGATCTCAAAAGGTATTCAAAATTTAATGAAATTTAGGTCATCAAAAGAGATTCATTCCCTTAAATGGAAAATTTTCAAGAATAAAATGTTAAAATATATCTTGGACAATGGGTATGATGAATAGATGAGAAACATTGAGTTTTTTTGGTAATAATTATGAATATTTTTTTTTATAAAAAGTGTAAATCAAGAACCAAAAATATCTGATTTAACTGGAGGTGTAGAACGGTGGGTACATGTCATACATTAGTGATGGATGAAAGATGATATACCATGCTTCAAGGATAATAAATTTTGCATCAATGGGACCTTATCCTCTATGATTAAAAAATCTACTTGTCATAATCTCTTTGGAATTCCATTATTCACCACTGAATTATAGTGGTTCCCTATTAGATTAACTAGTTATTTTTATGATTATTCTATAGGGTAGAATAAAGAGTAGGGGATCCCATGTTAATTGGGATTTGTTTCTGATGCTTTTAAACCAGGGCGCACGCGCGCGTCCGTCACTCGAGGGGAGGACGCGTGGCTTGTTTCCCCACATTCCCTCTTTCCAAAGGCGGGTGGCATCTATTCCTTGTTCAGGGATTTCTGCTCCTTGATCGAAACCGCGATAATGGGATTTCGATTCTTACTTCCATGGATTCCTCCTCAGAGCTCATCACCTAGTCTGGGTCTTCCTCAAATATTTAAGACGGGTTCGTGAAGCTCGTTCCCGGTGCCATATCTACATGGACGCCAGTTAATTATGCCGCTTCTGCCGAGATTCTCCAAGGTGTCTGGTTGGGGAAGAAACCTTCAGTGAGGAGAATGGTCACGCTGGGGTGTCGTCGGCGCGTCTTGACGCTGAGGATTGGCATGTCTGTCTTCTGTCCCTTATTATAGGGATTCTCGAGGGCGCGAAAGCCCAAGGCATCCCACATCGTACGCGGGGAATTGTGAACCATATGAGGTTTTCCTCAGCTTTCCATGTTTAACACGGGGTATGCCATGAGTTTAACGTCTTTCGGAGACGGATCAGACGGATCGGAACACTGAAAGTGGATCAGATTGAAGGACCCCCTAGGGGGAACACCGATATTGGGGCCAACACATGGGAGGATTCCCGGATACTATGGAGTGTAATGAGGTGGCATGATCTCACTGGGATGTGGCGGCCCAGGTAACGATCAGGATGGGTGATGGAGTGACAGGCTTGAACCTCATGTAGGCTTCCTATGTATCCCCATGGCAGGGAATCAAAGTCCACGTAGTTTGGGGCATACAGTTTAACGTCATGCGGGACGAGGGCATACAGTTTAACGTCATTCTGGATGAGCGCATACAGTTTAACATCATGCGGGATGAGGAATTTGGGGCTTACGCTCTGAGGCGGCCCAGAGAGTTGGCGAACCGACGTGAAGAAGTAAGAACGATTGGATGGTGGGCTTGAACCTCGTGGAGGCTTCCTATGTACCATGAGTTTGCATGGATCAAAGTCCACGTAGTTCGTTGGGATAGGGCTTACGCTCTGAGGCAGCCCAAAGGAGGATTTCCGGGTCAATGCGTGCTCTAATCCCACGTGAGTCATGCTCGGTGTGAGAAACAAGAGGTAGCAGGGACCAGACGATCACGTCACAAAGAGTGCGTCCGTGAGAAGCAGAAAGGGGCTTACGCATTGAGTGGCCCAAAGAGGAAACAGGGTCTTACACATGGTTAGAAGCCCTGGGTGTTGGGGCTTACTCCTAGGATGGAGGCCCATGGTGCAACAAATCGCAGTGGGAAAGGGAATCCACTGGCCTTGGTGGCGAGGAAGTACGGAGGTGCATGGGTGAAAGCTTATGTAAGAGAGTCTAGGGGCTTACGCGCTGAGGTAGCCCTTCCCCCGCGGAAAAACACCACTCCAACAAGGAGGATCTCATTCCATGTGAGGAAGAATCCATTCCTGTGGAGATGAGTGGGTGTAAAGGATGTCCGAGCTGGGGGGACCCTATGTGCGAGGCACGGGGTCAGACCATAGTTTAACGTCATGTGTTAAGGACGAGGTGTTTGGCAGTTTAACGTCCTATAGCTCGGACGAGGTGGGTTCACTCCACACCCCTAGGTCTTACATGCCCAACACCCTCTACCCCTTGTGGGAGGTAAGGCATCGGCAAGGCCGTAGCGAAGGGGGGCCGCAGGGCAAACCATTGAGGGGTCCACGTTAGCGTGGCTATGGTGGATGGGGCTTACGCAAGGAAGCTGCCCAGGTGCCACTAAGGAGTGGCAACGAAGGATGGGGCTTACGTATGGAAGAATCCCATAATGTCTTCCTCATGTCTAGCCATAAGGGCATCCTAAATCACTGGTGGGTTGAGGTATGCACCTATGCGCTAGTGCACAAGCGGGATAATTCCAAGGGCGTTGGAATCGGCCCAAACAATGGGATATGAAAAGTGTGAATCACATTCCCGACATTCGGAATGCAATGAGAGTGGCGTGGCCATAGAGTATAACTGCTGACCATATTTGCAACACATCATCCTATCGCGTTAGCCTAAAATGAGGACAAACAAATGAGGGGTCGACTGCAGACCGTGTTCGAAACACAGGACCCGACTCAAAGTGTCCCCCAAAGTCTTTCGGGGAATTGGCCCAGGACAGCAGGTGGACTATAGGTCAATCATCCATACTGTGAAAACATGCGGACCAAAGGTCTATCATCCATATTTTTACAGCAGGCGGACCACAGGTCAATCATCCATACCGTTATGGGGTCCCTCCAGACTTGGAAGTGGATGCAGATCCGAATGAAGGACATGCAAAGCGTGAGGCAGAGTGATGGAATGTTTGAATGGATTCCAACACTCTTGAAACTATGCCACTACAATCATGGCATTAGGCATCTTATTCTTGGCGCACAAGGAATCTCTTATTTGGACCAAGAGGCATCCTATGTTTGGAACACAGGGTTTACTATAGTTTATAGTCATGTAGATAGGACTATGGAATCTCATGCTTGGAGCATAAGGCATCTATTATTTGGAACAAGAGGCATCTTATTATTGAATGAAATGGCATTATTCTCAGGGTAATTGATGATAAGAATATCAACTCAGGTCATAGGAAATGAACCAAGAGGAAAATGTCAACTAAATGTGTTTCACAGTGTGTGGAGGAGTATCTTAAATCATGGTATTCCTTAGGTTGAAGGTGGGTGCACATAAGGGCGCAATGGAAAATCAAACACCCGTGCCCGAAAAGTTCGTGGTGCGACTCTCCATTTTTCAAGGGGTCCGTTGTGCGTAATAGGAGCGACATATAGGATAGGCTGTGCGTAATAAGGAAGGCATGCACGCAATAGGGCAGTCATGTGCGCAATTGAGGCTGTTGCGCAGAAAACACCGGGTCGGCGCGCAATTCAGGGATACGCACGAAAAAGGCCGGGTCGGTGCACAAAGTAATGGATTGCACATAAAAGAAGGAATTTTTCGCAATGGAAGGGGTGTGCACGCAAAAGAAGGATTGCGCGCAACTTGGCCATCCTGCATGCAAAAGAAGGAATTGCATGCGAGGGGCGGACTCTGAAAGGATCAGATTTTAGTCTAAGCCAAGGGGATATCACGCGAAGGCGGATCCCCAGGTGACTTGGCACGGAACAGAACCATAACTCAAGGCCACATTGTGTGCACAATTATGCGCATGGGAGCCGGTTCAAATTCCTCAACCCCAAAACGGTTGAGGTCACCTTCTATTTATAGGCATCGGCTAGCGCGGAATCCAGGCGGCGCACGAAACCTTCCGCGCCAGGACCTGTCAGCACGCAAAGCTTCACCGCGCGGAACCGGGGTGCACAAAATTGCGTGCCATCCCGGTGTTTTTACGCGAATCCTTTACTTCCTTTGCACGAACAATATTTTTTCGCGCAAGTCCTCCTTAATTTCGTGCACCACATTCGGGCCATCCGGACCGGGTCTCCGAGTCCAAATATGACTTTTCTTCGTCATTTCGAAACTTCCTCAGAGAGTTACGGACTTTTTTTGGCGTCTACAAGATTCCAATAAAAGGATATCAAATTGATGAAATTGTTGGCTTGAACTCATGTATTGAAGATATATTTCTAGTTCCTAAAGAACAAAAAATTCATGATTTTTTTGAACATTCAAAATGATCCAAATTTTTGAATCGAACCAATTTCATGGATAAGGGATAAAACATGCATATTTTGAGTACTCATCCATCAGGGGTGGTCTGTTTGATAGGAAGGCCACTTATTGTGAATTTTAATGTCATGTGGTATGGACCTAGTCATGTATTTTAGCATAATACATCTGCGAAATTATTGTGAAGTTTAACAACATGTGACTAGTATGTTTTAGTGTAGTTTAACATCATGAGAATATTATTTAATTCTATATCCATTACAAACCTTTATCATATGAGTTAGAGAAACTTTCAAAGATCCCTATGATCATAGGATCCATGTTTGGTGATAAAAACGTGGGAAAAAAATTAGTTAATTAAGCTATGAAACATTAAGAGATAGTGAGTATATAGGTTCATTCATAATTAATCTAGGGAAAATACTCCATATGGATCTGAATCTCATGGGGTGACTTGATTTGGAGTAATGGAAATTCATTACTGGGCTTCAAAATGGTTGATCTATTAGTCAGTACATATACCATACTATGTGAATCAAGACACATGTTGTTTTAGAAAGAAGGATCCCATATCATACCAAGCTTATGTGTGGACAAGATGTATTTTACCATTATGTGGTGGATAGACCTTGGATTGGAAACTTCATATCACTAAACATCATGACGTAGCAGGATTCTAACCACATGTAGATCCCAAAAAATTAATTTGTTGCATTTTGTGTATTCATGTGTGGGGAGAGGGAAGTTTTATCATGTAAGAGATAAGCCCTGGATTTTGGATCTGAGTGTCAATTTGTATCGTTTGACAATAGTAAAGAAGCTACCCATTTTTCTTAGATGGAATTTTTCATGTATAGGTCCATCCTATATGTAGTAAGGGGTGAATTCTATTATATTTTTTGATTGGAACCATGACATTGGATTTGGGCATCACTATGTATATTGTGATAATAGGAATCAAACCATGGGTAGTTATTGAATGGAAAATTAACCATGTAGGTCTAACTGATACATCAGTTGATGACATGTTTTCCATTTTTATTGTGGATGGACCTATGATTTGGGATCTAGGAATCACTATGTATAATATGGTAATCGACATCAATCTACAAAAAGTTCTTGAATGGAACATCCCCCATATATTTTGAGTCACACATAGAGAGTTATTTTTTCAATTTATATAGTAGATAGATCTAGAAATAAAAATATTAGTGTCACTATGTATCATATGTAAACAAAAATCAAGAAAGAAACAATTCCTGAATGGAAAATTCCATCCGTGGGTCTGACCCATACATAAGGAGGGGGTAATTTTTCTTTTTATGTTTCCTCTGGACATGGGATTTTGGATCTGGGAATAACTTCATATCTTGTGGGAATATGATTAATTCCACACATTATTCTTAAATGGAAAAAATCATAATCTTGTCTGACCCATACTCAACAAGGATGTATTTCTCCATTTATATTGAGGATGGACTAATGATTTTGGATATGGACATCACATCATTCAAGGAGGAAAAATAATCAATCCACATATAGTTCTTGAACGAAAAATTCCCTTCATAGGTATAACCCATATTCATTGAAGGGGTATATCACCATTCCCTTAATATAGATCTAGGTCATGTAAAAAAGTGTATGTAGGCCTCACAATATGACCACATTTCATGCAATGTTACATCTTGTGAGTATGATGTATTTTTTATTGGTCTTAACAATTTGTGGTGAGGATGCCATTCATTCATTTTAACATCATATGGTAAGGATGTATGATTCCATATAGTTTACAGTCTTGCTAATAGGAATTGTTTCATAATAGAAATTATATGATGTATTTCATAAGAACCACATGTTAGTGGGGGGGGGATAATGAGTTCCCCATCCATTGCGTCCAATGAGTAAGCATCCTTGGAATACAATGTATGTATGATGTATGGAACTTATCACATGGTTCATTCTTTGGAAAATACCCTCCCGATATTATTGGTGTTCTAATAACCAATAATAGTTTTATTGGGTTGAATGAGGACACATAGAACATTTTATTAAAGTCCCAAATAATTTGATTATAATGAATTGCGAGGTAAAACATTATACAAAACCTTATCTCATTGAGCTATTTTAACTCATCTGACCACTCTTGTGATTATTCGTCATCAGTATTTTTTCCATAGATAACTATTCAGATATAGGATAATTGTAATTCAATTAGAAACATATCCTATAACCCATAAACCAATGAATAATATGTTTTATGTGTTTAAATGCATGTTTATATATTGTAAGTCCAAAAATTATGAATTATCATGTTAGTCTAGAACTACATTTCTATGTCCACCATTTTCTATAGTATATTTGATAGAGAATTTATGAAGGACTCTATCAATCTATTCTATTCTTCTAATTAGTAGGCAGAATGGTTGGACTAGTTGTTTTACTCTTTTTACAATCTCATCAACTCATAATAATATATGTTATTGTTTTTTACGTCATTTTTGTGTGTCTAGCATAGAATCTGGTAATGATATTGGGCTCTGAAAATTCCTTTATCTTCTTCATCCCAACATCCTTGAGAGGTATTTCCTTATCTGATTTAGAAAACAAGTTAGTAGTAGTAACAATATAATTAAACTAATAATTTATATATACGGGATATGGTCCCACAGTGTCTATTAAATATAGGGGACACACTATGGAATACATAGCTATGTGAAAGAAATCCAGTGGTTTATGGATGAAGTTTTCATGAATTTTTAATGCATGAAATTTCTTAGTGAATTTTATTCAGTCGATTATAATTTTTTGTGTGTAGTAACCGAGCCTTTTAATTTGGTGGGAGATTTTGGTTTTGGATTGATGAACACCAAAGGATCCTATTTTTAATTCATCTGTAATTGGGGTAATTTATCCTTTGGTAATGCATTCGAGGAGGAATTTGTTGAATCCTACTTTATAATAGGATTTATGCTCATCTAGCCCTTATAGATGGTTGATATTCACTTAATCACATTGAATATATTCCTTATTGTCTTTATCTGATGAGATGGTATTATTTTTGAGGTAATTTAGTATGGGATTAGTCCATTTGGGGTAGGATATCATGTTAATGCAATTAGGTGTAGTGTTGACCTGATTTATTTATTCCATGTTACGGAAAACTACTGGTGAGACCACCCTTTGATGTGTGTTGAGGAAAACCACTTCTTCTTTATCAGGATTAGTTAAGACTATAGATATGTTAGCTAGTTAATCATCATGATAATTTAAGGATTGAGGAACTTGATGAAAAGTTGGTTAAAAATGGAATTCTACCATCTATCCACTAATGTTACTGATGAAAGGGAAATATTCTTCCTTCCTTGTTTCAACCTTACAATTGATTAATTTGATCACATGCTTTGAGTCAACATTGATTACAGGTAGGCTATCTGTAGCTATTTGGATACCTCTAAGATAGTTATAAGGGATCGATATTCAACATCATTATTTGTGAAGCCTTTTGAAAGTGAGAAGTAATTGGGAATGATTTTATAGTCCATGTAAAAAAGGTAAAATCCTTAAACAAACCTGATTGAAATTTCTTTCTTACATACTCTTACCAATAGAACCTTAGGTGGCATCATCATAATACATTTTCTATGTCCGGGGAGATTCATGGGAGTAGAAAATCCATTCATCTAGATTTTTGGTCTCTACATGAATTCTTTTCAGGGAAGGATGTGCTTTATATAATTCCATTTGGGATTTCCCCTTTACTTTCCTTTGTGATAGAAATTTTATGTCATATTGTTTCTAGATAACATCCCATCAGGCTAAACACCTGTAGATATAGGTAAGATGAGTATATATTGGAGAAAGAAAATACGAGAGAACAATTGATCATTATGATGTTGGATATAATACCTCATCTTTTTTACAACAGTGATGACTATTAGGCATCTCTTCCTGATATTAGAATACAACTATCTGAATATAATATCATTTAATTGTGAGATTAGAGGTTGTGTTCGTTCCTCTCAACATTGTTTTTGTGTGATTAGGTAACCATGTGATCATTCCATGGAGGCAAAATGTAGAATTAGATGGTTTCCATATACCAAAGGAATCATGACTAATAGGTGTTAGGGGTATATATTGAGATTCTCAAAAGATTATTTGAAACCATCATCCCATTGGTAGGTGACAACTATCTTAGTTCACATATTGAAGGGGAGGGACAATCATGGCACATTGGCCATGAAATGTTGATTATAAGTGAGGTGACCCTGGATCCCCCTTAGATCATTAAGAATCAGTGTGGGTTCCATTTTTAATATTACTCATCTTTTATTAATCTACCTCAACTACATAGTGGAATTAAACCAAGACATGAAATTTAATTTACGTTTATATCAAAACAAAATTTAGGGGATTCATCTTGAAAATTTATTCTCACACATGCTAAGGATTATTTGAATTTTAATGAGTTAATCACATAACCATTGATATTTTAAGACCATTTCATCAATATATAATTAAAAAATTTATCCCACTAAGGTTTTAAATATTTGATTCATCCCATCTCAGTAGGTAGAAATAATGTTCATTAATCCATAGAGAATGAAATTTCAGTTAAAGTTCCCATGAGGTTTTCTGAATGGAGTGGCTTCCTTTTCTTTAGGGTGCATATTTATCTGATTTTACCAAAACTTCCTATTAAGTATATAAGGGGATTTAAATTGAGTAGTTGCATCAATGAAAATATGTAGAATCATAGTGGAAAATCTTCCTTCACACACTGTTTATTAAGGTCTCTAAAATTAATGCATACCATGATCGATCAATGTTTATTCTTAATAGGGAAGATCATGGAAACATATTTCTGATACTAAAACCATCATAAAATTTTTACATTGACAAAATTTTCATCATACGATTTTATATTTGAAGCATGAGAGTGATGCATTCTCCCAACTTCTTGCATGAACCCTTACAGGACATAGGGTAAGCGTATGTAATGAGTAGCTACATTGGGTTTTTCCTATACATCTCTATATAATTACAATGGAACAAATATTAATTATAATTTTTAAATTTTATGCACATATAATGATCATTGAGAATCATGGAGTCCCTAGTCAATATATGGTGGGGATCGTAAAATGAATCTAAATTCACCATCTTGAGCTCATTGATAGTTGTTGAGATTCCGTTCCCAAATATAGGAGGCGAATTCAAAATGTCATCCTCTTTTTAGTCTACCTCTATTTCCATGATGGGATCTACATCCATGGTGAATAAATTAAGGGCATCTATATCCCTTTCAAAGTAAGAGAATTTGTGTGAAGAGAAATTTACAGCCTGAGCAACTTGAGTCATTGGATAGAGATTTTGGGGATGATTTTCTTCAATAATGTTCCTATCGAGGGTAGGAAGGATATGGACACACCATGCAATCAATAATTGGGGGGGGATAAGAAATATCTTCTATTGGTCAAAGGTAAATCATGTATTATGATAAATAATTATTATTATTTCCCTTTGAAAATCCTCTTCAGCTAATGAAAAGTTCACAACATGAACATAGGCAAGTGAGGTTTGTGATTCCCCAAATTTTTCTAGGATTATGTCCAATGCATTGATTAGGTTTATGGGAAACACATAGGTGTGGTTGATCATGCTCTAATGATTAGATAGTTTTATTCCCTACCCATTGTGAGGAGCTACATATATATCATCATCCACCATTGGTTTTTTTCATACCTCATTTATAGTTGTGCCTTAGTGTATATGGCTTTACAAGACTCGAATGGGGAATTTTCACCTTGTTGAATGAAGACCTTTCCATAAACGGGGTATTTCATGAAGTTATGAAATGTTGAAGGTACCACCACATAGATATTTTTCCATTTTCTTCTAAGATGGACATTATATTCAATGTATTTCTAGATAATCATGAACTCATCATTAGATATGAGATTCCAAAACTAAGAATTTAGATTAATATTCTTCAGAGGCCTTCGGGTATTTATACTTTACCCTTAAATAATTATCTTCATCATGAATTATCCCCTATAACTATATGAAAAATGGAATAGGTATTGGAAATCTTGAGTTTGATTTAAGAACAATTATTAACCAGATCCCTTTTGATATAAACATTATGATGTTTTTCTAAACCATAAAGGGTTCTGATATGTACCTGAATGACCTTTTAAAAGTTCAATTTTTTTAATGATATGGATGTATGAAATTCCTATTTAATATTATCTACTTAGTAAACCAAATCTATAGTGACTTCTGTCTCAAAACCCTAGAGTATCTGTAGGGCCTCAATGGTTGGATCTCTATCTTCTTTTGAAATATGGAGAGTAATTTGGATTGAGAGATTGGCTAGGAAAAAAACTAACTATTTCATAATATCATACATAATTTATATAGAGTATATTATTAACATGGATGGATTACTCCCAATTATATGTCTCACTAGATAAGTGTTTTTGGGTGGATGGTCTTGGTACATAAGTAGATGATGAGGGATAATCTGTTGAAAGGGGCATAGGTTGCTCCAGCCTTCCCCATTGTATTTGATGATAAAAAAATTGCACCACCAAAAGTCAATTGTGTAAAATATATGGGAGAGAATATCTCCTAGAGGGATTTTATAAATATCTATGCTTCTGTTGGTCTCTTAGAAGTTCTCATCCATGGTCCTCGACCATATATATATATCTTCTTTGGGCATGTGATTGGGATATTGGGTTTAGCTATGGTTCCACCACCCTCTATAACCTCGGATTATGAGTCATTGCTCTCTATCCCCTAGAATTGATATGAGTAACTTGTATTCATCAGAATTTTAATCCTTAAAAATGGTTATGGTAATTGAATTATGATAACAGAAAAAAATTAATTATTCATCCGAATTGGGTTGTAATTTAGGGTGTGGTTCCCTTTCTCCAAATATTGATGGGAAGAAACATTAAAGAGTTAAAGTTCTTGTGAAATTTTTATATGAATCTTATTATCACGACTTTATCAATGTTTTATGATTATGTAGGCCTCTAGGTTGGGTATTTATGACTCCTGCCTTGGTTTCATGATTGTTACTAGTTTGAGAATATGTGTTATCATGAAGGCATAATCATAATAAACTATATTTTGAGTCATCCAGTTAGAAAACTTATATCAAAACCTAGATAGAAATTCATTCCAACCACCACCTTAAATTGGTTGGGTGATGGTTATATAGGTCTCCCATGTTGTGGATTTCACCAGTATCACCTATCCAGAATGAAGCATATGCTAGATGACACCATTGAAGATAATGAAATCATTGACTATGTGTTCCAGTATCTTAGGGATTTTTATGTACTCAAAATGGTTTGTGAGGTTTCCGTAATTTGGATTACTGGTTTTTAGTAGCTTGTGGAGGTAATTCTGTAGGGGTTCAAGAATATAACTGGGTACCTACTCATTAGAGAAGGAATACAATTTGATTTTTTTTCTCAAATCATGGGCATCCGAGATATCATTTTTCTTCTAAAAAATGATGATTTCGTTACTGCTGCCACATGGAATGATTTTCTTGAAGATTTATATCATTCATGGGTTCTTTAACAGGAACATCTACTGGTTTTTAGGTAATAGGAATAATATCTATCAAACCATTCATTTCCCCATTTTAGGGGAATGGAATGAGATTTATCCAGGGTTTATTTAATAGAAAATTCAATGAATTATTCTATCTATGAAAACCCAATAAATCTACTAGTATACCTTATCTAGATCAATATTTTTTCATATCATTATAAAAATTCTAAACCAATGTTCTAGTAGTTTCACATACACAAGTGGAATACTGGATGAATACTTTAACCCTTTCCACTAATCTACGAAGTCTTATACACCTTCATTTTATCACTATTTATATTTTGGGAGGTTGACAATAATCATTTTCTTTAATGGGAAGTTACAATGATAATGTAATTGACCATGAAAGTTTTTCAAAACTAATATGGATAATAAAATAAGTCTATTATAAATAAAAGTATAGAACTTCCATATTCTATAGAAAATAACTCAGCTTGGTTCCCCATGATATATCGGGGCCCCATCATCAGGTATTCTTGAGTCATGAAGTGGGTGGGATGAAATTCTAGATCTCTTATACCATCTTGTTTTGTGAATATATGATTACTGAAATTGGTTGAGGGAAATGTTTCATCCATAAATTTAAGATAAATATACATTTCAAGCTATACTGGTGCACACTTACCATCCACAAAATCAATTCAAGTAGCTAAGTATTCTGTGGTGTTCTTCTATTCTAGGAGTAAAATTGTTTGGACCACCTCCCTTGTAAAAAATGTGGTAGAGGCTAGATTTGGTGGCCTTGATTTTAGACCCCACTAATTCATGATATATGCTATGATTTAATGATTACCCTAAAAGGGAGACTATATCACCATATTGAAGGAAATTCATGATCATCATCAATTATATCATTTATATAGACTTGTTACCTAGATCTTGAGATATTGTAAAGTAAACAATTTCTCCTATTCATGTAGATTATCTACCTCCTAATGAGTGGGATGAGAGTTATTCATCTAATATTGAAGAAATTTCCCAATGGTAATATTGACCCTAAACAGATCCTCATTTATCTATCTAAGATTATTCATATCATTATCTTATTGTTCTAATAATTCATCTATGAAGGGTATTTTTTTTCTCCTATTGATTTTTAGTGGGATGTTGTAAAAGATTTACCTTTAACTGTGGTATAGTTTCACCATGAATGTTTCAATTAATCATTTAGAGGTTATATGTTATGTCTCCTTCTTAGGTTCCATAAACATTTATTCTTAGTTTGTTCTTCAATGTTTCCAAAATCTCAAGGAATGGTTTAAATTTTTTTCCTCTACATTTCTGACTTGAAATACATCATTAGTATTTTAAATTTTTATGATGTTCACTAAGTATTGTCGATAAATTGTAGTTACCTAGTCACTCTCCATGTAAACGGGTGATTCTGAACCACTTATTCCTCTTTGAGGGTTTCATCATTTTCATTTTCTGACCCCTGGTAATGTTGAACAATTTTGGATTTCACCCCTCAAAGGAATCCACATCCCTTTTTATAAATTCCTACTATCTCCATATTTAAACAACAACCATAAGAGAGTTACAATTTGTACTTTAAAAGAAGACCAAAACGAAAGAGGTGCATCTCATGATGAGAGGAATGACTCGGATGTCTACTATGGATATTTTCATCCATCTTGGAGAATAATGACTTGTTTTGGGGTGAAGATAATAAAAACCTATAACGCCTAGAACCTAGTTACCCAGATTCAGTGCATTGTTTCATGACATCGACATGATCACAAGAGATCAAGTCCTAAAAGACCGACCAATTTAATATCCTTAGAATCACTAGATTCATACATAATATTTAAACATCACTAGTAAATGAAAAAGAATCATTGTGTCTCCGTAGAACACACTCATATCCCTTAGCTTATCCCTATAAGTCAGTCACAATATACTTTTTCACATCCTAGGAAAAATATAACATAAGAAAGGGGTGAGCTCAGATGCTCAGTAAGGATAACAATATAGTGGAATCTTTCATAAATAACTATAAACAATGAAGGCATTGTATAAGAATAAAACACAATCATTTTAAACATAAACTTCATCATAATATAGAAATGATAAATCAAAATAATTTCATCTACTTATTTCACATGGACATTATACTTGTTGAATAATAACATATAATATTAATTGCTAATTTCACAATGATTAAATGCATAATGCCAAATATCATAACAACATAGTCAAGGCCTCATGCCAGGACTACTAATAAAAATTTCATCAAGGCCCTATTCAAAGACACTAATTTGTCTCATGAGACCTACCGATGCATCAAGGTGCTGTAGCGGGCCCCACCTATTACTTAATAACTCCAATACATTCATCATATGAAAATTTTGAAACAAAACATAAACATTCATATTAAAACTAGAATATGAAATGTCAATAAATTAACCATAAATCATGAATGGTATAAAAATAGAACATCCACAGTCAAACATAACACAAATAATTTAATACAATATGGTAGATTGTAAGATAATAAATCAACTTCAAACAAGAGTAAAATCCATCAAAGGATGTTGACATAGATGAAATCAATCCAAACACTATTTGAGTGAAATACCTCTTTCTACATTGAAATCATTTAAAAGTAAAGAAAAAATTTATTTTGAAAATATTCTTATAATATTTTAAGGGAAGCTTTTAATGTGTTATAATAGAAGAAGATATTCGCACCCTACGTATAAGTTAAAAATACATTCTTTCCTTAATTTTCCAAAGAGGTCATAAAATATATTTTTTTGGAAAACCACAGAAAGATTCTATTCAAATCATTTTATAAAAATTAAAACAAGGGTATAAATGATCTTACCCATAGTCTTTTAAATAGAAAAAATGTTTTGAAATATATTTTTATGAAACACGAGTGTGGATGATAAAGAAGTCTCAATAGATACTTACGTATAAACAACATCGGATAATGAAGAGATTGAAAAATTAACCATTACCTTGTATTTTTCCTTAGATGATGGTAAGTTAACCTCCTTTATAATGGTGAAATATTTTTTATTAAATTATACAAGAATCATATATATAAATATGATATCATATATGATCTTCTAATATTTCTTGGTTAATAATATTTCTGCAGTATCATTGTTTTGGGTGTTAACTTATTTGTGTTCCTTTATATGTTTTGTTACGTAAGTCATGTTTTTAATAGATGGGATATATTTTATTGATATCAAGAATGATAATATATTATTAAATTTTTTTTTATCATCAAATGAAAATTATTCTTGAATGGTTACGATGGGGAATGAAATCGTATTGCGTCATGGAGACGGTAAGTCGTACATACGCACGAGCACCAATATCATTATATTGATGGTGAAATTGTATGTAAATTATTGGTATATTATATATACATAAGAATAAACATGTTATATTTATTATTTACATAAATTATTCTCATTATTATACCCATCCAAATAAATAAATGTTCAATAACAAACTACACCATGATGTGAGACAGTAAACTGTACGTACACACGTATGGTGACTATTTCAGTCATAGGTTGGATAGAATAATGAATATGGTTTTAACATATTTATTATAAGATCAAATTATTTATAAGGTACTGGGGTTATTTTTTTTATGGAAACAACAAAGAAATAAGAAGAGGAATAATAAAATATCTTTGAAAGAGGTGGTGAAATAATTGCCTCTTCTTCAGGTTCTTCCTTTTGATTGGAACAAAAGGGATCCATAGGTTGGATTTAGGATAAAAGTAAGGACTCTTGGTTTAATTGATGGTATTTGGTAGGTGAATTTTTCAGGGTTTTTCCGATACAAATAGATTTGGATGTGTGAATTTGAGAGATGGGGAAGTACCATTTTATAAGGGAGGTGAGGGGAATTTCATGAAGTGCTTGAAATATTAATTTATTATACTATCATTTTCAGTTTATAATAGCTCCAAATGGATTTATTTTGAGAAAAAGGTAGGGATGGGCCACAATACTCTCAACTAACAGGTTTTAGACATGTTTATGTCACCATATTATCCTTATTGTTTAGATTTAACCGTTAGTTAAATTGTTTAGCATTTACCATGTCCTCTTTTATTTTTATATTACATGGTTAATAAATGTACTATAAAAACTCAAGAGAATCCCAAGTGTTTCATTATTGACATATCTAACATTATATAAGTCCTTTGGATAAATCATATATTTTTATAAATATTATATAATCAAATAAAATATTATTTGTTTTAAAAACTCATTTATGTCAATTTTGATACTATTTAGTAATTGATTTTGGTGAAATTCATAAAAACGCGATGAATTTTATAAAAATAAATTGAATAATACCTAACATGTAATACAAACCTATAAAATTCATGGATAGAATCAAAAGTTTAAATTTACATTTATTTTAATATTTATAATTTCAATTATTTTAATATTTCATTAAGAAGGGAATTTCTGCATCATCATTGTGTCATAAATAAATTTAATTATTTGATGTCTAAATATTATAAATAAAATAAAATGTTGTATGAAATATTTTTATATTTCTAATGAATATTTATTTTCTAATATATCAATAAAATAACCCCATATAAAAATTGTTTTACTAAAAGATACATGTTTATATTATTTTTTCCATTACATAACAATAATTAATATAAAATGTCATTATTACTCCCAGATGCACCATGTGGTCCACAAATGGAACCAAGGACTCACATTTTCGGACATATTTAATCCAATAAGGTTAGTACATGTGTTATGGTAATTAAATATTATTATAATATTATTCTTTAGCCTTATTTACTGGATTTCCCTTTTAACCATGGTAAATAAAATATTTACTAAAGTTACAATTCATAATATCTAAAAATAAAAGTTAACTATATACACAATTTGGACCTTATGATTACAAATATGGAATCCAATTTTATAAATTCAAAACATAGATTTTTCATTAATTAATTTAAAATTAATTCCCATTGTCAAAACCAAAAAGTTGTTTTTTAAGAAGTAAAAACTATCAATAGATTGAGATGTGTTTATATATAATTTAAATGAGAAATTACATCCAATGAACTAAATTATATTAAATGATAAAAATATAATCTAATGATATTTTAAAACCACCCAAATGATTAATTTAACACAATAAATTATTTCTATTAAAAAAGTTGTTTTTAATTAAAATTTAGTATTTTTCACTATTCATCAAAATATGAATGTTTTCAGAAAAGTACCAAAAATTCACCCTAAGATTATTCTGATATTCTGAAAGAGAAAATGAAGTCCAATAAAATTTATAAAATTTTAAAAAGTTGGTATTACTATTTATATCTTCTTTTAAAATGACTAGTTTGATAGGTTGTAGTGCGCTTGAACATGGTGTTGTGTAAATCACACACTATTGTATTGTTCAATGAGAAATGTTCAGTGGAAGCTTTGGGTATTTCATTATTACCTCTTTGAAATAATTTCATCCTCGAAATTTTTAGAATACTACTGCATAAAATGATTCGGGTGGTTCTTCATCATACGTTCCTCAGAATCCCACATTACCTCTTCCATTTTATGGTTTCACCAATGAACTTTTACCCGAAGAGTGGTCTAGTTTCTCAAAACCTGTTCCCTGTTATCAAGAATTCGGATAATCTCTTCGCAATAAGATAGATCAGGTTCAAGTTCAATTTCTTCATAGGTGAGTACATTCGTTGGGACATGCATGTAGTTTCTCAATATGATATTACTATTACCCTAACACATGTCCTAATTCTATTGGATAAGTGTAATTCGACCAAAAACAACCTTATGAATATAATATGACCATTTAGGTCCACTTGGATTAGATTATGACATTTAATATTATTTTATTTAAGGAATAGTTAAAATAGTTAAAATCAAAGTTTAATAACTAAAACATTTTTAATATGGGTTTATACATAATACAAATTCGATTATAAATATTCATTATAAAGATAAAAATATTTCCTACATAATGATATTTTATTTATAATTTTTAGACTTTAAATAAATTAATTTATTTATGACACAACGATGATGCAATAATTACTCTTTTAAGGAAATGTTAACATAATTGATGTTATAAATGCTCAAATAAATGTAATTTAAGACTTTTTATGAATTACACTAATTTTATAGGTTACTATGATATATTATTGTTGATTTAATCAACTTGGTTTGAACATATAATTCTATTATGACTTTCAAAAAAATCATATATCAAATAGTGTCAAAATTGACACAAAATAGTTTTTAAATCAAATATTATATTATTAATTGTTATTTTATTCCTAAAAATCTAAGGTTCGGCCAAATGACTTATATAAGGATATATATATTAATAATAAACAACTTGGGGTTCGTTTGGCATGTTATAGTAAGTTTATTAACCATATAGTGTAAGAAAACAAAAAGACACGGTAAAAGTTAAATTATTTTAACTTAGAGTTAAATCTAATTGATATGGTTAAAATAATAACCTAAACTTGTCTAAATCCTATTGGTTGATATGATTTAGACCCATCCCCACTTTACCTTCGAAATAAGACCCTTTGGAACAATTATAAACTGATTTTGACTTTAATATAAAATAATATTTTGAGGTATTCCTAAGGTGCCCCTCTCCTCCCTTATAAAAGGGCACCTCCTCCCCCTCCTCCTCACACCACTTTGAGCACTCAAGCTCGGCCAACCCCTGCCAAAATCCCTTCTCCACTTCCCTAGAATAATCCTAGAGGTCCTGGTCTTCTTCAAAGACCAATATTAGTTCCCTAAGTGGAGGATTCAAAGAGACGTTTCAAAGAAGAGGTAATATCCATTACCGATCTTTTCAATTTCTTTCTTCTTCAACTTCTTATTCTTTAGTTGTTTCATGATAAAGTAATAACATAAGTATTAATTACATACTGATATGTTATTATAAATATGAAACAACCCTAATTCATCTTCTATCCATCCTACGGAAAAATGAAATCACCGCGCGTGCGTACGTACGGAATACCGTCTCCACGCTGTGGTGTACTCTATTTTCCACCATCACCTTACAAAGATGGGTATAATGGTTTAATGAGTAACTATATATGATTATTATAAAGTTATATTGATACTGAAATAGTATAAATACACTTAAATACAATTCCACGATCATGGGAACAATATCATCGCTCGTGCGTACGTACAGAATACCGTCTCCACGATGTGATGCGACTCATTCTACCTGATCATTATTACATAGTAATTATATAAATGAATTGAATGAATTGAATGAATAAATATGATATATGTTTCACTAATACCATTCTGGATATAAGGTATCTATAACCTTAAAATAAGAATAATAATTTATTCGGCAAAACACGCATAAGAACAAAAGGCAATAAAGACCCGAGTAACAAGTAACAATGAAATATTACTAATAAGAAGCTAAGAATATGACCATATATGATATCATATCAATATGTATGATTCTGTAATAAGTCAATAACATTATTTAAACCATTATACAGGAGCTTCGGACACGTACAAAGAAAATCGGACCTAAGGTAAGGGAAAATATCACAATCTCATTTTTATCCGAGATTGTTTTTACTTTGGCATTTACTAGGGTGTATTTTATCATCCACATCCACGTTCCCTCAATATGTAATATTGTTTCCATCCAATTACAATAGTTTAAATCCAATTTTACCCTTCGGTGAGTTAATAGTAAAGAATATGAAAGTAATCTTTTGTCGTTTTTTTCGTACGAGGTACTTTTTTTTACTTTTCCGACAAAAGTACGAAGAATGTTTTTTTAACTTATACGGCAAGAATGGATTTTTTTAAAACATTATTTCCAAGAATCTTCCTTTATATGTTTTCAAGTTTATTTTTAATCAACTTCTTTTAGTTTATAATTGTATGACATGTTAAGAAAAGAAAAGTGTTTTTGAAGTAGAAAGGATATTTTCCTCAAGAATGGAGTTCAAATGTTTTATCAAAATTATTTTCCATCTAAGATAATATAGGGTTATGTTTTTATCCCTATTATTACATTGATTTGATTATGTTTTGAGTAAATTATTTTTATGAAGTCATTTACCTTATATGATTTGTTTTATGATGTCATGATGTTTCAAGAATCCGATTTTTGTTACATGTGTTATGCGATGATGTATGATTTATGATTATGTGGCACACATAAGAAAGGATTCATTATAAGATGGGTGGGACCTATATCTCCCTCCAATTCATTGGGTAAAGATTTATATCTCATGAGATAGACATGGATGGAATGGAAGGTTATTTTGGTTCAGTGATACAGGACTGAAACGAGGAGTGAACTCGGTTCAGAAATGGACTTTGTCCGCTAAGATAGTCTTGGCGATGAGTCATGACTAACAAGAAATGATTTTACATGATTATGTGTGCATGCCACAAAGTTTCAAGTTAATGTTATGATTATGGGGATCTCATTTTCACTTCTATGATTTATTCCATGTTAAGATATTATGATCTCTTTTTCAGGTTATGATTTTCAAAAAGATATGATATGATTTTTATTTCCTTTATTTGCCCTTACTGAGCATTTGAGCTCACCCTTTTTTGTATGTTTTCTTTTCCCCAGGTCAGGAAGATGGATATTAAGTAGAATATGCTAAAAGGGACCCTAGCTATGATGAAATAAATGGGAGACACTGTAGAAGATTTATGAACCAGTTGTTTATGTTTCCCAGTTTCTAAAGACACTATACCTATACGGTCCTTTGTGGTTTTGTCATATGTTGTAATAAGTGTTCTTCAATTTTGAAGTATTAACAATGTATGTAAAGTATGGGTCATTATAGTTGGTATCAGAGGAAAGGTATAGTCAACCTTTGGAAACTAGGATGTGAAAGCCTTAGTAAGAACCCTAAGGATAAGTCTAAGCATAGAACACAATCTTAGTGTTTTAGGAATGGCCATGAATAACCTAGGATAAGACATTAAGCGTGAAAATTTTATTATGTGGTTTTCCTATTATAATTAGTGTTTCTCACACTATTCTTCTTGGTTTTAGTCAATGGCTGGAACCCGAAGGAACTGTGTTAATGCGGAATGCGATGGGCAATGCAATGATTGTCCCCCTGAGCAACCAAACGACATGGGAGTTGGAATGCAAAATCTTGTAGCCATGCTCACACAACTTTCTCAAGCTATGAATCATGCAGGACTTCCAAACGAGCAAAGCAAGGGGCAATATTCTGTTGAATCCTTCATGAGGCAGCGTCCACCTTCTTTCAGCGGGTCTACTGATCCATTAGTTGCTTAAAATGGATTAGTACTACTGAAAAGATATTTTCAGTTCTTCAATGTTCTGAACATGATAAAGTCATCCTAGCAGTGTATCGTTTGGAAGGAGATGCTGATCAATGGTGGAATCTTATTAAGAATATGAGGCAAAGGGATGAAATTGAGTCCATGGAATGGGACAAGTTCAAGAACTTATTTTTCAATAAGTACTTCCCTCGTATTCTCCAAACAAAGATGGAGAAAGAGTTTCTTGAACTGAAGAAAAGGGATGATGAATCTGTTGGTACCTATGAAGCAAATTTTACAAGACTTGAAAGGTACTCTTCTGGTATTATTATCCAACCTGAGAGTAAGATCGATCGATTCTTTAGTGGCTTAAAACCAAGTCTTCGAAGGGCGTTAGCCATAAGGGAATTCAATAGTTATGAGGAAATCGTTCGATGTGCTCTCAAAGTCGAGATGGAGATTAGAGTAACCCATCAGTCATATGGGTTTGATAAGAAGAGGAAAATGGAATTCAAAGGAAAATCTAAAGAGCACACTGAAAAGAAGATTATATTTCCCTTATGCTCAAAGTGTGGAAAGAAACATGGAGGGGGTTGTCTTAAAGGGACAAGTAAATGTTTCAAATGTGAAAAGGAAGGTCATCGGGCATTTGAATGCCGCGATAATGGGAAGAACATGTCTAATGATGCAAACAAAGTAAGGGATACACAGAATGAACCTACTACACTTCAATGTTTCAAGTGCAAGGAGATGGGGCATTATGCCAATCAATTCCCAAGTCCAAGGGTTGATGATGATGGTCGACGTCAACAAACTCTTAAGGCTAAAGACAAAGGAAAGTCACATGCAATTTCTATCAGCGATGTGGAGTACGATAACGAAGTGGTGAAAGGTACACTTACCATCCACTCTAAAGAAGCAAATGTTTTATTTGATTCTGGATCCACCCACTCTTTTATTTCTGAATAATTTTCTAAGGGTATCACCGTATTACCTCTACAATTAGATGTTGAGTTAGCTGTGACAACACCTAATGGCACATCAATCGCATCAAAAGTTTATAATTCTTCTCCAATTGACGTTTGTGGGAAAGTGCTTCCTGCAAATCTTGTGATCCTTCCTTTAGTGGAATTCGATGTGATTCTTGGCATGGATTGGCTTTCTTTATAAGGAGCTCATATCAATTTCCAAGTAAGGGAAGTCACATTTCATATTCCAGATCAATCTATGATCGTCTATCAATGCAAGGATGAGCATAACCTTCCAGTGGAAATTTCTTCCATTTTATGGGTATTGATTCAACTAAATGAAGGTTATTTATCTCAAATAGTTGGTGAGAAACTCGCGATTAAGAATATGCCCATCGTACGGGAGTTTGATGATGTCTTTCCGAAGGAATTACCAGGTCTTCCACCAAATCGTGAAGTTGAGTTTTCAATAGAACTCGTACCGGGTGCTTTTCCTATTTCAAAGGCACCTTATAGAATGGCCCCAATTGAGTTGCAGGAATTGAAGAAGCAACTCCAAGAGAATCTTGATAAGGGATTCATACGCCCTAGTGCGTCACCTTGGGGAGCACCAGTTCTATTTGTTAAGAAGAAATATGGATCAATGAGACTCTGCATTGATTATCGAGAACTTAACAAGATCACTATCAAGAACAAATATCCTCTCCCATGCATTGATGACTTATTTGACCAACTACGCGGAACTCAATACTTTTACAAGATTGATCTTCGTTCAGGGTATCATCAATTAAGGGTCAAAAGGGAGGATATACCAAAGACAACTTTCTGTACAAGGTATGGACACTATGAATTTATAGTGATGCCATTTGGTCTTACTAATGCCCCTGCTATCTTCATGGATCTAATGAATAGAGTCTTTAGAGACTATCTTGATCAATTTGTGGTAGTCTTTATAGACGATATTCTTGTCTATTCAAAGAGCAAGGAAGAGCATGAAGATCACTTGAGAGTTATATTGAAGACCCTGAGAAAGGATAATCTTTATGACAAATTTACCAAGTGTGAATTTTGGCTTCGAAAAGTTGCATTTTTGGGTCACATAATCTCAAAAGAGGGGATATCTGTGGATCCAGCAAAAACAGAGGTTATCGAAAGATGGTCGAGACCAACAACAGTAACTGAGATCCGAAGTTTTCTTGGTTTGTCTGGATATTATCGACGTTTTGTAAATGATTTTTCTCGATTATCTAATCCACTCACCAAGTTGAATCGGAAAGGAGTTAAGTTTGTTTGGACAGAGGAATGTGAAGAGAATTTCAAGGAGTTGAAAAGAAGGTTATCCAGTGCAACTGTGCTCACACTGCCTTGTAGTGGAGAAAGGTTTGTGATCTACAGTGATGCATCCAAGAAGGGATTGGGGTGTGTTCTTATAAAAAATGATATGGTGATAGCTTATGCCTCACGACAGTTGAAAATCCATGAGCAAAATTACCCAACACATGATTTGGAGTTAGCTGCGGTAATATTTGCATTAATGTTTTGGAGGCATTACCTTTATGGTGAAAGGTGTGATATTTATACTGATCATAAAAGTTTAAAGTATATTTTCACACAAAAGGAGCTGAATATGCATCAAAGAAGATGGTTGGAGCTGATTAAGGATTATGACTGCTCAATCCATTACCACCCTGGGAAAGCAAACAAGGTGGCAGATGCATTAAGTCGACAAGACCATGCTAGTTTATCCATGATGAGGATCAAAAAACATCCAATATTTATGGATTTACAAAGGTTAGATCATGGAATTATAATGGAAGGGGAAAAATATTATCTTTCTCAAATGAATGTTCAACCATCTATACATGTGAAGATTAAAGAGGCACAGAAAGGAGATGTCGAGTTACAAAAGAAGGTGAGAAATGTTCCTGCATTCAACCTTGATTGTGATGGGATAATAAATTTCAGGAATCGGGTTTGTGTTCCTCCCATCCCCGGATTAAAGAAGGAGCTGCTGGATGAGGCTCATAGTTCTTCATTCTCTATTCATCCTAGAAGCACGAAGATGTATAGGGACCTGAAAGAGTACTTCTGGTGGGATGGAATGAAAAGAGATGTTGCTGAATATGTCTCTCGATGCTTGGTTTGTCAAAAAGTTAAAGCTGAGAGACAGAAGTCTAAGGGGATGTTACAACCATTACCCATACCCGAATGGAAATAGGAAAACATCACTATGGACTTTGTCACAGGACTTCCTAAAACATCCAAAGGCAATAATGCTATATGGGTCATAGTTGATCGTCTTACAAAGTCTGCACACTTCATTGCTATTAGAGAGGATTTATCTCTAGATCAGCTTGCCAGGATATATGTAAAAAAAGTGGTAAGATTGCATGGAGTACCACTTTCTATTATCTCTGATCGGGATCTGAGATTTACCTCGATGTTCTGGCGAAGTCTTCAGTATACTCTGAATACAGAGTTGAGTTTCAGCACTGCTTATCATCCTCAGACAGACGGTCAGTCTGAGAGAACAATTGAAACCCTAGAAGATATGTTGAGATCTTGCTCTATGGATTTCAAAGGAGGTTGGGATCAACACCTACCTTTGTTGGAATTTTCTTATAATAACAGCTTTCACTCTAGTATTCAGATGGCTCCTTATGAAGCTCTCTATGGAAAGAAATGCAGGACTCCAACTTTCTGGGATGAAGTTGGGGAAAGAAAGCTATTAGGACCTGATCTCGTTGATGAAATGGCAGAAAAGGTCCGATCTATTCAACAACACATAAGGGCATCTCAGAGTCGACAGAAAAGTTATGCCGACAACCGAAGAAAATACCTAGAGTTTGAAGTGGGTGATAAAGTGTTCTTACGAATATCTCCCTGGAAGAGGGTTATGGGATTTGGAAAGAAGGGTATGTTGAGCCCTAGATATATCGGTCCTTTCGAAATACTGGATCGTGTTGGAAAGGTAGCTTACCGATTGGCGCTTCCACCGAATCTCTCTCAAGTTCACGATGTGTTCCATGTATCTCTCCTGAGAAAGTACATACCTGATCCTTCACATGTACTCAGCTCAGAAGTTGTACCGCTGGAGCAAGATATTTCTTATGAAGAACAACCGATAGAGATTCTGGATCGTAGCAAAAAATTCCTACGAAACAAGACCACTTGATTGGTGAAAGTTTTATGGAGGAACCACCAACTTGAAGAAGCTACATGGGAGCTTGAGGATATGATGAGGGAGAAGTATCCTCATCTGTTTGTTAGAAAGTGACGAATTTCGAGGGAGAAATTCTTTTTAAGGGGGGTAGAATGTAACAACCGAGACTTTTATGTTATATAAATCATCAAAGGAATCTTTTTCTACACAACACTTGCTTGGCTTGCTTTACACGCAATCGCGACCTTCCTCGATAGCTTGCGTTGTACGCAATACCGAGTTTCACTAAACGACGATATGCTATTAAAGTATTATTTAAAATAGCCGTTATGAATAGTAATAACCACTTTTTGAAATTTTATCTTTCAAAATGGACCTCATTTTTGGATTCGGAATACTGAAATTAGCCTAGGGTGAAATTTTTGTATTTTTCTGAAAACTTTCAATTTTTGATGAATAGTAAAACCACTAAGTGGTAGGTTAAAAACTGAATTTTGCATAAAACATAATTTTACCGCTTCTGTGAATGGAATTTCGAAAATCCGACAGACACGGTTGATATCAGTAAGTAAAATGTGGTTCAATGAGATAAAAATAATTTTTTGGTGAATAGTATCTTTTTAGTTTTTTTACCGCGGTTAATAGTAAATAGGGCAACTAAGGGTAAATATGATATTACTATTACCCTAACACATGTCCTAATTCTATTGGATTAGTGTAATTCGACCAAAAAAACCTTATGAATATAATATGATCATTTAGGTCCACTTGGATTAGATTATGACATTTAATATTATTTCATTTATTGAATAGTTAAAATAGTTAAAATCAAAGTTTAATAACTAAAACATTTTTAATATGGGTTTATACATAATATAAATTCAATTATAAATATTCATTAGAAAGATACAAAGATTTCCTACATAATTATATTTTATTTATAATTTTTAGACTTTAAATAAATTAATTTATTTATGACACAACGATGATGCAGTAATTACCATTTTAAGGAAATGTTAACATAGTTGATGTTATAAATGCTCCAATAAATGTAATTTGAGACTTTTTATGAATTACACTAATTTTCTACGTTACTATGATATATTAGTGTTGATTTAATCAACTTGGTTCGAACATATAATTCTGTAATGACTTTCACAAAATTCATATATCAAATAGTGTCAAAATTGACACAAAATAGTTTTTAAATCAAATATTATATTATTAATTGTTATTTTATTCTTAAAAATCTAAGGTTCGGCCAAATGACTTAGATAAGGATTTATATATTAATAATAAACAAATTGGGGTTCGTTTGGCATGTTATAGTAAGTGTATTAACCATATAGTGTAAGAAAACAAAAAGACACGGTAAAAGTTAAACTATTTTAACTTAGAGTTAAATCTAATTGATAAGGTTAAAATAATAACCTAAACTTGTCTAAATCCTATTGTTTGATAGGATTTCGACCCATCCCCACTTTACCTTCGAAATAAGACCCTTTGGAACCATTGTAAACCGATTTTGACTTTAATATAAAATAATATTTTGAGGTATTCCTAAGGTGCCCCTCTCCTCCCTTATAAAAGGGCACCTCCTCCCCCTCCTCCTCACACCAATTTGAGCACTCAAGCTCGGCCAACCCCTGACAAAATCCCTTCTCCACTTCCCTAGAATAATCCTAGAGGTCCTGGTATTCTTCAAAGACCAATCTTAGTTCCCTAAGTGGAGGATTCAAAGAGACGTTTCAAAGAAGAGGTAATATCCATTACCGATCTTTTCAATTTCTTTCTTCTTCAACTTCTTCTTCTTTAGTTGTTTCATGATAAAGTAATAACATTAGTATTACATACATACTGATATGTTATTATAAATATGAAACAACCCTAATTCATCTTCTATCCATCCTACGGAAAAATGAAATCACCGCGCGTGCGTACGTACGGAATACCGTCTCCACGCCGTGGTGTACTCTATTTTCCACCATCACCTTACAAGGATGGGTATAATTGTGTAATGAGTAACTATATATTATTATTATAAAGTGATATTGATACTAAAATAGTATAAATACACTTAAATACAATTCCACGATCATGGGAACAATATCATCGCTCGTGCGTACGTACGAAATACCATCTCCACGATGTGATGCGACTCGTTCTACATGATCACAATTACATAGTAATTATATAAATGAATTGAATGAATAAATATGATATATGTTACACTAATACCATTATGTATATAAGGTATCTATAACCTTAAAATAAGAATAAGAATTTATTCGGCAAAACACGCATAAGAACAAAAGGCAATAAAGACCCGAGTAACAAGTAACAATGAAATATTACTAATAAGAAGCTAAGAATATGACCATATATGATATCATATCAATATGTATGATTCTGGAATAAGTCAATAAAATTATTTAAACCATTTTACTGGAGCCTCAGACACATACAAAGCAAATCAGACCTAAGGTAAGAGAAAATATCACAATCTCATTTTTATCCGAGATTGTTTTTACTTTGGCATTTACTGGGGTGTATTTTATCATCCACATCCATGTTCCCTCAATATGTAATATTGTTTCCATCCAATTACAATAGTTTAAATCCAATTTTACACTTCAGTGAGTTTTTTAGTAAAGAATATGAAAAGAATCTTTTGTCGTTTTTTCGTACGAGGTACTTTTTTTGACTTTTCCGACAAAAGTACGAAGAATGTTTTTTTTAACTTATACGGCATGAATGGATTTTTTTAAAACATTATTTCCAAGAATATTCCTTTATAAGTTTTCAAGTTTATTTTTAATCAACTTCTTTTAGTTTATAATTGTATGACATGTTAAGAAAAGAAAAGTGTTTTTGAAGTAGAAAGGATATTTTCCTCAAGAATGGAGTTCAAATGTTTTTTCAAAATTAGTTTCCATCTAAGATAATATAGGGTTCTGTTTTTATCCCTATTATTACATTGATTTGATTATGTTTTGAGGAAATTATTTTTATGAAGTCATTTACCTTATATGATTTGTTTTATGATGTCATGATGTTTCAAGAATCCCATTTTTGTTACATGTGTTATGCGATGATGTATGATTTATGATTATGTGGCACACATAAGAAAGGGTTCATTATAAGATGGGTGGGACCTATATCTCCCTCCAATGCATTGGGTAAAGATTTATATCTCATGAGATAGACATTGCTGGAACGGAAGGTTATTTCGGTTCAGTGATACAGGACTGAAACGAGGAGTGAACTCGGTTCAGAAATGGACTTTGTCCGCTAAGATAGTCTTGACAATGAGTCATGACTAACAAGAAATGATTTTCCATGATTATGTGTGCATGCCACAAAGTTTCAAGTTTTATGTTATGATTATGGGGATCTCATTTTCACTTATATGATTTATTCCATGTTAAGATATTATGATCTCTTTTGCAGGTTATGATTTTCAAAAAGATATGATATGATTTTTATTTCCTTTATTTGCCCTTGCTGAGCATTTGAGCTCACCCTTTTTTGTATGTTTTCTTTTCCCCAGGTCAGGAAGATGGATATTAAGTATAATATGCTAAAAGGGACCCTATATATGATGAAATAAATGGGATACACTGTAGAATATTTATGAACCAGTTGTTTATGTTTCCCAGTTTCTAAAGACACTATACCTATATGGTCCTTTGTGGTTTTGTCATATGTTGTAATAAGTGTGCTTCAATTTTGAAGTATTAACAATGTATCTAAAGTATGGGTCGTTATATGGACACATCATGAACTTTGGAGAGACTTGGTGGAATTTCCAAACGATAAGCTACAAATAAAATTCATTCTAGAATTTAGAAAGATCTGATGCACATGGGACTCAATTTACCCTTCATACCGAATCATACAACATCCTTCCCTAGAGATACCTTCCAAAAATCATGATCTCCTACTTAAAATTCCAAATTGTTCCTTTGTTTATCAGCATAGATTATTTTCCTACATTGAGCTTCTTTGATATTGGTTTGGATAATCTTCACCATTACATTGTTTCCTCAACATGTTCAGGCCCTACGATTTTTCTTTCACCAACATCAACCAAACAAGATGGTGTGCATCATCTTTTTTCATATAACCCTTCACATGGTGCCATCTTAATAATTTAATAGTAGCTATTATTATAGAAAAATTCTAACATAGGTAAATATTGATCCCACATACCTTGAATGTAATTTGAGTAATATTTCAACAAGTCTTATATGGTTCTAATTTTCCATTCTGATTTCCCATCAGGTTGAGGGTGGTAGGTAGTACTGAAACGAAGTTTAGTATCCATAGATTTCAGAAGACTATTCCAAAATCATGATGTAAAATGGGGATAATGATCAGAAAAAATCTATAGGGGTACACCATGATGTCTTACAACTTCACAAATATATAGTCTTTCTAAACGTTCAAGTGGAAAATATTCTTTTATAGCATGAAAATATGCTAATTTGGTAAGATGAAAAACAATAACCCATATTGCATCATTCCTTCTAGGAGTCATTGGTAGCCCAATGAATCATTCCATCATAATATCATGCCATTTCTACTCAGGTATGGGAAGAGGTTGCATGACTCCTCCATGATGTTGCCTTCTATCCCTAACCTATTGACGAACAATACATCATGACACATAATCATAAATCTATCTCTTCATGTTGTCCCACCAAAAAGTTCCTTCAAATATCTATGCATCTTAGTGAAACTAGGGTGTATAGAGAAATTGGAGCTATGAGCATCATCAAACAATTTCCTTTTTTACATCAGGTATATCGGGTACACAAAGTCTCTTCCCATATTTTAAAATTCCATCTTCATATATGCAGTCAATCAATCTCCCATCATTCAAAGCTTTATTTTTTTTTGAAACTCCTCATCATCAATTTGAGAAATTTTTATCCTTTCTAGTAAAGACGGTTTGGAAACCATTTGAAATAGTATTGATGTTTCACCTTCCATGTTTATTCCCATAACCATCTTTACTAGATCCATAAACATTAGATCCCTTTGAACACTAATCTTGTTTAGAACTCCATGATCCATTCTGCTCAAAGCATCTGCCACATTATTTTCCCTCCCCGGGTGGTAGTGTATTGTGCAATCGCAATCATTGAGTAGTTCACGCCATCGCCTTTGCCTCATATTGAGTAATTATTATGAGATGATATACTTCAAATTCTTATGATCTGTATATATCCCACATTTTTCACCATAGAGCTATTGTCTCCATGTCTTCATAAAAAAGATTACAGCTGCTAACTCAAGATCATGAGTAGAATAGTTTTGTTCATGAATTTTTAGCAGCCGTGATGCATTGGAAATAACTCTATCATTATGCATAAGGACATAACCATGTCCTTTCTTTGATGCATCACTATAAATAACAGACCCATAATTGCCTAATGGTAGATACAAGATTTAAGCATTGACTAATATTCTCTTCAATTCTTCAAAACATTCTTTTCCAACAAACTTTAACCCATTTATGTGTGAATTGGGTTAATGGTTAGCCAATCGGGAAAAATTCTATACAAAATTCCAATAGTAACCTACTAAACCAATAATGCTACATACCTCAGTTTTACTCATCAGTGTTAGCAATTTTTGGATTGCTCTTGTCTTTGAAGGATCATCAGATATTCCATCCTTAGAGGAAATATTTCCAAAACAAATATCCTGAAGCCAAAATTCTCTCTTTCTAAACATCCCATATAATTCATTTCTCTTATGTGTATTTAGAAAAGCGTACAAGTGATTTTTATGATCTTCATATCTTTTGGAGTATAGCAATATACCATCAATAAATACCACTACAAATCCCTCATGATATTCCTTGAAAAAACTATTCATTATATCCATGAAAATGTAGGGTGGATTAGTCAATCGAAAAGGAATTACTATAAACTCATAATGCCCATACCTGGTTCAAAATGCTATCTTTGGAATGTCTTCCTTTTTCATGCACAACTGATGGTATCCAAATCGAAGTTCAATGTTTGAAATATATTTATCTCCACGAAGTTGATCAGATAAATCCTCAATGCGAGGTAGGTGATACTTTTTCTTTATTTTTAGAGCATTGATATCCCTATAGTCAATTAACAACCTCATAGATCCATCTTTATTATTAAAAAATAGAACATGGGATACCCATGGTGAAACATTAGAGTGATGAAATCCTTCATTACTCAATTCATATAGTTGATTCTTTAGTTCAAATATTTCCACAGTGTCCATTCTATAAGGGGTCTTTGATATGGGCCTCGAACAAGGAATAAAGTCAATCAAAAACTCAATTTATCATTCTGGAGTATGTCCAAGTAAATCCTTTGGAAACACATCAATATATTCTTTCACAATATATAGATCCTCTATTTGAACATTATTTTCCTCACCCATAGTTATTTCACTCCCTTCCTCCCCAATAATTGAATTTATTAGAGCTACTTGGGGTGGATCTAGATAATAATCCGATGGTGAAGTTTCTTCTCTAAAGATAAGGTATTCCTAATCATGATAAAAAATTCTAACATCCTTTTTCTTATAATAAATTTTCACATCATGGTCCAAAATAAAATCCATACTAAGGATTATATCAAATTCAATCATGGGTATAAAAATAAGATTAGTAGATAAAGCACATTTATATTTCATAATGGTAACTTCTTGACAAAACATTGTTGTAAATGATAAATCCCTTACGAGTTTTGATTGACAACTCCCATGGTAAGTCAAATTGTAAATATCTTATTTTCTTCGAAAACTAGGATGATATGAAAGAATACGATGATCCAGAATCAAATAAAGAATTTCCTAGTTTTGAGGAAACAATTAAAGTACCTGCCACCACATCATTTAGAGCTTCAATCTCAGTAGTAGTGATCTCATAAACTTAGCCTTGCTCCTTTGGCCATTTCTGAGGTAGTTTTTCAAAACTCTTAGAACATTCATTTGCATAATTCCCCAATTATCAACAACTGTATCATTCGAAATTGATAACCTCTTTCTTTCCCTTACGATCAGAAGCTTGGTGGACTTTTTCTCCGCACTTGTAACAAACTCCCACCCCCTTCAGGAAAGTACCACTACTATATAAAATCCCATTAGCGACCGCCATTGGCGATCGCTAAAGGGCTTTAGCGGCCGCGCAGCGACCGCCAATGGCGGTCGCTGTTGCCTCGTCGCTAGAGGCCTTTAGCGACCGCCAATGGCGGTCGCTATAGGTGCCCCGCAGGTCGGCCTTCAGCGACCGCCTGGCGGTCGCTGACGGCCCTCTGCCCAGTCCCCTATAGCGACCGCCATTGGCGGTCGCTATTCTAAAAAAAAAAATTTTTAAAATTTTTTTTATTGAATTGAATATAAATATAAATATATATATATATATAATATATTTTAAATGTTTTAATATATATTTATTATATATATAATATCAAATCATTGTGCTATAATATATATATACTATTAAATACAATATTTTAAATACAAATCATTGTGCTATAATATATATATACTATTAAATACAATATTTTAAATACAAATCATTGTGCTATAAATATATATATATATATACTATTAAATACAATATTTTAAATATATATATATAATACTATTAAATACAACATTTAAAATATATTATATATATATATATAATATATTTTAAATGTTTTAATATATATTTAATATATATTTAATATATATATAATATCAAATCATTGTGCTATAATAATTTAAAAACTTCGATTCAAGAAATAATCTCATTTCAGGTCGTTCGGAGCACGTTTGCTCCGAATCAGACCGCCGCACGCCGTTTTGGTGTTTAACGGCGCCGGAAACGCGTTTCCGGCCGCCGCGGTCGCACGGCACCTCCGAATGAGGTGCCGTCTGGCCGACCATTTCACAACTGACGCCCCGGATGTTGTCGTACGGTTTCGTGGCATTCGGAGGTCGTTCGGGTGGTTTTGACCCCCCAACGCGCCATTTCAGCGCGCGCCGCGCTGCTGAAAACGACACAATCGGGCGTGCCACGCGCACCGCACGTTCCGATGGACGTGCGGCCTCCTCCTGCATCTCAGGAATAATATTCCTCTCGTCCCCGTGCGGTTTCAGGTCGTTCGGAGCACGTTTGCTCCGAATCGGACCGCCGCACGCCGTTTTGGTGTTTAACGGCGCCGGAAACGCGTTTCCGGCCGCCGCGGTCGCACGGCACCTCCGAATGAGGTTCCGTCTGGCCGACCATTTCAAATTTGACGCCCCGGATGTTGTCGTACGGTTTCGTGGCATCGTTCGGGTGGTTTTGACCCCCCAACGCGCCATTTCAGCGCGCGCCGCGCTGCTGAAAACGACACAATCGGGCGTGCCGCGCGCACCGCACGTCCGATGGATGTGCGGCCTCCTCCTGCATCTCAGGAATAATATTCCTCTCATCCCCGTGCGGTTTCAGGTCGTTCGGAGCACGTTTGCTCCGAATCGGACCGCCGCACGCCGTTTTGGTGTTTAACGGCGCCGGAAACGCGTTTCCGGCCGCCGCGGTCGCACGGCACCTCCGAATGAGGTGCCGTCTGGCCGACCATTTCAAATTTGACGCCCCGGATGTTGTCGTACGGTTTCGTGGCATTCGGAGGTCGTTCGGGTGGTTTTGACCCCCCAACGCGCCATTTCAGCGCGCGCCGCGCTGCTGAAAACGACACAATCGGGCGTGAAGCGCGCACCGCACGTCCGATGGACGTGCGGCCTCCTCCTGCATCTCAGGAATATTATTCCTCTCGTCCCCGTGCGGTTTCAGGTCGTTCGGAGCACGTTTGCTCCGAATCGGACCGCCGCACGCCGTTTTGGTGTTTAACGGCGCCGGAAACGCGTTTCCGGCCGCCGCGGTCGCACGGCACCTTCGAATGAGGTGCCGTCTGGCCGACCATTTCACAACTGACGCCCCGGATGTTGTCGTACGGTTTCGTGGCATTCGGAGGTCGTTCGGGTGGTTTTGACCCCCCAACGCGCCATTTCAGCGCGCGCCGCGCTGCTGAAAACGACACAATCGGAAGTGCCGCGGCGCACCGCACGTCCTATGGACGTACGGCCTCCTCCTGCATCTCAGGAATAATATTCCTCTCGTCCCCGTGCGGTTTCAGGTCGTTCGGAGCACGTTTGCTCCGAATCGGACCGCCGCACGCCGTTTTGGTGTTTAACGGCGCCAGAAACGCGTTTCCGGCCGCCGCGGTCGCACGGCACCTCCGAATGAGGTTCCGTCTGGCCGACCATTTCAAATTTGACGCCCCGGATGTTGTCGTACGGTTTCGTGGCATTCGGAGGTCGTTCGGGTGGTTTTGACCCCCCAACGCGCCATTTCAGCGCGCGCCGCGCTGCTGAAAACGACACAATCGGGCGTGCCGCGCGCACCGCACGTCCGATGGACGTGCGGCCTCCTCCTGCATCTCAGGAATAATATTCCTCTCGTCCCCGTGCGGTTTCAGGTCGTTCGGAGCACGTTTGCTCCGAATTGGACCGCCGCACGCCGTTTTGGTGTTTAACGGCGCCGGAAACGCGTTTCCGGCCGCCGCGGTCGCACGGCACCTCCGAATGAGGTGCCGTCTGGCCGACCATTTCACATTTGACGCCCCGGATGTTGTCGTACGGTTTCGTGGCATTCGGAGGTCGTTCGGGTGGTTTTGACCCCCCAACGCGCCATTTCAGCGCGCGCCGCGCTGCTGAAAACGACACAATCGGGCGTGCCGCGCGCACCGCACGTCCGATGGACGTGCGGCCTCCTCCTGCATCTCAGGAATAATATTCCTCTCGTCCCCGTGCTGTTTCAGGTCGTTCGGAGCACGTTTGCTCCGAATCGGACCGCCGCACGCCGTTTTGGTGTTTAACGGCGCCGGAAACGCGTTTCCTGCCGCCGCGGTCGCACGGCACCTCCGAATGAGGTTCCGTCTGGCCGACCATTTCACAACTGACGCCCCGGATGTTGTCGTACGGTTTCGTGGCATTCGGAGGTCGTTCGGGTGGTTTTGACCCCCCAACGCGCCATTTCAGCGCGCGCCGCGCTGCTGAAAACGACACAATCGGGCGTGCCGCGCGCACCGCACGTCCGATGGACGTGCGGCCTCCTCCTGCATCTCAGGAATAATATTCCTCTCGTCCCCGTGCGGTTTCAGGTCGTTCGGAGCACGTTTGCTCCGAATCGGACCGCCGCACGCCGTTTTGGTGTTTAACGGCGCCGGAAACGCGTTTCCGGCCGCCGCGGTCGCACGGCACCTCCGAATGAGGTGCCGTCTGGCCGACCATTTCACAACTGACGCCCCGGATGTTGTCGTACGGTTTCGTGGCATTCGGAGGTCGTTCGGGTGGTTTTGACCCCCCAACGCGCCATTTCAGCGCGCGCCGCGCTGCTGAAAACGACACAATCAGGCGTGCCGCGCGCACCGCACGTCCGATGGACGTGCGGCCTCCTCCTGCATCTCAGGAATAATATTCCTCTCGTCCCCGTGCGGTTTCAGGTCGTTCGGAGCACGTTTGCTCCGAATCGGACCGCCGCACGCCGTTTTGGTGTTTAACGGCGCCGGAAACGCGTTTCCGGCCGCCGCGGTCGCACGGAACCTCCGAATGAGGTGCCGTCTGGCCGACCATTTCACAATTGACGCCCCGGATGTTGTCGTACGGTTTCGTGGCATTCGGAGGTCGTTCGTGTGGTTTTGACCCCCCAACGCGCCATTTCAGCGCGCGCCGCGCTGCTGAAAACGACACAATCGGGCGTGCCGCGCGCACCGCACGTCCTATGGACGTACGGCCTCCTCCTGCATCTCAGGAATAATATTCCTCTCGTCCCCGTGCGGTTTCAGGTCGTTCGGAGCACGTTTGCTCCGAATCGGACCGCCGCACGCCGTTTTGGTGTTTAACGGCGCCGGAAACGCGTTTCCGGCCGCCGCGGTCGCACGGCACCTCCGAATGAGGTGCCGTCTGGCCGACCATTTCACAACTGACGCCCCGGATGTTTTCGTACGGTTTCGTGGCATTCGGAGGTCGTTCGGGTGGTTTTGACCCCCCAACGCGCCATTTCAGCGCGCGCCGCGCTGCTGAAAACGACACAATCGGGCGTGCCGCGCGCACCGCACGTCCGATGGACGTGCGGCCTCCTCCTGCATCTCAGGAATAATATTCCTCTCGTCCCCGTGCGGTTTCAGGTCGTTCGGAGCACGTTTGCTCCGAATCGGACCGCCGCACGCCGTTTTGGTGTTTAACGGCGCCGGAAACGCGTTTCCGGCCGCCACGGTCGCACGGCACCTCCGAATGAGGTGCCGTCTGGCCGACCATTTCACAATTGACGCCCCGGATGTTGTCGTACGGTTTCGTGGCATTCGGAGGTCGTTCGGGTGGTTTTGACCCCCCAACGCGCCATTTCAGCGCGCGCCGCGCTGCTGAAAACGACACAATCGGGCGTGCCGCGCGCACCGCACGTCCGATGGACGTGCGGCCTCCTCCTGCATCTCGGGAATAATATTCCTCTCGTCCCCGTGCGGTTTCAGGTCGTTCGGAGTACGTTTGCTCCGAATCGGACCGCCGCACGCCGTTTTGGTGTTTAACGGCGCCGGAAACGCGTTTCAGGCCGCCGCGGTCGCACGGCACCTCCGAATGAGGTGCCGTCTGGCCGACCATTTCACAATTGACGCCCCGGATGTTGTCGTACGGTTTCGTGGCATTCGGAGGTCGTTCGGGTGGTTTTGACCCCCCAACGCGCCATTTCAGCGCGCGCCGCGCTGCTGAAAACGACACAATCGGGCGTGCCGCGCGCACCGCACGTCCTATGGACGTGCGGCCTCCTCCTGCATCTCAGGAATAATATTCCTCTCGTCCCCGTGCGGTTTCAGGTTGTTCGGAGCACGTTTGCTCCGAATCGGACCGCCGCACGCCGTTTTGGTGTTTAACGGCGCCGGAAACGCGTTTCCGGCCGCCGCGGTCGCACGGCACCTCCGAATGAGGTGCCGTCTGGCCGACCATTTCACAATTGACGCCCTGGATGTTGTCGTACGGTTTCGTGGCATTCGGAGGTCGTTCGGGTGGTTTTGACCCCCCAACGCGCCATTTCAGCGCGCGCCGCGCTGCTGAAAACGACACAATCGGGCGTGCCGCGCGCACCGCACGTCCGATGGACGTGCGGCCTCCTCCTGCATCTCAGGAATAATATTCCTCTCGTCCCCGTGCGGTTTCAGGTCATTCGGAGCACGTTTGCTCCGAATCGGACCGCCGCACGCCGTTTTGGTGTTTAACGGCGCCGGAAACGCGTTTCCGGCCGCCGCGGTCGCACGGCACCTCCGAATGAGGTTCCGTCTGGCCGACCATTTCACATTTGACGCCCCGGATGTTGTCGTACGGTTTCGTGGCATTCGGAGGTCGTTCGGGTGGTTTTGACCCCCCAACGCGCCATTTCAGCGCGCGCCGCGCTGCTGAAAACGACACAATCGGGCGTGCCGCGCGCACCGCACGTCCTATGGACGTGCGGCCTCCTCCTGCATCTCAGGAATAATATTCCTCTCGTCCCCGTGCGGTTTCAGGTCGTTCGGAGCACGTTTTGCTCCGAATCGGACCGCCGCACGCCGTTTTGGTGTTTAACGGCGCCGGAAACGCGTTTCCGGCCGCCGCGGTCGCACGACACCTCCGAATGAGGTGCCGTCTGGCCGACCATTTCACAACTGACGCCCCGGATGTTGTCGTACGGTTTCGTGGCATTCGGAGGTCGTTCGGGTGGTTTTGACCCCCCAACGCGCCATTTCAGCGCGCGCCGCGCTGCTGAAAACGACACAATCGGGCATGCCGCGCGCACCGCACGTCCGATGGACGTGCGGCCTCCTCCTGCATCTCAGAAATAATATTCCTCTCGTCCCCGTGCGGTTTCAGGTCGTTCGGAGCACGTTTGCTCCGAATCGGACCGCCGCACGCCGTTTTGGTGTTTAACGGCGCCGGAAACGCGTTTCCGGCCGCCGCGGTCGCACGGCACCTCCGAATGAGGTGCCGTCTGGCCGACCATTTCACAACTGACGCCCCGGATGTTGTCGTACGGTTTCGTGGCATTCGGAGGTTGTTCGGGTGGTTTTGACCCCCCAACGCGCCATTTCAGCGCGCGCCGCGCTGCTGAAAACGACACAATCGGGCGTGCCGCGCGCACCGCACGTCCGATGGACGTGCGGCCTCCTCCTGCATCTCAGGAATAATATTCCTCTCGTCCCCGTGCGGTTTCAGGTCGTTCGGAGCACGTTTGCTCCGAATCGGACCGCCGCACGCCGTTTTGGTGTTTAACGGCGCCGGAAACGCGTTTCCGGCCGCCGCGGTCGCACGGCACCTCCGAATGAGGTGCCGTCTGGCCTACCATTTCACATTTGACGCCCCGGATGTTGTCGTACGGTTTCGTGGCATTCGGAGGTCGTTCGGGTGGTTTTGACCCCCCAACGCGCCATTTCAGCGCGCGCCGCGCTGCTGAAAACGACACAATCGGGCGTGCCGCGCGCACCGCACGTCCTATGGACGTGCGGCCTCCTCCTGCATCTCAGGAATAATATTCCTCTCGTCCCCGTGCGGTTTCAGGTCGTTCGGAGCACGTTTGCTCCGAATCGGACCGCCGCACGCCGTTTTGGTGTTTAACGGCGCCGGAAACGCGTTTCCGGCCGCCGCGGTCGCACGACACCTCCGAATGAGGTGCCGTCTGGCCGACCATTTCACAACTGACGCCCCGGATGTTGTCGTACGGTTTCGTGGCATTCGGAGGTCGTTCGGGTGGTTTTGACCCCCCAACGCGCCATTTCAGCGCGCGCCGCGCTGCTGAAAACGACACAATCGGGCGTGCCGCGCGCACCGCACGTCCGATGGACGTGCGGCCTCCTCCTGCATCTCAGGAATAATATTCCTCTCGTCCCCGTGCGGTTTCAGGTCGTTCGGAGCACGTTTGCTCCGAATCGGACCGCCGCACGCCGTTTTGGTGTTTAACGGCGCCGGAAACGCGTTTCCGGCCGCCGCGGTCGCACGGCACCTCCGAATGAGGTGCCGTCTGGCCGACCATTTCACATTTGACGCCCCGGATGTTGTCGTACGGTTTCGTGGCATTCGGAGGTCGTTCGGGTGGTTTTGACCCCCCAACGCGCCATTTCAGCGCGCGCCGCGCTGCTGAAAACGACACAATCGGGCGTGGGGGCTGTACGGGGGTGCGGGGGGCTGTACGGGGGTGGCGGGGGGGCTGTACGGGGGTGCGGGGGGGGCTGTACGGGGGTGCGGGGGCCTGTGCGGGGGTGGCGGGGGCCTGTACGGGGGTGGCGGGGGCAGTACGGGGGTGCGGGGGGCTGTACGGGGGTGCGGGGGGGCTGTACGGGGGTGCGGGGGGCTGTACGGGGGTGCGCGGGGGTAGTACGGGGGTGGCGGGGGCCTGTACGGGGGTGGCGGGGGGCCTGTACGGGGGTGGCGGGGGGCTGTACGGGGGTGGCGGGGGGCTGTACGGGGGTTCGGGGGGCTGTACGGGGGTGCGGGGGGGCTGTACGGGGGTGGCGGGGGCATGTACGGGGGTGGCGGGGGACGGTACGGGGGTGGCGGGGGCCTGTACGGGGGTGGCGGGGGCCTGTACGGGGGTGGCGGGGGGCCGTACGGGGGTGCGGGGGCCTGTACGGGGGTGGCGGGGGCCTGTACGGGGGTGGCGGGGGTAGTACGGGGGTGCGGGGGGTTGTACGGGGTGCGGGGGGCTGTACGGGGGTGCGGGGGGCTGTACGGGGGTGCGGGGGGGGGGGGGGGGGCTGTACGGGGGTGCGGGGGCTGGACGGGGGTGGCGGGGGGCTGTACGGGGGTGCGGGGGGCAGTACGGGGGTGCGGGGGGCTGTACGGGGGTGCGGGGGGGCTGTACGGGGGTGCGGGGGGCTGTACGGGGGTGCGGGGGGGGGGGGGGGGGGGCTGTACGGGGGTGCGGGGGGCTGTACGGGGGTGGCGGGGGGCTGTACGGGGGGTGCGGGGGGCTGTACGGGGGTGCGGGGGGCTGTACGGGGGTGGCGGGGGGCTGTACGGGGGTGCGGGGGGGCTGTACGGGGGTGCGGGGGCCTGTGCGGGGGTGGCGGGGGCCTGTACGGGGGTGGCGGGGGCAGTACGGGGGTGCGGGGGGCTGTACGGGGGTGCGGGGGGCTGTACGGGGGTGCGGGGGGGCTGTACGGGGGTGCGGGGGCTGTACGGGGGTGCGTGGGGGGCTGTACGGGGGTGCGGGGGGGCTGTACGGGGGTGCGGGGGGCTGTACGGGGGTGCGCGGGGGGCTGTACGGGGGTGCGGGGGGCTGTACGGGGGTGCGCGGGTGGCTGTACGGGGGTGCGGGGGGCTGTACGGCGGTGCGGGGGGCTCTCCGGGGGTGCAAAGGTCATCCCATTGATTACAAAAGTGAAAAATAAAAGTGATAACATCTAATTAATACATATTTCTTTTATCGATACCATACAAAAATTTATAAAAAAATATATTGGATAATACATAATCTATAATATCAGATTTATTGATCTGTTGGAATTAGTTCGACTTTTTCAAATGTAGAATCATTTAAGATTATCTGATCAAAAACTCAATATGTGTATAAAATATTTAAAAGACCACCATGGATGGTAATAATGCATTACTTAAATGAATAAATAAAGTACATCAATGTCAACCCTACC